>JAUYWH010000027.1:2270843-2325120 GCA_034779795.1 Ctenopoma multispine | reverse complement strand
CTACCAATGTAAATGGTCATGAAAATAAAGAAAACAACATTGAATGAATTGAATGTGTCCAAACCTTTGGCCTGTATATTTTGTGATTTACTTATTAAATGTAATGTGACATGATCCATAACCATTGGCCCCCGGACTCTTCACATTATCTAATCTGGCCCTCATTAAAAAAGTCTGGACATCCCTGCTATAGGTTTTAACATTTTAATACATAGACTGGAACATGTCATTGGGATTAAAGGAACAGCAATAAGCTGGTTTAAATCTTACCTATCGGATCCCAATTTGTTTATGTTAAGGAGTTCTCCATGCCAACAAAAGTTAGTTATGGAGTTCTACAGGGCTCTGTGCTGGGACAGATTCTCTTCACTTTATACATGACTCCCTTAGGCTATATTGTAAGGAAAAACTCTAAAAACTTCCATTGTTATGCAGATGACACCCAGCTATATATATCTACGAAATAAATCATAACATAGAAACTATCTAATCACAATGCTCCCCTAGATGACATAGCACTGGCTTCGAGTTCTACTGTGAGGAGTCATGGAGTCACCTTTGTCCAGGATATCTCCTTTAACACTTACATAAAAGAAATCTGTAGAACTGCTTTTTTTCACCTGAGGAATATTTCTAAAATTAGGACCATCCTGTCTCTAAGTGATGCTGAAAAACTAGTCCATGCATTTGTTACGTCTAGGCTGGACTACTGTAATTTATTACTGATAGGATGTCCCAATAGCTCATTAAAAAGTCTCCAGTTAATTCAGAATGCTGCAGTCAGAGTTCTGACTGGAATTTGCAAGAGATCATATTTCTCTCCATTGGCTTCCTGTTAAATCTAGAGTAAAATTTTAAATATTTCTCCTAACATACAAAGCACTTAATGATCAGGCTCCTTCATATTTTAAAGACCTCATAGAACCTTATTATCCCAGCAGAGCACTTAGCTCTCAGAGTGCTGGTCTACTTGTAGTTCCTAGAGTTTCTAGATGTAGAAGGGGAGGCAGAGCGTTTAGCTATCAAGCTCCTCTCCTATTAAACCAGCTATTTCTGCAGGTTTGGAAGGCAGACACCCTCTCTACCTTTAAGATTAGGCTAAAGACCTTCCTTTTCCATAAAGCTTATAGTTAGAGCTCATTTGCCAATACTGCTATTAACTGTGTGGCTTTTCTTTCCCGTAGTTCTGCTTCTTCTTCATCCCCCTCTCTCTGTACCTCTATACAGGAGATCACAGCTCGGAGCTGTATGATATCTAGTATGCAGCTGCTGGTTCTTTTCTCTCTACTCTATCCATTCACCCCAACCGGTCGGGACAGATGGTCGCCCACCATGAGCCTGGTTCTGCTGGAGGTTTCTTCCATTAAAGGGAGTTTTTCCTCTTCAATGCTGCTTAGTGCTTGCTCAAGTGGGACTGTTGGGTTTTCCACATTAATCTGTTTTACTTATAATTTAAATCTTCCAATGTAAAGTGCCTCAAGATGACTTGTGATGTGTGTTATTTGGCTCTATACAAATAAAACTGAATTGAATTGAAAATATATCCTTAAGTGCCTGTGCACTGCCCATGAAGTGCCATTTTGGAGCTAACATGGAAATGACATGGAGCTAACCAAGAAAATGAGGGCAGTTTATGTAGTTTATTAATTTCTCTGATGGTCTGAGGGAAGAAACTGATGACAAAGAAATGATGATGAACCAATTGTTCTTTTAAAGCCTTAGTAACACGAAGTCAGGGCAGGTCAGGTTAAGTTGCATGATTTTTATCAAATTTTTGTCACTCTCAGGTTTTATTAGGGTACCTCACAGCAGTTATGCTGTCATAGAAGCCTGTGCGTGCCTCCAAGGATATTCCTCATCAGACCATGACCCAACGCCAAACTGATCATGCTTGATGATGTTACAGGCAGCATCATTTTCACCACAGAAATCAGACGTTCATTCCTATTATGTTCTTATTATAGGATTATTATTATATTATGTGCCAGGAGTGCGTGACAAAAGACTGAATAGTGACTTTCACGCTCAATACGTGAGACTTCTGGTTTTTCAAAATAAAATAATATTTTTTTTAAATTAAAAGACTAATCTAAAAATATTGCAATACTCTTTTTAGGCCATATCGCCCAGCCCTAATTAGTAGTATTATGGGGATTTTTTTTAGTAATGTAGGAATCTGTCAAAGGCTTACAATAAATTTTTTGGATTCAGTTCTATAGAGGGGACAGACAGGCATGCAGAGGGGAACGAAATTATAGAGGAATACATCCAATAAATGGACAGAGGCAAAATACAAGGCGCGCTTCAAAAAGTGATGTCTGCCTGAGTCGTGGGGTCTCAAATGTGGCTGGACATCGAAATGGAGATGCTTTAAGGTTTCAGTGACACTCACAGAGAACCCTGGCGGATGTGTACACTGCTTAATTTTGGGGAGTCATCACAGACGATGGAGTTCGCCTGTGCAGATATGTAATTTTCCCTGTGTGAGTATTAAGATGCCATGTTTTAGGCTTGCGTGGCGATGCAGGCTTGTCAAGAGATTCAATTGAAGCTGTTGGCTGACGTTTAAAAAAAAATGATAATTGGATGAGGTGTCAAGACCCGACCTTCAGACTCTTTTTCCACTTCTATCCGTCATCATTTATTTTGTCCTCCTTAAGGCTCTATCACATTTCCTGAGTGATTATCCTGCAGGCTGTACAAGGCAAATGCTGTGCGGTTATGAAGGGGAAACACTTTTCAAGGAGTTGCTGTTTTCACATGGTAACATGTTGCCAGGAAACAAGAGTATACATAAATACATTTTAGACTGTGTGGCTCGATATATTGCCTAAAAATTTTTTTTTTTCTTTTTTGGTTAAGTCATTTAAAATGAAGTGAATCACACAGGGACATCACTAGGATTGAAAGACTAGGCACTGAATAATTTTTGCCAAACCTAAATAGGCTTCATTCATTTTATTATCTCTTGTACAGCAGTTCTGCTGTTATCTGGCTGATTTTCTTTCAATGGCTTCTCGGGAAGATCCATTGCCTTTGGTTTCCTCAGTCTTTAGGATGTGTACTTTATGGCAGGGTATTGCTGCCACCAAGAAAAAAAAAAAGTATATCTCTTTATAACATAACATATTTAACGTTTTTGTAAACGATTTGTACACTGATAAAGAGAGAGAGAACTGAAAAACTGACTGACGCAGTTGTGCAAATATTTCATCTTTCTGTCTTTATTTATCTAATCAATGAAGAACTGCATTAAAGAACAGGACGTGAAAACAGCCGACAAGATAACTGCACTGGCACAGGGACTTCATCTTACACACTCAATGTACACTTGGACAAATATAGAGAACCAGAGCGACATCGAGTGATAACATTTAACACTGACAATTAGTAGATTATGCGGTTTTTAAAACTGTACCATTCAGCGTGCGCGGCAATTGCAAAACTTCACCATGTCTCATTCCAAGCATGAAATACACTGTAAAAACTATTCCTTTCTCAGTTTTCTATTGGCTGTACACTGTACACTCGCTGTACAAATCTTGTAACGCAATACTTCAGTTTCACGTTGTAATGTAATACTTCAGTATCTTGTTATAACGTAAAACTACAGCATCACATTATAATATAAAAGTATCACGGAATAAAGTAAAAGTCCAGTCTCACGTTAAAAAACATGAAATATATCTCATAATAACATGATACTATCTTGTAAAAACGTGAAATGTATTATGTTATAATGAACGTACTACTTTGTTTTTTACATTTATATATATTTTTAATAACAGTCTAAATTAGTCCATGATTTTACATTTTTTATAACAGCTTACATGTTGGGGTTTTGTTCATTAGCATGCTAGCAAATATATCCATAAATGCATTTAATAATATTAAATGTGATACATAATATGTAAAAATATATATAGTTTAACTGCTTTTTCTACTTGCTTGGTGTCTTTCCAAATATGGTTAGTTGTTTCTGTCTAGTATTGATATTTCTCTATGCAGCTGAAGACAGAAGATAACATAATGGTGCAGTGCAATCATTACTTGGAGCTGGACAATTGCAGCTGAACTTAGTCTAAATTAGTGGTAAAATAGCCAACAACAACATCATCTATTCTTTCACTTAAGACAGGTGTATCCAAACTGTTTTAAGAAGGACCAGAGCTGGTTATATGAAGAGTCCCAGGTCCTCAGATGTTTCTTTTACAGTATTATTGATATACACTACACTCAATCTGATAAATTGATGTTAGAAATCTGCTTTTCACAAATATGCTCATTCCTATGTGTGTCCAGAATTTTGACTGGTAGTGTACATACAGTACATACATGCAGTGTTTTCACTGTTTTTCGGTGTCAAGGAGCTTATCCACCAGCAGAGCTATCGGAGACAACGCACGGTTTGCGATATGTTTGTGATGTGTGCGTTTTACTGAATGCTGGTTTGAGCTTGGATGCCAGGGATTTTTTTTTTTTTTTATCCCAGTTTGTCCCAAGCCGTAAATAATACATTTTTAAAACCGAAGCTCCGGGCTGGACCCAGGGCTGGACTGGGACGAAAAAATGGTCCTGGCATTTTTTGGTCATGGCGGCCCACTATGATTATTTATACAATTGCGAAAGCACTTGACACACCAGAGGATATATGTGCACGTTGTGTAATATCAAAAATTGAAATATGCTCTTTCACTACTCAGGTATTCATCTTGGGATAGATGGCCACAGTGTCACAATTCCCAACTTGAAGTTAAAGTGGATGTCAAAGAAACACTGCTAGAGATCAGTATAGAAAAAAGAGCTCATCATCAAAGTGGCACCTTAAAGTATGAAAAACTGAAGTTTAAGTCTGAATAAAATAAGTCTAATACTAATTTACTATGTTGGGCATTTGCACACTTTGGGCCCAGAAACTATTTAGTGGAGATGTGTCTAATATATTTTTTATCATTTTAAAATTCTATTAATTTTTACTCTTATAACTTTTTTTTTTTTACGTTTTCTGTTCTAATTTACTATTATTATTATTATTACACACATCCCTAAAACATTTTCATTGTTAACTCTGACCGTGTGCAAGCTTACGTGTAGACCCACTTCCCCCGATTGCTCTCACACAAACACACTCCAGCCCTTTGCAATCCCTACATGAAACGTCCCTCTTCATTAACATTTTGGCTACTTCTTACCGGGCTGGCAGTAGCTAATCTGACCCCTTCCTCAATCTTTCCCTGAGCCATGTCTCTCTCCTCATCCTCCTCCTCCAACTTATCTCCCTGAATCGCTAATTCTGCCTCCTTCTTTTGGGCCTGCACCAACTGCTGCGGCAGTAGAACTTGCGGTGGCAAACATATTGATAAGTCTGGCGCGTCCACATGAATCTTTTTTGCCTTTTTTCTGTGCCTCCCTTGCACTTTTTTAGTTTGGCAACAGCCTCTCCTCTACAACTCAGTTCAAATGGCAAAATTTGATAATCTTGGTTAAAATGGGGAGGGTGGGAGATAGGGGCGAGCCGAGGAGGGCTGAGAGATTTTATTGGGTTAGCCCAAAGTCTTTGGGCTAATCCTCGATTAAAAATTACTTATAATATACTTTTTTGGGTAAATTATGACAGCCCCTGCCCAGCCCAAAAATGGGACCAGCCATGGACCTCAGGAAATTTGTAAAGTTAAGCAATGGACAGTTATTGACACCTACTCACAATCTCTGACTTTGAAGAAATAAAATCGCTGACAAGCAGAGACAGCTTCCTGCCTGGGTCCTATTGCCTGCCTTTCACCTATAGCAGCTTAAACAGCCAGTACATAATTTTAATTAAATAATGATAGCCAGACTTATTATTTTTAATTTCAATTCGTAGTCTTGCTTCTATTTGCTGTAGTACATCTAAGTTTGTACCTGCGCTCAGTGATATCTTGTATGAAATGTATGAATATATAATTTAAAAATAGTATAATATTTACTATATTTTTAGGGGGGCTGAAGCCCCCTTGTCAGGTGGCTGTCTTTTATCATTACATCTCTTGACATAAAAAAAAAGAGACCTGATTGATTTTGTTATTCAGTTTGAAACCAAGCTGGATCATTTTAGCATTCAAGCCAAGTGATTTATAAAAATTCTAACTTCTCTCCCAGCTAATTGTTGGGTTGCTTCAGCTGACAACTAAAACACCCATCCACCCCCTATGCTCATCTCGCCTAATACCTTTACAGTAGTCTGCTCTACGCACTTTCAACTGAACCAAGATTGTGGAAAAAATATTAACAAGCACTGGGTCATCCATCATCAGGGCTGCTCAGGCTGTGAAATACAAGCTGGACACTACAAACAATGAGTCCTATCTTGGATGTTAGACCTCACGCTTGTGTATTTATCACCTAAGCGTCTGCACAACATGTGATTCATTGAACAGTCTGGCTGATACAACATGCTGACTACATCTTCGGGCAGTTGCCCTGCTCCTGATAATCCTCCACACCCCTCCTTTTCCTTTGATGCCCTCACACGGGATTCTGCATCATCCATGTATGCTTTTTAATTTATTTCCCTCTCTCACTGTTGTTATGCTCATAAAAATATGTTTATATTGTTGATGTCTTGAGGGTGACCTCATAAAAAGGTTTGCTGCCTGAGGGATGTTTCTGCATGTTTGGGGAAAAGTTGTAGATTCCACAAAGGTATTAATAAAGGAGGATTGACCACTCTCTGCAGGGTTAGTCTAAGGCCAAAAGTTTGAGGATTTAAGTGTGTGTGTGTGATGGTGGTGGAGGGGATGAGGAAGAAAACAGAAGTCAAAATAAGGGTTAGCATGAGAAATATTTTATGCTGGCTATCGATCATAAGTTATGTTTTGTGCATGTCATGATCCTCTGTTAGCTGCAGGTTCAATCCATTGCTTTCAGTACTAGTGGTGGGTGGATTGATCCAAAGTATTGATAATAACAATACCAACCTGGTATCGTTATCGGATCGATATTAACGCGACGGTATCCATACTTTGTCTCTTCTACTTTCAATGCAAGCGTTCCATCAGAAAGTAAGAAAAATTTGATCGGTATTGCAGTTTAAGTGTATGCAAACATAATCTGTAGGTGACGGGGTTGGAAAAGGCATGAACAAGAGAACAGCGAGCTACAGAATAAACGGAGAGAAGAGGAGGAAAATCCATCCGCAAGACCCCGTTTCACAAGACGGAGAACCCCTGCTGGAAAATGCACCCCATCCTATCTCCTACTAGGAAACTCCATGAAATTTACACCATCAGTCCTTCAACTTCACTCTCAAAATTATTCAGAATTGAATAAAAAGATATAAAAAAATTTCCAATTCTCGGAAAAACTGAAACTGTATTTTTAGGGAGGTGCGTTTTGTTGCAGGCCAGTCTGCCCTGAAATGGACGTCTACATAAATAATTTATTTGTAACACCAATTGTCTCTAGGTTTAAGAGAATTATCCTGGATCTAGATTCACTTGATGTAACATTGGCATTTTTCTGTGTTTTATGAGTTTGGTCGTGTTTTTAAAGCAATTTAATGTTGTCCTATACCTCTCTTTAAGAGGGAGGTTTAAGAGAGGTATCCTGGATCTGGATATTAATTTAACACTTGTTTTTCCATGCTTTGTGCATTTAGTTGGGTTTTTACAGCGGGCTGTGATTCCTGCCATCTTCTGAATCCCAGTCTGACTATTATCCCATTGAGCTACCAAAATCAAATGCTATATTAGTATATTGCATAGTAGCTCAGAGTGGACATGCCTATCCTCATCCCTAGTGAAAATAAGCTCCTTTTGCTTATAGCCACACATAGACTCTTCCTTTTTCATTTACTGGCAGGATTCCACCTGCTATGGCTTGAAATGCGGTATAGGCATATTGTTTTTAAAGGATGACTTGCACTGAGCGTTCAAGACAGATGCTATTTCCCTGCCTGTTGACTAGAACCAGGCCTCTGATGGCGTTATTACAACGACATGCTTTCCTGGACTTGCCTTGGCTACTTTTCTCAGAAGTTCATTATGCACACAATCTGTGACAGAGTACATTAGTTCTACGCACTGTACAACTGCCAACCCCAGTAATCTAATAGTAATGTATAAATTCCTTCTGGCAGGCCAATAAAACTCAGATTAGTTTCTCGGCTAAGGTACACCCGTGCAGCAGTTGATAGACATGTGAAGAGGGCATTAGCATATCATCGGCATGGACTCTCTGGGGACAGAGACAGAGAGGATTTCCCCATCATCTGTGCTGTCTCTGCTCTCCGGCGCTAGCAACACATGGAACAGCACTGATTCCATTAGCAACTACTTGGTTTAACACATACTAAGTGGGGCTGGGATGTCTTATGGTCTCATCAGCACTGTATGTTGTTTGAGAAGGAAAAAAAAAACAGTTGGTGGATTATGTAAATTAGAGAGGAAAATTAGTTTTATGTTGTTTTACCCTCAAAAAAGTAAACTATTGTTGTTTTTTGTAGGAGACAGTGATAAAGACAAACATTGCAGAGTTAGCTTTACAAGGGATAATTAAATTAAATAAAAATAGGACAAAAGTGCATTTTGCTCTTTTGCATTATTCATGAAGGAGTGTTACATATATTATTTTTATATGCAAAAATGAAAATACTTTTTTGTTTCTACAGCTCAGCAGTCGCCTGTTAAATGTTCTTAGCAATTGCAGGATATTACATCCATTAGAAGCCAGTCATTTCAACACAACGCCGCTTTCCTTTTTTCTTGTTATAAAGGAGTGTGTCCACACACACACACACACACCTACCCACACACATAAACAGCGAGGCTTGTTTTCTACATGGTAATCAGACATACAGTACGCATATGAAGATGATAATCTTAGTGTACTGTCCTCGCTGTGTGTCGGGGGGTCACCTTCTTGGAGGAAATGATGGGAAACCAAATGATGTTTTGTGGTCTAGCTAACAGTAAACTGCTTTTTCCAAGGTCCCTTCATACCTACTCCCACCCCTGCACATTATTAAACGGCCAGCCTCAAGGCCTGCTCTATATTCATGACATAAACGTTGTTCATACCTAATATTTGTGAATAGTTCCCATCGTGTCCCAGTAAACAGTGGCTGCCCTCGCACCACTGGAGCTGCACTGGCACCTTTATTGATCTCCATGCAATAAAGAAGCACAAAACTACCTCTGGAAATTAGATTTTTATACTACAGAAGTATGCTGGCTGAAATTGCATTACCTTAGTACATTCATAACATTTTTTTCCCCCACAAACAAAGTTAGAAATTAAATCTCAGTCCTGGGGGTGTTGCTGTTTTTCAAGTTTACTCCCCACCACAGATGCTATCAACAAAAGGATCTTTAGTAACTAAAAGAGAATTTTGTCCTCAGGGAATGTATTCATGAACATCATGTCTCTTATTTTCCTACATGGGAAGGTTGTCTTGGAAAGGGATAGTGCATTGAACTAAAATGTGTTTTTCATAAAATAAAAGTGGGACTCTGTGATTTACTTTGCTGCCAGTTTCCTTTTACAAAGCGACAAACTCACAAAATTAGGTTCCACCTTTTCCCATTGCTTTAGACTGTGGGCGTAATATTGCAGGAGCATAAAATGATAACCATTTCTTTTTTTTATTCTGCTGGGGAGAAATATTTCCCATCAATATGCTCCTGTAGTTGGGCTCATTTTCTACACATCATCCACGGTGTCACATTTCTGGTGATGTGGATCCAGCCTTCAATCAAATGTCTTTTGTACTTGCGCACTCATGCTGAGAGTTTGCATTTGTATTCATACATATTCAATGCCAAGGGAAGCTGCCAGTGTGGTGCTGATGAAATATAATGTATGTCTGTGTGAGTCTACCAATAGAGGAAAACAGACAAATGGACCACATGATTACCTTTGACTGCTGCATGATCATTTGAGAATGACTTCTGGAAATTGTCCCTATGATCTAACTTAATGTTGTGGGTTTCATGATTTTTTTGATGCAGTGTTGTGAATAATTAGAAAATCTCGGAAAAGCTTTTCTTTGTAGAAGAGCACAATCATCATGTTAGATGGAGTCATTTTCATTTTGCGTATTCTTCTGGTACATTAGTGAGTATTACACATAGAATCATACACAAGAAGTCTTTTTCCCCCCACTTTCTCACTAGGTGCAAACTGTTAAATGTTTTTAGTACTGGTTAAGGCTAATCTTTTGGACCTTAAGAGTGCAAGGCTCACTAACATGAAGTACAAGTCCAAGTATTGACTTACAAACTTACATAACCAACCATTTTTACTTAACTTAACATAACAAAACCGCGGCAAGTCCACAGGCAGCTGAAATCAAGAGTAATAGATACTTATTAATACCAGACTGACAGGCTCACAAGCAATCAGTCTACGGTCTTGCCACAATAACTAAACTAAACAGTATGCAACAGTATTCAGCATGTGCAGGGACTCCACTGATTGAAGTCAAACTTTGTCACTTTTTGTCACAAAAAACACTGTAACACCTTTGAAAGATGCAGCGTTTTTATTTATATGTCTGGTAGTTTGTATTGTAACATACAAAAGCAGCATAAGTGGGATAATGTGCACGTTTTTGTCAGTGCTGTTTGTTTTCTGGAGGCAGCACATACCTGTGCAAATGCAAAAAAAAAGCAAAAACATCAATAGAAAATGGAGTAAAGTTATCCCCTAATTTGACTACTTCTTTGATAATATCCACCATTACAGCACACTAATATATAAAATGTTAAAGTCCTGTAAAAAATGTAATAGCAACATGTCAAAATAATTTGTACATTTGCAAATTTAATATGGCCCACCTAAGAGAAACTTGAATGGGGAGTCCCCCAGCTTGTCCTTTAGCCCTAATCACCATGGATCACCAGTGCTGGATTGCAGTTTAATCCAAAATAATAAATGAAAGAATAGAATCTTAATCTTGATTCTCCCCTGTGAATATGCATCATCACGCTACATTTGAGCATCTTGTGCATCAGCCCTGCAGCAGCCTCTGGCAGTAAGCCGAGGCAATGAACTCTTCTACTGGCGGACATTACTATTGATAACCAAGTTACGAATCATTTAATACCATTGTGTCCTTGTCCTTATACCCCTGTGCCTCAGATTGAAATATCATTCCTTCCTCAAACTCCCACACTGTGAGAAATTATCAGGGGTGATGATTCAGAGGAATGGCGAAATATTTCTCAAGTTAATAAAACAAGCTCCACAGAGAGCTATTTCAAGACATCATTGAAGTATGTTTAATGTAAGTGAGAGTTGATGGTAGCCACAGCGGTTGTGCACAGAATCCACCGCAGAGAACTTAAATCAAACACTTACTGTCATTTGTTGACTGATATTGGTCACAGTTGATGCTCGAACTCAAGTAATGACTGTCTGATTGCTGTCTAAAGAGAACCAAAGAGAAAGAGCCATCTCTATCTTTGACTCTGTTAGAGTGCAATTTGACTGGACATAAATAATTTGTAGTTATAGTTGACTGTGATTAGAAACCAAGTAAATTTGCATCACAGTATAATGAGTTACACTCACCACATTTGCAGAGAACTACACACAAACAAGTTAGGTTTGCATCAATGTGATAATCATGTGTTATTTTAGCTAAAATCTGCAACCATTATGTGAAAAAAGATGAGTTTGGCATTATTTCATAGTATATCTTTCACATTTTTTTTTATTTTAGTGAACACTCAAAAGTTCAAATTTCATTGTCAGTTGATTATATTTGTACCCGCCTTTTCAAATTCTAGGTTGGAAAAATAACCACAACTACTAAGTTGACACAAACGCATGTATTATTAAATCTTCAATCTGTTCTTGCTCTTTTTTTAACTAACAAAGGCAATATATAAAACACTCTAATGGTATTTTGAACCTCAGCCAGCAATGGTTTTCACAGTGGGAAAACCAGTAATTCCTTGCAAAGATTTTGGGTGAGAGCTGGAATACAAGGAGAGTAAAAGCACTGGTCATTCACCGTTAGGAGCGACTTTAAATTTGGCAACTTCAGCCTACAGTAAGTTGAAATAATTTGCATATTTTGATATAATATTATAAAAGCATATAGACAAAACAACCACTTGCTCAGGTGCTTTATCTCTAGTTCAAGAATTCCAGTTTACCTAACTGTATGAAACTAGAAAGATGTTTGTTAGGTAGAACTAAAACAGATGCAAATCAAAGAGTCTCTATATGTAAATATAAAATGAACAATATAGTTTCTTTGCAAGATGATGCATGTGTCAAACCATGCAGCCTCTGAACTAGATGTTTGTAATAAACCTGACTGAAATGGGAAACTCTAGGACTTGACTCTTCTTTCCATATTTAATCAAATAAGGGATTTTTCCCACTTTCATTGACATCAATTCTTCACCCATACCGGGCAGTGGAGCCACTGTGTTGCACCTCCTTGATCCCCAAATGGTTCGAAGGTCGTGTTTACTGAACACGGTACTGACACCAGACAACCTGGAATGCATTGTGGGTACTAGGATTTTTCTGATCTAAGCCACAGCTTGAGCTGGCCAATGCGAGCCGCCCAATGGGCCACTTTGGTAAGCAGAACTGGCGCTGCGGGATGAACCGAACCGAATTCGCATTTTTGTGGATATGCAGCATTCGCTGTCTTTTGTTCATTCTTAAGAGTAGATTGTCAACATATAACTATTAGAACTTACAACAAAGAACCAGACCGTCTTTTTTTATTTATACTTTATTGATGCCCTTGTTTCGACAGCCGCCAGATGTTTAAGGACACCTCAACAGCTTGTCAGGAATGAGAATCGAAGCGTTGGAAGACGATGTTACCCGTACCAGTATTTCTCAGTGATAGTGCTCTCATGTGTCTGTGACTCTCTGTAGTGACAGTATTCAGCAATCCAGCCTCCTAAAAATTACATTCCTATGTAACTACCCTGCAAATGCAATTACATTTTTTTACCCTGCAAATGCAATTCCATCCAGTGAACGTAATCACTGGATGGATTTTGTTCCAACACACTGAATGTTTTGAATGAATGATGCACTGCATTTATTTACAGAAAGCAAGTCACATAATGGTGGTTTGGGTGGATGGTGGACATACAAGGAAAAGTACTGTCAGATCACAGACCCATGTTCGACTCCAAATTCTCATATGTTCTTGGCTTTTGTCATACTGGAGTCAAACTTTGGTCTCGTGTGGAAAAGTCCTATATGAACATGTCATGTTTATTACAGCCACTAGACATCACCCAACATTGGTGTTTCTTTTGGTCAGCAAAGTTGTCGGTATGGCTTGATGTGCTGCCCTCAAGTGGCCTGAACAGTCACTCATGCGATGCAGCTGTAAACCTTTAGGCAATATTTTGAATCAGACAAGTAGTTTTTGTATGTATGGCTTTTCATAGGCTTCAAAATGGTACATTTCATATTCACTGAGCATTTGTATAGTAATAAGTAATGCTAATTATCCAGTTGTTCAGAGCTGTATTTTTCTGCCTTCTTAACCAACAAATAATGATTACAGATCTCAATGTATTCTCTTCAGTTTAATTATTTCTAATTATTTACAAATGGTGAAGACTGAACCTGAATTGGCTTGATAACGTATTTAATAGGTCTCATTATTAGCAGAATTTACTGACTTGCTGTGTATTTCCATAAACTACAAGCAACAGAAGAAAGTTGCAATGATACAGCACCAAGCAAGACACAAAGCACTGACTCCTCACTGTGCTTTTAAATTTTGACTTTTGAACTATGTTGGTTTGAAACACTGTGGCGCTGTGTAGCTCAGAGGGTAAATCACTGTTTTAACAGAGCCTAGGTTAAGAGTGAATTCCCACTGGGGCCACATATGCTTAAAATGTATGCATGCTCATGGCGTCAGACGCTCATCATCTGGCATATGTTAGAGGTTGACACACTCTTTTAGAAGATTTTAACACTGCTAAAAATGCAGTTTTGCTATGTATCTGGCTGGTTGCTCTATTCATTAGGTTGACTGGATGATTTTAGATGACTTAATATCATATCTAGATGTTGTTTCTAGCTGTGGAGAGTAATAATTTCTCATATCACATTTTACATCACTGGTCAACAATCATACATGGAGGAAAACATTAACTTCTGCATTGTCAGTGGCTTCAGTGAAGCAGAATGACAAACACCAACGGGACATTTTGCATTTTAAATAATAGACATGCCCTTTTTAGTCCAAAGCCATGCCTCATTGTTCATGGCTTGTGTTCTTTCATGCAGGACATGTAACTGAAGGGTCCCTGCATCTGCTGATCAAAACCAGCAGCAGTCACGTTTGGAAAACAAAGCTTCTCTCTGTGGCTTACAGCTGCTTTTGCCGTTTTTGCCCTCTCAGCTAAAGGTACGCTTTATCAAGCTTGTCTCTGGAAATTATGCGTGTTCCATGTCAGTGGTATGTGCACTGGATCTGTCTGCCCCAGGAGTGCTGATTACATTTCTTCCCTGAATCTCTGCTTTAGATTCAGGGAGCAGAACCCATGCCACCAATTATATTAGTACAACCATCTGCACAATAATGGTTTTATCTCAGTGGCATTAATGTTCCTGGCTATGTTAATATGGTCATACACCCAGCTTTAATTGACACTGATAAGTTCAGGTTCACCTTCTGGGAGTTGTCAAAAGGTATTCAGAGAAACAAAGGAAATTACTACCTAATGATGCATGACGTACAATTGAAACAAGACTAAGGCTCTACACCCCTAGCAGCTCTGTGAGGCTGTAAAAAGTGCTAACATCAGCATGCTAACATGCACACATGACAGCGCTGATGTTTAGCAGCTATAATGTTCAACATGTTAACCGTCTTGGTTTTGCGTGTCAGCTACTGTATGTACCAGAAATGATTTAATAGCACAGACTACATTGCTTCTGAAAACGATGATGACTACAGTAATAAAAGCTTTGGACTAGACATCAAAGTTAAACACCAGCACAATTCCCAGGTCAACTGAGGATTAAGGAACAATTGGGAACCTGGGATAAGTAAGGTTCATCTTTTGGGGAATTGTGAATGTCATTAAAAATATTTCATTTAATATTTAAGCAAGTTTCTGACTAAAGTGGTTCCACACCCAGATCACTATAAAAATGTGGGTGCAGCATTAAATTACAAAAGGAGATATACATATATATAATATATTACACATGCATTCTGAGATATAATAATCCTGTAAGTAAATAAGTTGTGCTTATCGTTCTTTTGTCGTGGTTTACAGAAACAACTAGTATTTCAGTTTCCAGTAGTAGCTTGTAACTCAAAACATAGAGCAGTGGATTTATGACAAACATGTAACTGTACCCACACAGAGTCCTTGAGTCCTCCGCTATGTGGTTTTATTACTGTTCAGTATTTGCTCTCCACTATCTGTTCTACATCCAATCTATTCTCTCAGTCTGAGCGTTGTACAACAGGATTAAAGTTGCATGAGATTATCCCCATGTTCAGCAGCATGGATTGAAGAGACATCATGTTGTGCACATAGACTTTTGTTCCCAGAGTTATTGTCCATTCCCTCACTTTTGAGAATTCAAGTTGAGTAAAATGCAAACTAAGCATATAAAGTGGCTTGCAGAGAGTTATGTGGAGTTGTTTGTCCTAAATGTATGGACCTTATACAGTCGACTCCAGTTAAGTGCACGCTGCTTAAGCGCACGCTCCGTTTAGCTGTGTGTCTGTGTAATCAGTTGAATTTGCCACACATGGAGAAGTATAATTAAGTCAAACAGGATGCACGTGACCACTATCTACAGAGTCACAGCAAAGGGTCTGAATAACTTTATAAATGAGAGATTTCAGTGTTGGCAAAATCAGGAGTCACATGAGCAACAGTTCAGCTCTCTGTGGCAGTGAGATTGGGTGCAGATCTCATCCATCATTTATGCATGGCTCTCCATTAAAGGTTCATTTGAATAAGAGGATAGTATATCCCCCACTTTTTGAGCTCTAAAGGTCAGTTGTTGAATATAGTCATCATGCAGAAAGTAACCTGATTTTCCTCTCGCAGTTGTGCAGTAATCCCCAGGCTCTTCTGGTTTAGTAAATAACAGTACAGACTTAGTATGCCGCAGAACTGTTGCATTAATCTTTCCCCGGAATTGCTGGGATTACTCTCTGTCAATTGACAGTTTGGAATTAGGTTTACTATTCAAAGCATTGCGACATTTTCCTGTGCACAAATCCAGAGCATGTTGCAGCTTATTCGATTGAGCCCAGCATGTGCTGAACCACCTCTTGTGCCTGGGTAGCTGTAGTGTGAGTTGACCAGCTGTTGAGAGGAGGAAATGAGCCTCGGCATAATGATTGTCCTGTGGTTTTATGCACCTGGCCATTGGTTTGTACTGAGACTTTTAAATTAACTTTGGACTAATGTCTTTGGGACACCCCGCTGAGCAAGTGTGGGAGGATGCTGTCTCTGTACTATATGTGTCAACAAAGAGCAAGCCTCAATAAGGTGAACAAGGCCTTCTCACCTTTCTCGTAATAGGTTCAGAGAACTGAGGCCTTGAGGCTCCTCCTTCCTCCTTCAACACACTTTGATTGATGATACTTTAAGTGGATTATTTGTTTGTGCTGATCATTCATCCACAGTAAAGCTGTTGTTTCATGTGAGCAGCAACAGCAAAGCAGGTGAGGAGCCTCTGATGTTTTTTGTTGCTATGGGGCCGACACACTATAAGTTGCTATGTGTCCTGTGTCTTGGTTATGCACATATTCAATGGAGCCAGATAAGATCAGAAAAGAGGGATTCAACAGCAGTGTTCACTAAGATCACTATTAACTGTTTTGCTGTTGCTAACATATTTGCTTTCAATGAATCAATCAAACATGGCAGCCATTGGCAAAATCTGCCTGTTTCCACTGAAAAATCTGGTTCTTCCTTGGGTCTGCTATGAGAAAACTGCACTTGATGCAGGGCTGTGCTTAACCACGTTTGTTTATGTGTCCTTTGGCATGACACATTAATTCTCTAGCACTTTTATCACGTTCACTTCCTGAACCAGTGCATCGCAGCTGCTGTACCCTGGCTACTTCTTCTCTCCAGTGTGTGCTGCATGACATTTTCAAGTGCAGCAAAGAGCTGTTGACTGTAACTACCACAGGAAGTGTAGCTAGCATTGATAGCCATCAGAGATAAGCCATAAGTAGCCACTGATTGTTCCTCCGGAAAGACGTGGAGACCATCAGGACTTTGGCAGAAAGTGAAAGACATTTACAACTCACTGGAAAGGACAGAATAACAGCAAAAACATGGATCCAGGTCGAGCTGCTGTGTGGGTACTTGTGTTAAAGTCAAGTTATTGTGTCTCTCCTATGAGGGAGGCCCTCCTAGTGTGAGTGCCTGTGTAGTCATAAATACATTAATTAAATACACGCTGTGTTTAGTGGTACACTTGAGATTAGTCAGGCTATGTGCTATGTCGACCACCACCAGTCTTCTCAAAAGTGAAGTAAAATGAGAAAAATGTCGGACCAACACATGATATCAGTGAAACAAATACACCTATAATTGATTAAACAATAATAATATATGTAGCTGATAGCTTTTCACCATGCTCCCTTCCATGGATTTTCTATTCTGTTCCACACTTGATCAATTCTGGACATGTGGGTGTCTACACATGCACTGGAGGGTATGTATCTTTTAATTTAAGTACTTTGTATTCTACAAGTTTTATATGTTTTTTTTTTTTTTTAAATCAAAGTAGTCATACACACTAGTTCCAGTGGTATATTAATATGAATGGCATTAAGCTTCTATTTTTTTTATTATTTTGCTTCTAGCTGAAAACGTCTTCCAGCTTACACTAAAAGGAAAAGTTTTTCCAGTTCAGATGATGTCATCTGAGTTCAGGAGCTGCAGATTAACCAGAACTACAACTGCCAGATTATGAGCAACCAGGTAACAAAAGCAGCTGCAAAACTCAGCTAGAAGCAGAGAGATACTTGTCATAGGTAAGGTAGAGAGATGTTTAATAGCACTCGTAAGCCATTCTCACATATGCACTCCAGACAATGTCTGGAGTTACAGCCTCTCATGGTCTGTCCGGGACAGACACACGGACACACAGGGAAGTAGTCTGGTTTCAGTGAGGAGTGGGCAGCGGGTAGAGCGTGCAGAAGGCACGACATGACACAAAATGTATAGCATGGAAATCAATTGTTTCTTTGCAGCACTTAGTATGCAGGAGTATGCAACTCCTGAAGTTTTCTGAAGGCAAGAGGCATGATCCCACAGAAAGCATTGCACATACAGTATCTCCTAGACTTCCTGATGTTGTTGATTGAATCAACTGAGAGGACACACCCACATACTCACAGCGAAACCTCTGATCAAGAACCTGCTGTATTCACACGGCTTTGTACTATGCACTAAGTCCAGGTATTCTCAGAGCTGACTAACTCAGGTAATAGCTAGAGAAGTTCAGGATATCAATGCAGATGTGGAAACAGCTGTAAACGGTACATGTACTCCCGAAATCAGAGCCATAGGAAGTAGGATGAAAATTCACCATTTAACAGTTTCTACAGTTGTTCCACTAGGTTCAATAATTAGGATTTACAGTTCATTACTATTAATCAGGTTGGGTAATTATTCATCATTATAGGCTTTTTGGTTAAACTTATTGGATATTGCAGAACAAGATTTGACTATGTACCTGACAAACTATCTGTATGACAGAAGACTTTTTCACTCTTTAATCTTCCTTCTTTCATTAGAAGAATCTTTCTCTGCATGCTGTTTGCCCTTGAATCTACTTCATGAAGAATATTGTAGCCAGAGACAGGAGAAGAGACTCACAGTTATTCTCTGTCAAGAAAGTCTTTGAGCAATAAAATACATTTCAATTGTATTTTCACTTCTATTCACTCACATAGGAGGCTTAAAATTCCAGGGAGAAATGCAGTTAATCTAAAACATTAAGACTAATAAATCATTTTCTAAAAAATAAATTAGGTGGAATACAAATGAATGCACATCCAAATGTTTGGCAAACACTTTAAAACAGTTCGCTTCACATTAGGGTTAAGAGGAAACCTTTCTCTGACCTCATGTATTTTCTCTCCTTTTATCTTTAGTGAGAGGGACTTAAACATGAGGAAAAGACACAAGTGAGTAAAATCTAGATACACTTGTGTAATCATTTATTATCACTTGTTCCTTCCAGTGACACGGGGTACAATGTGTCATTGTTACTGTATGTAGGTGAATCTGCTGGCTCGTACAGTGTGTGCTCAGCTGTTCACATAATGCCTATGATGTTGTTTGATTATGTATTAATTCCCTCATGAGTAAAAACATGTTTGTACGGTTTAGTTATCATTTAAATCAGATTACAATATAAAGCCTGTGTCGGCAGTGTGTAATATTTTCACAGAGTCTTGCATAACTGCCAAATATGTGGTTGTAACCTTTACAGACCAGCTGACAGCCTCCCCACTGCTTCTCATGCTGCTACTTCTCACTGCACTTCTTCTCTGAGATCATCACTCCCATTGTCACATTGCTCCACAGTTGAAACCACTTGTGGAAGCAGTGGCCCTCTCTTAACACTGTGCAGTACTGTTCCATCAGGCTTCTGACAGAATTGCTAAATGCACTCACTACATGGTTTCGTGTCAGTGTTGCAGCTTTTTAAAGCATTATCAGTCACACAGCAGATGAATGGAAATAATTAGCATGCCGTGCACACGCCTCATTTGAATGACGACTGAAGGGACGTATTCACCAAAGGACACGTAGGCTCTTTATAGTCCCGACAGTGCGAGACATCAGACGGCTTTGATAACAGCAGCCCAGTGGTCACCCCAGCTGGAGGGGGGGGCTCAGATGAACCAAGAGAGACAGCTGGGGGCCCCAGCAGAGCAGACCATCCACAGAACAGCGTGAACTCTATCATCACTGCCTGTTTATTTTTTTCTACCCCTTTGATTTTGGACTCCAAAGAACTGACTGACAGGTGTTGAAATGGGTTTGGATGAGAGTGAGCTAGACTTTACTGGCAAAAGGCTTTGGTATTTAGATGTGTAACTATTTATTTAGCTCTCCCGCCCCCCTCACATAAAATAACTATTTTGTTCCTGCTCTGATACGTGATTTGGGTTAATAGAATTTAAAAACCTTCTGACTACAATCCCCAGAAGAGCTTTTAAGCTAACAGAGACAGGGAGCAATCTGTTGGAAAGTGATGGAGGGGCTATAATTACTTGCCAGAGATGTGGTTTTTATATCAACAAATTACCAGGTGTACAAAGCAAGCTCTGTGGTCTCAGAAAAACAGCAAAGATAAAGCCTCTCCGCTTTTTCTTCCTGGTGTTTGTCTCTTGACTCTAATCCCATCAAAGGCTCCCCTGCTTTTTGTTTTTCTTTCCCGAATGCTAAGATCCTCCTCCGTCTTGGGCTTACCTCCCCTCAGGATTGGCATCTTGGAGTACGCTCGGTGGTGATTAGTCACTTCCAGACAAACATCTGGGAGCGTAAATACAGCTAATCCCCCTTCATCACCACAGTCTCTCCACTACTGTTAGTTCTTCCTAAGAGCAAATACCGAAACAAGAGTAAGGACTGACGATAGGATAAAGTTGCCTCCACTATACAACTCTACAGCGTTGGAATGGAAACATGACTCACTAACAGATTCCTCGATGCCTGTTGAATGCAAGACATCAGTGCCTCAAACTATTTTTTTGCCTTGTTTTTTGCCTTGTTAAATGACAAATGAACATAGCATGGGAGTACAACTTTGTTTTCAGTGTTTGAAGTTGTGGCTATTTTAGTTATTTTGTTCATAGCGAAAGAATTGTTGGGTTTTCTATATAATTCTGTATATATTTTCTACATTATTCTGCAAGTTCTTAAACCTTACATTGTATAATGCCTCAAGATGACTTTTCTTGTGATTTGGTGCTATGTAGCTAAACTGAATTCGGCCTCCTGATGCGGCACCAAAGATGATAGAATATTTAAGAGACAGGATTGCAATTAAACCAGAAACACATATAACAAATATATTTTTGTAGGAAATGTAATTGCAACTGGAGTTGATTATCTACTAATATAATGAGGCTATTGCAGAAACTGTCCTTTTTATAATGAAAATATGCCGTCTTTCAGTTAAACACCCAGTTTGTCTGATTTCATAGTTTCCATCACATTGTACTTTTTATGCATATGTTTAGAGACTCGCAGCAGTGGTTAAGGGTGGTGAAACATCATGGTCTGGCTTAATAGAGAAAGATTTTACATTTACTTCACCGACACAAACCTTCCATTGTGACTCACTTTCCATTAACAGATTCAAGAAATGCATTGCATCGGATCATATTCCATCCAGTGTAATGTAAGTTCCCTGCAAAAACAAAATAACATTTGCAGTTTATAGTTGCATAGGAATGTAATTTTTGGGAGACAGGATTGCAAATTGACATGTTGTTATTGTATTATATTTACTTTCTGTGCCTGAGCAGGAGTGTTACAACCTGTGCTCTGATGGATCTGTTCACTATATAAAAACGACACATAGGTTTTAAATTAATGCAATGCAGATGCTTGTGAAACTGTTTAAGGGAAATATGCAGATACATTTTACATCACTGCATTGGCAGTAGTAGTAATTTATTATATTTTGGACAGTATGTAGCATTATCTATGCAGATATAGACTCCACAGCACAAAGCTCTTAACACCTGATCCAGCTGTCAGGCTGCAGATGCCTTGTCAGATGACAGGTCGTAGGAAACATGATGTATTAAAGACAAAATGGAGGAAAGGATGAGTAATGTTTCTTACAATGTGTTTCCCAGGCTCCTTTCTCCTCACATTTCTTCTTGTATGTAGGAGAGATTCAGGGGATAAGACACAGGTAAGGGGAATAAGGACAGATAATTCCCTGGACTGCAGCTGATACGCACTTAATTTCATCAAGATTTTACACTAATATTATTTAAAAAAATTAAGCAATTATAAGTTATTAAATATTCATATTAAAATACAAATGCCATTTTTTAACAGCACGTTTATAAAATTGGCAATTAGATTTATTTGTCACTGTAGATCGTATACAATAGGTTTGATTATGACTATTATGTGGATGACTTAAAGGTGTCAGAAACAAATAGAAATATGATGAATTTTTTGTTATGTAATAATGCACCCCGTTGTACCAGTGTCTCTTGAATTAATACTTTTATTAAGAAATTGTCAATCCAGCAATCTATATTAATGTAGTCATTATGGCACAATATGATTTAAACTTTTAGTTTCTTCTTCTAAAGGTCATAGTGTTTGTGCCATTTTTTGTTAATACACATAAAAATTATATAAGATTACACAAAAATTTATTAGGCTAAGAAGCCCCCGGAGGATTTTTCCCCTTAGCCACTTGGGGGCATTGGCTGTTATTTTATCTGAGTTTACCTCAGATTTCGTTGCATAGCACCTTATCTATATAGAATACACCCTGTGAGCTGTCTGTCAACATCACCTCTGATGCACTGCATGAAGAGTAGTTGGAAAACAAGCAGGACTGTGCCTCCTGAGAACCAGGGTTAGCCACCCCAACAAAGTGTTCATCACTGACTGCTTTGCCATTGAGTGTCGGCATTAGGTGTAAATATCTACATTAGTAATCATCCAATATGGACAGAATTCTTTAGAAACTGGACTCAAGACTGTCACACATGTCTATATCACATCTTATTTGGATTACAATAACTCCCTGTTCTCTGGCACTTGGAATAAAGCTTTACTGGCGTCATCTTGTAGACACCACAAACATTCTAACTGGCACCATATTTCCCCAGTCTCTCTGCTGCTGTACTGTTTGGCTTTAATTTACCTTTTTTTGCTTTAGCGGAAACTTGATTAGTTGCTTATGCACAGTAAAGAACAAGAATTAGAGAGGGGTCACAACAGACAACATATTAAAAATAATTCAAGAACAATTGAGTGTAGCTTAGAAGCCATATTCTGTAGGTACAAGATGATTTTTACTACTTAGAGTGAGACTATGGAACTTTTGATAAACACACTAATACCATCCATTTAAACCATCCTATCTAATGAAGTTTGAGTGGATCTATCAAAACAAATGGGATAAACTGAGTAGATCCAGGTGTATCCGAGCTCATAGAGACTTATCCGGCATTTTATGTACAGCAGTCAACAAGCAGTCGTCCGCAGCAAAAGTGAACAAATTGTATTTAGTATGGTTAGACTTTACCATAAATAATTTAAAGACACATGGTTTTTAAATGAATTAAAGAGAAATATGAGCAACAAGCAAACACAATTCAGCCCAATTTGAGTGCAGAATGAAAATATCTGACAGGAGTAGTAGTAGTAGTTATGAAAGAGCTTTTTATCAGGCACTTTCACACCTGGCACCTGTTATAAAGAAAACAGTCCTCAATGTAAACCACATCATCTTGATAATATGTTTTCCACTGTAGCAACATAAGATAGATTTGGAGTGTGAACATGTGCTATACATGAGGATATAAAGGCGTTTATGCTCTCGTTGAGTGTGAAATCACTTCTTTTGTAACAAATGGGATCATCGCTGACTAATTTAACCAGAATAATAGCATTGCTGTTATTGCTCTAACTCTTTTGTAATTTTTACATGAGTAATCGAAAAGTAAGGATGTTGACAGTACATTTTACAGCTGTATTAATTAATATTTTATTTCAGCATAGTATGTTAGCATACAGTAGTCATAAACAATGATTAAACATAATGTGCAAGGGTCAATTATACTGACAAACCCAGAGTTATCACTGGACTTTCTCTCAGCTCTACAGATCACTGCATTTTTTTTCAGCAAACTGTTTTGATTTCAGGGCTTGCAACTTTCCTCTTTTTGTTCAATCTCACTGCTCTCATTAACCTTCTTTTCAGCAGCAGCAGGCAGTAGTGGCAGTTCTTGCCCATTTAAACCACAGGGGCCCGGCCAAGGCCAGCTGTTCTTTTAGAGAGACCAGTTAAATTAACTCTGAACCTAAGCACTCATTTTAGCAAGGGAGTGGTTCAGAAACCAGGTCAGTTGTCTTAAGAAATAAAATAGGACTATGTGTCATTTTACCAACGAGAGCAACCACAAATTGTACCATTCCTATGTGGTACAATACAATCATCTGCAAACTACATAAACGTAAAAATATAAAAATTCGCACATCAACATTTTAGAGTTTTCTTTCTTCAAACAAAAATGTACTACAAAGTCTATATTCTGGATACTCAATACACCAGTACACAATTAGGATGTGCATTACTTATTGAACCTCAGCATTAATTTAAAATTACCCTCACAGGCTCATTGTGACTTGGTATCACATTGTGTAGTCATAAATCAGCTGGCCCTAAGACAGGTGTTGTCATTCTCTAGCTCTAACCGGACGTGAAGTATTTTTAAGCTGCTTTCAACCTTTACCCTCACCTGAACAAGGAGCCAACACTTGGCGACTTGACACAATCTTGTATCTATGTCATAGTATGACAGTATGTTGCATTTAAGGCCAAGCTGCAGTGCGTGACCCACTACACTTAGAAGGCAACCCTAAACTACCCTACATCAACAGAATCTTCCTCTTTAGCAATAAAGATCCCTCCTGTCCATCACCTAATTAGCCTCCAAAAAATGGCATCACATCTGGAGCATACAGCCTTTAGGGCATGCCATGAGGCCTACAGGCTGATGGCAACCTTGCTCACTTAATTACTATTACCATCTTTTTCAGAGTTAGGGCTTTAACATCCATCGGGTAATCTGTTTTCCCAATGTCTAGAAGTAAATCTAACTCCCTGTCCCTATTTTTATGTGTGCTGCTTCTCCGAGTAAGCCTCTTAATCCCTCCTAGGTCTGTTTTAAGTCCCACTTCTCTTCCTACTAAATTGTACCTTGGTAAACTTATACAGATCATTACAGTAAAAACCTGGCTAACTTGTTCCCCTTTCTATCACTGTAGAATTTCTGCTTTCCTTTACAAATGGGATTTGAGGTCATTTTTCAGCACATTAATATCCTATTTCTCACAATCTATGGCTTTGCTCCACTGCTTTTTGAGTTGTCTGCAATCCTATCTCTCTTCTCCTGTCACCTTAACTTAACTACCTATAAGACAAACTTTTTCTTACTCTCCTTTTCACACCGTGGTCACCAAGGAGCTGAACATCATGACCAATGAGCAGGACGAGTTGCAAGGCATCAATCCCTGCTTCCTGTCTTTCATTGAAAAAGTGCACAATCATTAGCAGCAGAAGTCCTGATGGTAGAGGTCATGTCAGCAGCACTACTCGTAAAGTTCATACAAGTACCATGCCAGGAGGAACTAATACACAAGAAGAGTGAGATCCACCTGAACTGCATGCAGATGAGGGAAACGCTGGAGCAGGACACCATGCTGTGTGGTTAGACAGAGAATGTAGATGACACCACTCTGGTATGCCTGGAGCTGCAGAAGAAAGTCTCTCCTGGAGTCTTTCCCGAGGTCAACTTCCTCTGGAAAGTTCACGAGGAGCTACAGGAATCTCTGCAGGGCTCACTGCTACACATTCCACCGGGTTCTAATGACTTTGAATGATTTATTATTAACCTCTAGTCTACAGTCTCACACTGAGATAACCTTATACTCCTAACTTTATTCAGTTCAGTTTGCATTGTATTGTAACTGCAATACATGCTGTTATATGCCTCTACCCATTGACATACAGTTTATACGCTGTCTGTCCAGACTAATTCTAAACTAGTCCAAGTGGACGTTGTCCCAGATGTAATGAAATTCCATGGAAGTGTTCCTGAGATATTTCATTGACAAGAATATAACAGTGATGAAGTCACAGTGACTTCATGTAAATCGACATTTGACCACCAAAATATGATCAGTCCATCCTTGAGACTTATTGGACATTTGTGCAGTTTTGAAGAAATTCCCTCAAGGTGTTGGCAATGATCATGTTCACCACAATACACCTAGAAACATAATGCCTGTGGCCACAGCTGTTGCTGGTGCAGAGACAAAGAGGATTCTAACATTATCACTGTTTTTAATCGGGCTCATAAGCTACAGTTAATCAAGACTTTTTCGTTACTCTGTGGTGAAAATGGTCTTTTTACTCTTCACTTGCCCCTAAGCATTTTATTCCCTTGGGGTATTTCAAGGTACTTGATACTGTGGCTTTAACTGAAGTCATCCCCCTGATAGCTGTCAATTCTGTTCAGAGTCAAGGTCAATAGCTTGAAGTTGTGTCTGTGGGTCATCTTCCACCCCTGCCCTCACTGAATCTTGTGGTGTGCCCTTTTGTTGACTTTTACCTTAATTGGTGCAGCCTGTATTACTAAGCTGCTGCCATCGTAAATTGCCAGTTTATGTTGGCCCAAACTGGGCCTATTTCCACCTGTCGGGTGTCTTTCCAGCCTGTCACTTGGTCTTTTTGCAGTGACCACCTGTCCCGTCACAGCACAACAATTATTAATACAAATGCTGAATGTGCCAAAAGAATGTACACTAAAATATAGAACTAAAATATGAATGTAACAAAGTAGTCAAAGCCTAGTTCTACTAACTTAAAAAGGTAGGGGAGGTAGTAACCTCTAGAAACTACTCATGAGATAGCACAGCATACGAATGAAACCAGGATGAATACAGTCTCAGCAGCAGCAGCCAGACATTCTGCACAGACTCATTCACAAATCACACATCAACAGGTGCCTGAACATTACATCCAAAACAGAATTTTTAAATGAACAGACTCTGCCCCTGCATCTGTGTCTTTACAGACTGCACATTATGTAGCACAAGAGCTTCAGTGTCCAAGAACACAACCCACAGAAGGGTACATATCTCTGCTGTGTTCTTGTTAGTGACATAAACACGCATCAAGAAAAAAAGTACAGAAACAGAGAGAGAATGATATGTAAGTAATTTGATATGAATGCTCTCTTTTCTTTATGGAGATGAAGTTTCCATATATGCTGTGGCTGCTTTGTTTGTGTGCTGACAGACCTCTACTGCTGTTAGCTATACGTGCCACAGGGGCTCTGGTCGCCCATAGCCACTGCCCCAAATCACCACAGCCAGGAAGCTGTTTTTGGCAAGAAATGTTATAAATCCACTGTAAGCCACCTGCCTACTGAAGCTACAAACAGCAGACAGGTAGTGACTAGCTGGTCACAACCCTGTTTCCTAAAAATAATCTATATAACGCAAAAGCAAATGTGTTTTTTTTAGGGAGTATAGTTTAAACTGGATTACATTTTCTAAAAAGAATGTTATTTTATATTCTAACTGGCCATTATAGATAGACTTGTACAGTCTAATTAAATCCAATACAGACGCTCTGCCATAAATTCTACTTTTACAAGGTTATAATATTTTAGTTTCTGTTGAAACATTCAGAAAGGTGATCATTCAATTATACATTTCTTATTGAGGTCATAGTGGGTGGTTTCTAACATTTAGTCACTATATTTACAAAATGTAGCAGACCACAAACCACAGACCAAGTCAAACTTGTTTCAAACTCTGTGCTTTGTACACCCAAATACAGTCTAAATACAGTCCCGATCAAAAGTTTAAGAACACTTGACAAATGGCAAAAAATTATATGTTGCAAGGTTGGATCTTAACAAGGTTCCAAGTAGAGATTCAACATCCTACAAGGATTGGAATTTCTTAAATGATTCTGAGGGTTATGGAACAAAAACGTCAAGTGGAAGACCCAAAAAAATTTACCAGCACTGAACTGGTGACAAAAAACGCACTGTAATAAGTGACTTTGTCATGTTCACTAAAGCTGCTAGACATCGCATTTAGATAGACAAGAAGTTCAGATTGAATAATGAATAATAGATTCTGTGACACAGTTGCCAATGCACTGCAGAATAAAAGACCCCTACTCCAAGAATCATATATAGTATATGTGCAGATGTCCCACATTGTTTACTATGTGGATCAAAGATTTTTCTACTGCAAAATGGAATATCTCTTTAGCCATGTACTGTATACAGTATCCATTTCTATCTACCCATTGTTGGCACAGGCAGTGACGCAAAAATATCAGTTCGAATCTTTGCTGGAAAAGTCCATGCTCCACACAGAAACAAACCAAGCCTTTTCTGATTCAACATCTGAGCAGCTCATGACTGCCTTTAACAGGCAAACACTGGGTGGATGTAGTAAGTCCCAAAGCACAACATCAAACAGCTTTCCCCAATCAATAATTCACTTCTACTGACACCTCCTTGTGTCCAGATGTACTTTCCATACACCATTTACTTTTCTGGTCAAATGAGACAATCAATTTCACCCCTGCATGTTTTATATGTCTAATAAAATCTCTGCACTGTCAACTAGGTGTGGAATATTTAAGAGTTCAATTCGTACTGCTGCTAGTGTACCCGAGGCTGGGCAACAGTTGAAAGCCAGGAGGGACCAGTTGGTAGAAAGGTCAGGTATCAGCTACTCAGACCACGCCAAATGTCAGCAAGGCAATCTGATAATTTGTGACCTCAGGGTGAGAAGAAAATCAAAAGAGTATATATGGAGGATCTGTAGAAGAGCCAGTGCAAAATGTCAGACAAATATATGCTGGATGAAGTTAGATGTCAGTCAGAGAGCAGTGTGTCAGTATTCAGAGAGAATACACGTCTGCTGCAGGAAGCTGCCTGTGTAATGGATAGTGGCAGCAACATATGAAAATAAATGATTAGTATTCCTTCTCAGAATGAGTTTACATTTTTATTTATTACCTGGATACACTGAGGTGTTGCATCCCTCTGGGTTACGACAATAAAGCTCAGTGAATTTAGATTGCTAAACGAGGCACAACCAGTGTATTTATGAAATGCCCTCATTTTAAAAAAAGCTGGAAAGCTGATGCTAACTGTTCATCTCAGTGTCACACAGTTCGTGATGACAGAATGCAAAGATATTCTTGCCATTTTTTTTTCAGAAACCAATTAAAACTTGAGCTGAGAAAAATCAGAGGTGAATAAATCATTTGAAAAATCCCATTAGAACAGACACAGAGGACTCAGCTGTGTTTTTAAAAGCCAAAAGGGTCAAAGATAAAAAAAATTAATGGGCTTCATAGGTAGAAATAAATAGACTGGGGGAAAAGGTTCCTCTGATGGGAAATGAGTTTTAATAAAAAGCTGCCCGTTTTTCTCACAGTGGGGTAGACAGAATATAGAATATGCCTGTATCGCCGGCTCCCTTGTCTGGCGGGCACAGCGCCTCACTGAAACAATCGGCTCTGAGGCAAAGCGCTAAAACAACCCAGCCTTGCTGCTCTAGGTTGGATGATCCAATCGCAAAACATGAATAACCTCGGACTAGGAAAGCAATTACCCTGCAGCCTAGACAAAAGGGGCCAAGGCACGGATACCTCCATGGCCACAGTGGCAGAGCTGAGCTGCTCATGTCTGCACTACAGTACAATTTAATACTCAGTGTGCATTGCTGTTTAATCACTGGTAGTGGTGGGGAGGTGGGGTGCATGGTGGGGGTTAATGTAGTGGAGTTACCAATGTTTCATGCAATAATAATAATGTATAAATGTGAATCTAGAATAAACCACCATGGACTGTGTTTAAACAAGCTAAATATGCACTACTGTCAACATTTTACAGGCACTTAGCTGCACATTTTAGGGCCCTGGGCAACACATACTCAATACAACATGACACAACACAACTGTGTTATGCTCAATTATTTAAAAATGTTAACTTTATTTAGCTTCAGTTCTGTATCATATCATCATCATCATTTAAATACACTAGTCCCTCATATTTATTATCATGTATTAACCATATTCAGAATATGGTATAGAACACAAACTCACATCTCTGTATAATTATAATATTATCATTATTCCTCTCTGTTACACACTGAGTGTTTCTGAGTGGATCAATTAGCCTTTCACCTTTGACTGTCTTGACCAACTTTTAACAAAACAACATATCAAATTGTCTGGATTTACTGCAATGTAAGTGTCATAATGTTAATTAGGTCTGGATATCAGCACTGACCTGCTGATCCAGTTCGACTTTTATTCACACATTCCAGAATGGAGTAACTTTCATTCGATGCAATTTGGTTCAATTTATAATGAATATTTTTCACCAGATAATTGACAATATTGCATGAAGCACATCTTAAAATCCTGGGAACCTAAGCAACGCTGTTCTTGAGATAAACATCACTAGTCAGTAAGCAGAAACTGCAGGAGCTACTGAAATTAAAATGCTGTAATTTCCACTTCTTAATGATCTTGTCAATAGGGTGATCAGAACATTCACATTTTGGAAACTCTTCCGGATCCTCAGCAGGATTGGGACAGCAAAGGCCAACTGCAGGCATCAACTGCCTGCTCTTGTTAGCCACAACAATCTTGAACTGGCCTCATCTGCCCTGGCTACTTTCCCATTAGCTTTCTTTATCAGTTTGGGTTCCAAACCCATCTTCTGTAGCAGTTACTGCACTGATGTTGCTGGGAAACTGTGGCAGCCTAATTCGATGGGAAACAAGCCTGCGTGCCATCCTTTGACAAACGCTCAATCAAATCCTAGTACTTGACTTTCTTCATTTTTTCATGACAAATAGCTATCCTGTCTTCTCAGGAAGGGTATGACTGAGTTTGACAATAAAGGTGTTTGAGCTCCTCAATGGCAGAACCATGTCTGGTTGGAACAGTTTAAAAATACTAAACTCTTTAATCTCTTCTACAAGTTGACTTGCATTTCCAAGTCCGAAGCACAATGCAAAATGAAGAATGCTATCACATACAGCTGCACGTGGAAAAAGCAGATGCTTCAACTAAGTACAGGCATCCACTTAAATAATCTGTCTGAGCAAAGACAGGAAAGAACCTAAAAGTCTGCTCACTAATTCTTCTGTACTGTTTGTGCTGATGGCAGCGTGATATCTGCAGACAGCTGTTACAGTAGCTTGTTTTAGCTCCCAGCAGGAACAGACTGAATGAAGTAGCATCTACACACTGTTCAGATTCCATCACTTCAAATCTCCTAGCCAGATAGAATTTCTCTTCAACAGACACAAGCTAAACTCTGATCAGTGCGCAAAGTCTTTATATAGAGTACCTCACTCAAAAACGTAAACCATTAATCTGCTATGAGATAGCCAGAAACAGCTAACCATGCAAGATCACAAAAGTCCTGTAAACTGTGACGACTTTGAGAATGGACAGTCAGTTAGACAACCATTTTAAAGGAGTGTTAAAGCGTAAAATAACTTGAACATTTCTTTCCCACATAATGTAAACCTAAATCAGAATCAGAAAATTAACCACTTACACCATATAAGTAACAATAGAAAATATCCATTTAGACAAATGTGTCACTTTAACACAACATTTATTGAGAACAAGCACTAATGTTTGAATCTAACTTGTAAACTGGTTACTCATTTGTGATTTTTATATAGCAGTAGATAGCTGTATTGTCCTTGAGACTATCCTCCTATAAAAGTCTTTACATAGTTTTTAGGCCTGTCACACTATCTACTTTTGTTGGATGAAATATTTTCCCAGATTAACAATTAACTCAATCAGATTGTGTCCTCAGATTAGATCAAAATCACAATTTTCAAGCACATTGTGCATTGTCAAAGTCATTCTCCAAGGATTCATCATCTACTGTAAAGCATTAAACCAGTTTGACTGACAAGTGATCTGTAAATATTGCAGTAACAAAACCCAATTTATATGGGGTATTCAAAATACATACAGCATGCCTTATAATTAATACTACATATAAAGTTGCCTGAAAGCAACATCCATGCTGTAGTATCTACTAGCCCCAAATGCAAAGCGCAGACTTGAATTTGTAAATGTAATTTCTGAGCAGTTCATTGTCAGATTGTGAGTGTGACCCTCTGGTGAGCCTGCTTGGCCATGGGAAGTTAAAACAGAAAAAACAGTCAATTTAGAGCCTCTTCAGTAAAAATGGTTATAAATCTTACACTTAATTAAAAGGACCTCAATTTACTGCTCTTATCTTAAGTAATCATGTTAACCAATAGCGGTGCTAAAAACTCATTAGGGGTATGGATTTTAATTAGCAACCTTGTAGATGCAACATAAAATATCCCCCACTCAAAGAGGAATCCTTTAGTAATGGGAATATTCAAGCTGTGCGGTTGCTTGGAAAGATAATTATTAGCTAATGAAGTGTATTTTCTTTCTATTCTGTTTTCAGTGTTTTCCTTTTGACACTTTACCATTGCATTGCATGCACTCAAATATATTGCAGTATTTAAGGTAACCATACACAGTAAAGTAGTAGTGTCCCTGATGATGTTTTTGTAAATGTATACAGTATAGGATGCAGCAGGATATAGATTCAGATGAAGTGGATCAATTAAAAATGATGTTTGCCTGATGTAGCACTTGTAGATTTAGTGTGAAAAACGTCAGAACCAAACTGGATGTTAATGCATCATACCTGCAATGCTGCTGTACTTTGGATATAATCTCTGTGACTGAAATACATTAAGGCAGACCATGTAATGTACCACTGAGGGAAAATTCTGCACTGTGAGAACTTTTATTTTTTATTTTTACGTACATGTTATTGTTAATAGTACAGTACTTTTAGTTGAGTAAAGTTTTGAATGCAGGAATTTATTTGCAACAGTATTCTGACATTGTGGTAATACTGGTCTTATCAGATCAGTTATATGATTGCACTGTCCAAAACATAATTAAAAAGAATATACAACTACAACTGAATATGTATCTAGTCAATGCGGTGGAAACCACAGAGCCTTCAGTATTCTTTGCCCACTCTGTGTCAGCTATGATGAAGGCTCATTTACAATGTAAGCATTCATTTCACATTTATTTATACTTTATAAATGGATATGCAATATTGATTTATTCTTTATTTAATCTTGGTGACAGAGCCAACTAGCAGGTGCATAATGTGAAGGTGTTTTCATTTTCCCTGAGGTTAAAATGAAAGGTGATATGAAAAGGTCAGAGAGAAGTCAGGATCCAGAGTGTGGATGATGAAAGTGTTGCTGGTGTGTGCAATGAGCTGTGTGTGATCATACCCACCGAGTCTTCCAGTTAACGGGGCGGAGGAAACAGCAGTCTATCCATTACTTTGCTCTGAGTACCTGTATAGAATCACGTACAGTACAGCAATAATCAATCGTTTGAGTCTGAGGCTGCTGTGGACAAACCCAGCTGATGATACAAGGGAGTGGGTGGTGCAGGTTGGCAGGGTTCAGGTCTGCAGTAGCAGGACAAGGATGATGAGGACCAGGAAACTTTATGCCGCATGCCTGTATTGCACAGCACTAGTGAGAAAGTAAACTGTCAAAGTCTAGACATTTTGGAAATGAAATCCTAAGTGTTGAAGTAGAAAAATAATCTACACTCCAAAAGGAAACAATGTTTAGGCTGCTCTCATTTCCATATGTTCTTATTGACAATTCTTTGATCAATTCAGAAATAATCATGTGAGGAGCTCCATGCTGATGCTCTCCCCAGTGTGCAGGCTCCTCCTCCGCTCATGTTAAACTCCACTGTATATAACAAAACAAGTTTGTGACCTTGGTAAATTCAGCTGTGTGTCTCATTCTCACGCAACTAATATTAAATAATGATTCACATTTGACGATAGTGAAATCACTGTAGTTCTTGTGTATGTCAAACTTTAGATTTTATTTACTTCAGTACCTTCCTTTGTAATTCCATTTTTGTTATATTCCATTACATATTCAGCTCTCTCCTGCAAAGGAGATCTTGGATCTAAGTGACACTTCCTGATTAAAATGTTAAAAAGAAGGGCTATTACTTACACTTAAATTAATTGGGCACTAAGGGGCACTACAACAAGCTGTAAACACAGCAATAATGCATCATCACCCCATAAAGTCATTGACATGCACTGTTAGCAAACAATTGTTTATTCACCGTAGAGACAGTAGAGTTGATTTTACCACCAATTCCTGAGGGAAATATCAGGCTCTTTAGCTGCTAAATGCTCCAGTATGTTCACCAGGTAGTTGCTAATTGTGTCTGCGGTGTAATTGGTGTACAGTGGGTGTATTGGGGCTTTTTCATTGGGAAAACGTACCTGCTGCTGATGGAAATAACACTGATGAGAGCAGCAAGACAAATTCAAACAGTAAAGTTGTGACCTGTGTCCTTGTCTATGGGTTTTGCTTTAATATTTTACTGTCATTTGAATTCCAATTTGAATTATATATTTGGATTGAAACCCTGTGACTAATAATGAAAATTTACAATTTCAGTTTGACAGTGACCCACATTCAACCCCTAAAGCGTATCTTTAAAGACAACCACTGCTTAAGAACTGTTATAATAAAGTCAATCAATTTAAGCAAGGCTGCAAAATCCGTGTTTTCCAGGTTTTTTAATATTAAGAACCTGAATGTGATGATTTTTACAATATGATCTGACATTGTTACTAACTGAGAAACAGGACCCCGATGTGAGCCAGACACAGGGGGGCAGACAGAGGATAAAGGTCAGTTTAATGACAAAACAGGTTTACGTAGAGTACAGGAGATGTAAATCTTTCACAGGTAGGATTAGGAGGTCAAATAGTCCTCCATCTGCTGCTTTTAGGATATTCCAATGTAAATGAGAAGGGAATTCAGAAAGCAGGAGCAGTGTCTTTTCAGGTTCTGTGTAAATATATGGCAGAATTTATAAAAAAGTCACTGAGCCATACTGAGCATTGACATACACACCAGGATATCTAGAAGTGAAAATCTGTTTCATCTGTATGTTATGCACAAAAACTATGGTGTAAGGTGAGAGTTTACTGGAAGGCCAAAAATAATTGTTTTGAGGATTGACAATAAGTGAACTTCTTCTTACATCACATTACTAGTCTGTCTGTGCGGTGCTGAGAGAATTACTAGTTTTTTTTTCAATACCTGCTAAAAACAGCAATGCATTATCATCAATGTTCCAGTCATCTGTATATACTGTAAAGAGTAGTGGTCAGCTGGGGGGTAACAATGGGGAGTTCCTTATTAAGTAACAATAGAAGTTGAGTTCAGACATTCGATGGAAACCTGAACTTCTCCAGACATTACCTGGAGGAGCTGTCTGTGAGAACACAAATGTCAGTCAGCCCAGACATTAAACAGACATTACCCCACCCAAGTACAAGGTCCGGGAACTATCGGACTGAGGGCATGTGTGAATACAGCAGGTAAGTGTCTAGAGAATTCACAGTGAGTGAGTGCCTGTTCCCTTTCAGTCAATCTGCTCAGCACAATAGCTTTGTTGCCATGCTTTCTGGTGTTGTATAGCGCTTTTCTCCTTCAGGCAACTAGGGTTATATACATAAAAACTTGATTCTAACCATGTGACTGCAGCTGCTTCGATGTGCTGTAAAAAGGGAACACTGATTTTTTTTGTGTCACGTTCTGCTTCCTGCATGCTGCATGATATTCTCAAGTTTTAGTATCATATCAGCAAGAAGGAAGTTGTCATTCTCCTGGAGTACAAACTCTAACTGTACTAAACATGCCAGAAACAAACTAACCAGGTTATTTTTATAAACTATACAGTTAATGTTAATATTACACAACCACAGAGGAAAGATGAACTAGTAAACTTCACAATCTCATCCTCCACAAACTAAATGTTGCAACTTGACCATGAAGTACAAAAGAATTTCAACTAGATGATAAACTGCACATATACAAAACTAATTATGACTGGAATAATTAGTTTAATTTCAACAGAAAAATTACAGATTACAGACGCTGATATGTGAATGGAACAACATAATAATTACAATTACAACTGAATTTGATATTTGCATGACTTCAGTTTCCCCTCAAATCTACTTAGCTCACAAAGGACTATTACTGAGCTCAGGTGAAATAACCAGTTTTCTTTCTTCAGTAAAAAGCTACTGATTGTAGATTGTTTCTCTATGAATGATTCACTTTTTTTTTGTTTATTTCCATAATCAGATATTCACTAAATAAAAAAAGCTTGGGCTTGAAAGTAAATTACTCTGCAATGCTAACACTGTCTTGAAAGCTGTGGTAGAGATTTGACAATGCTGTATTTGTTAGTAGAGAGATGATGACACTCACAGCGGATGTATCACACCAGTAATTTGACACAAATTTGTAGAGTTGAAAACATGCGTTTCAATGTTTTTAATGTATTAATTTTCTAACCAGTGTTGTTACATTTCTAAAATAGTATAATTGCACACTTTCTGTCCCCTGTAGAGATTGGGCCATAACATGATTTCTTCAGTTTAAGCATCTGTCTGTTGCCCATCTGTCATTTTTTGGTCAAGATCAGATACTTGTCTTCAAGTGTCTGCTGCACATATTCATGGTTTTTCAGACGCTTGATGATTCTGGTGTTCCCCTGACAAATTGCTTTCATTGTTATGTTTAAGTTGTTTCTGACAAATGTGGCTGTTTAACCCATTACTAATTATGATCATAATCTGTAATATGTCTTTGGTTACTTTCATATTATCTTGACTTTTTCAATATTGCATATTGCATTCATCATATTTTAAATTTCAGTTCAATGCCTCATTTCAATTTTGGAAATACCTCCTCTATTTTGAAGCATGTTTGTGCTAAGCATGAGGATGCCTGGAACTCGGTAGCAGAGCACCTTAGGGGAAACCTATCCTGTTGGCCCTTTTGGTATTGTTTATTGTTTATTATCATTCAGTACAGCCTTTTCTTCTGTACTTTGGTCCATCCATTCTTGGGACATTGACACTGACACTGAAGGCACGGTCTCCTTGCATATGAAAAATACTTTCTCTCAGTCACCGACGTCAAGTGAAAATCACCCGAACATGTGCCTGTAAAAACATGGGAACAGGAAAACATGCCTACCTTCAGTGACGTCAGTGAGCAGCTTGAAGCTATCGAAGGACCTAGGCCAATTAGACAGCAGCAACACAATGAAAATTGACAACAGTTGCATGGGTGAAAATCTCCCAAGGTTAGTTTTCTAGGGTTAAATATAGATATATCATTTGTTACTTTTTGTCCTTCATAATGATAAAAATAAACAAAATTTACTCTAGCTTGGAAATGTGCTATTTTAATGAAGTACAATAAAATACAATGTTATGTAACCAATTTTTTTCTTTCATCAGTGTCCAGGAAGCAACAGCTGGATGAGGGTGAACCTTATTACAGAAGAGGTTCAGGTGTCAACTATTCTGTTAAGTGTAAAGAAATTCCCCCAGTCCCATGCTACAGCACAAATAGCAGGGGCCAAAGATGCTCTGGTGGCAGAATGGGGACTTATGGGGACAAGAGTCTGGTCACAGACACAGCACCAAATATGGTTTTCTCTAGTTTCTCTAGTTTTCTCTATGTTTTTTCTCTAGTTCTAGATAGTTGGTTTTCTCATCGTAAATTCAGATAAAACTCCGATGTTGGTCATTGGTCCACTCCGACATCGTCACATGACCAATCCGTTAACATTAATTCTTGACTGTGTAATTTCTCAGGGCTTCACAGCCAAAAATGTCTGTTACATTTGATTCTTGCCTTTTCTTTGTACAACATATTCAAGCTATTAATACGATATTACTAAGGTTGCATTCTTTAACATTTGCATTCTTTCTCCTCTGTAACATAGCTAAAATTCAGCATCTTCTGTCAATGCCAGACCTTAATCCATGCCTTTATGTCATCCAGACTTGATTATTGTAATGTGCTGTTTTCATGCTTGCCCCAAGTCAGTACTGTCTTCAAATGATCCAAAATGCTGCTGCTAGAACTTAAACCTAAACCAGGAAATGTGACCACATTACACCAGTCCTAGCCTCTCTCCATTGGCTCCCGATTAAAGTTTTATTAGACTTTAAGATGCTTCTGATATATGACATATAAAGTCATAAACTGAGGTGTCCCTTCATACCTGTCTGATGTCCTTAAACCTTATACTCCACCTTATACCCTCTGCTCTCAGAATGCAGGACTCTTGTCTGTTCCTAGAGTTAAAAAGAAGTCAGCAGGCTGCAGGGCGTTTTCTTGCTGTGCCCCCCTACTTTGGAATAACCTCAGTTCTGAAGACGGACATTCAGAAAATATGCTTGTAATCCAATGCACTCGTATATTAAAACAAAATTCCCCATAAGAATTAATGGAAACTCAGATCATTTGTTTCACTACCCAAAAATATTTGTATAAAAATGACTAATACAAAATATAAACTAAAACCATTCAAATCATTAATGAAATCTATTACTATACTTTTGCCACAGTTATTGTGCAAATGTAAATATGCAGACTCCCTCACACAGCACATGTGGAGAGTACAATATCATTTTTCTGTTCTGACAAACCCTGACTAATCATGAATAATTAATGAAGTTACAGATGTTGCGACACCTGCAGAAATGCGCTTAGAATGCGCCCAGGTTCTACTGTCTGTGTGCAAAAGGAAGCTGCTGATGTTCTCCCTGACCATGTTCTACCTGTTGCTTTTATTGTCTGCTCTCCTTTTGTCTCTCCACTATTAAGGGCTTCCCACTCTAAATCTGGTTCTGCTGGAGTTTTTCCTCTCTACTGTTGCCCAGTCCTTGCTCATGGGGCATTGTTGGGTTTCTTTCTGTAAAACTGTATATGATTTTGACCTTATTGTGAAGTGCCTTGAGATGATTCTGTTGTGATTTGGTGCTATTTAAATAAAATTTAATTGAAAATTGAAAGTCTGATGAAATGACCATCCATCCATAAATTTCCCTAAGCACTTGACCTCGTAAGGGTTGCAAGAGTGCTGCAGCCCATCCCAGCTGTCATCAGACGAGAGGTGGGGTACACCCTGGACAGGTCGCCAGTCTATCACAGGGCCGACATACAGAGAAAAACAAACAACCATGCACACTCACGGTCACACCTACGGACAATTTAAAGTCACCAATTAACCTAACATACATGTCTTTGGATGGTGGGTGGAAATACCTGGAGAGAACCCACACAGACACGGGGAGAACATGCAAAGTAAGGTACCCTGTGTGATCGAACCCAGGTCTTTCTAGCTGTGAGGCGAGAGTGCAAATCATTACAAACACTCTCAAACAGGGAGCCAATCTAAAAACCATGTGTATGAGAAATAGAAAAATTTTGACACCTTTCAGATGTCGTAGGAGGCCTAGTGCATAAATAAAGTAGTTTTACATTTTTTTTGTTTTAGTTAGTTGTAATATTGCGACGTTGGGCCTAGTTGGGAGCAGAACTTTTACCTTTTGCACTCAGACTCTCTTAACAAATAAAAACACTTAAAGGTCTAATTGCATGCTTAACTGCTCATGTTTCCCCATAAGACTCTATGTTATAAATAATAACTGCACACATTTGCTCTTTTATCAATTATGATTTATGTATAATGATAATTTGAAAAACATGATGAAATTGTATTTAGAATTGAAATTACCTGAAATGAAAACTGGCATTACAGTATTCATTTACAGTGATAGTCTGAAAGACAGTTCTTGTCATCTGAAAAGCAGAGATGGACATTGCACTTGACTTGCTGCACAGCATCTTGGTACGTTGTGGTGTCACTGTTGTAATGTCACTGAGCACCAGTGAATTTTCACTTATCTTATGACATATGTCAGCATCTACATAATGGAATTATGGGTCTCAGACTTCAGTGATTCCTAATGACTCCCCAAACTTTTTATCTAGCAGGTTGGCATTTGGAGAAAAGAGGGAATTGTCTAGATGCCACTTGATGGATTAAAATTCAATTTTGTGTAAATTTTTATGATACTTAGAAACTTGTGATTCTGTGACTTTTTATCTAGTGCCACAGGTGAAAGTTTTAATAATGCATTTAATTTATAAGCACCTTTCAAAGCACTCAAGGTCACTTTACATGTAACTTAATAAATAAACTTATATTAAAAAAAACTCTGTAAGACAATAACATCTTTAAGCATTTAATGTATCCAATAAAAAACCTTCTGTAAGACACACTCAAAAGGTTAATGCCTTTTTACCCAAAATGATTAAGAGCTTAAGAGATCAAAATTGCAAACCGCACAAATAACAAAAGTAATGTGTTGAAAATGTATCTTAAGAGGGAAACCTGTTTGCTAGCTCAGATTGCGGATTAGCTCTAGCAATATGGTCAGACAGGCATTTTTGTAAATGAATGACGCAATGCTGTTTACTGCACGATGGAGATGCAGGAGACCCGAGTTTCATGATGGTCCAGTGTATGAGAATGGACTACTGAGCCAGTGAGGTGGAGTACAGTCATATTAATTCATTGATGTGTTCCTGAAGTCAACTGATGTTGAGTAGACTGATAAAATCCTAAGCAGATGGGCCAGAGCTCTGGGTTTTTGTCAAGCTGTGGAAGGTTTAACTCAGAACCTGCAAGAATAAACTTTAGTTTAAGGTAACTTTACCCTTTATTGTGTGTTTAAGGCCGCTTAATGAGTATTTCAGAGGATCTGTTGTTGTTTAAACGTTTGGTTTGGGAATAGGTGACATCTGATAGAGAAGAAGACAGATGGCTTTGGAAAATGTGTGATATTAATATGGTAATATTTTTCCAAAGAAAGACAAAGCATGTTTATAGATCTGTTTCTGATCAAACTGAGACTGAATCGTGTGTTGACTGCAGTGTAAACACTGTCATTTGTCATTTTTGCATTTGTGTAACACATCTGGAACATACAGAAGTGTCTGGTGTATTTGGAGAAAGGAACATGAGACAACTTTTGTTGATGCTCTGTAAGTTTAACTTACAGATGCACACACATCATTTGTAAAATTATAAACTCTGCCTGTAGAGATAACTTTGTGAACAGCTTAATTAGGCTTCATCACTGCTACTAGCTGCTTTTGTGCTGGAATATGTATCATGTTACACGGAATTGCCTTTTAAAGGTGTGCAATGTAAAGATGCCTGTCACATACAAATTTGGCACTAAATCAAGGTGTTCCCCAGAGGGATGGCACAGGCCATCCTTTACTTTACTTTTACTTTACTTCATTTGGCAGACGCTTTTATCCAAAGCGACTTACAAGGAGACACAAGCTATTACAATTCGGGTTCTGTAACTAACAGAAAAAACATGCTAAGGCGATTGTTAAGCGCTAGATTAAGTTTTTTTTGTTTGTTTTTTTTCCATCCTCAAAATCTTCAGGTTCCTCGGTGCCAGAGTCAGTAGGTTGAAATTATAATAATAGATTATAAATATAAAATGCAATATTTATACATTGTGTACATTTCCCACCATAGTTCTGGGTACATATTTGTACATACAGTTTTTTTGAAATGACTAAATGGGAATGACCTTTACAAATTAAAGCTGAAATGACCAGTAATGATACCTGGCATGGCACCATGGCGTTGCTCAAAAGAAAAAATAACTATCACCTACAAATGCTCAAATTTATTTATGCAGAAAATTTCTGAGAAGGAAATGGAAAAAAAATTTAACTAAAAACCAATTCTGGTTGCAGGGGATTACAGTTTTAGCGAAACAGAACTCTGTATTGCTTTGTTTCTATTAGCTTTGTTCGAGTTGACTGGAGCTGTTTCATTTCATTTGCGTTGCCTCTGAATTGAGAGCCAGCCATGGATCAACAGGACTTGATAAAATAATCAAATCTCATGCACCACACGTTTTAGTGTCAGCACTAGAATGAGTGAACTGTTAAAGAAACAGCTTCATTATTATTGTTCACCTCATTGCCGATTTTGACAAACCAATCTGACTAAAGGACTACGCACTGTTCTGTGTAACTGCTTCAGAGGTTTTTGCTGATCTGCAGGAAATATTTTATATGGAATCATTCTTCAGTAATTTTCTAGAAGTGTATACATCAGACTGGGTTGGGACACATAGTAGTGGTCTATTCAAATGGCAACAATAAGTAATTAATGAATATAACCTATTACGTCTGACATATTCCACTTATCTACAACAGATCAGAGTTAGACAACCTTAAGTTCCTTATTACAAAACCAAGTGACAGTAAGGATAACTTGATTTCTTTGTAGTAAAATCATGCTTACTATTTCTACTCATTTCTTTCTTAGACCTACGTGCAGCTGAAGGATGCTGATGTGACAGGAAGGGTACGATGACCTCTTGTACAAGCAACAAACTATCAGATTGGTTAAAGATGTATTGGTTTGAAATGTGTTGTGCGCTGCTGTGCTCTGCTTCATAAAAAATGGAAATGATTGCCATCATATTACTCTACAACAGCACTATAGTGGCAATTTCCCCTCATTTTATTTTTATGTGCAACTATGCAGCTCTTTGATGAAACCCTCCTCTGACAGTTGCATTAGTAACCAACGTAACAACCAGTGCCTTTGTTATTCCTGTACTTTCAATAAAGAATGTGGTCCTGACTTTTACTGGTGGATTTCTGGACAAATAGATGAAACAAAGGTTAGATTCAGCTGGTGTCTGTGCATTGTTGAAGCAAACAAAGGAGTATTTGGGACAACCTTGCACAATACAGGATCACTATTAAAATATTAATCAACTTGCCTCAGGACATCGAGTACACGGAATGCATAAAGGACCACTCACAGTCTGTGCAGCACTACGTCCTGTTCATACTGTGTGTACCGCAATGGAATGTCTGCAATCCATTTGGCCATACCGCTGTGCTGCATGTTCTGTAATGGTGAGAGTGGGAAGAGCTGCTTAATGGAGTGTATTCTGAACATGAAGCAGCAGGTAGAGTGGTGGAAGCTGTGGTGAGTGTTCTTGCTGAGGATGTGTTGCGTTGAACGAAAGTAAATATAGGTAAATTTCTAGATAGGCCAGCATTACAAACCCCTGCTAAAGTGTATGCAATTACTAGCCAAACCATAATTCTAGCTTTTAATAGAGAGAGAGCAGTGTAAGCTATGGCTACATCACAGATATGCTTTAGGATACTGTATGATTTACCCAGCTGCATGTGGCATTAGAGTATACAGTCCCCTCAAGTATTGAAACTATTCATCATCATCTATTTACTCATTTATTTGTCAAAAGATGATCAGATGACACATAATTTCAGCTTTTATTTTATAGTATTCACACTTAGAAACATTAAACGACATGGAACAGAGCGCCTTTCGTATCAGATGCCTGTGCAAAAGTACTGGAACATGCAATTGGCAGGTGTTTCTTGTTACCTGCATGTGTCCTATGAGCCTGATTGTTCAAACTATTACTTTAGAACAATAGTTCTAAAGTTTACCCTGTGATGACTGTATAAGTTTTTAAAGGATGAAGATGAAGCATGAAGATGAGGCAGCCAATAATAATAAGAAACTACTAATCAATGCAACAAATTCTGATGTCTTAAAAAGGAGAAAAACTGGTGTACTGAGCAAAATACATAGAACAGGTCAACCAAGGAAAACAGCAGCTGATGACAGAAGCATGAGGCTGGTTTGAGATGAACTGCGCCTATAGCCTGAAAAACAGATGAGTGCAGCCGGCGACAGCAGGGGGCAGAGACAAAAAGCTGCAATCAAGACTAACAGTTTCTAACTTCTCCAGCAGCATTAAGGCGTCCGCCTGTGCAGAATGTCACGAATACTCACATCCCATGAGGTGCAGATGAAACAAAATGACATTTTGTACTCAGACTCCAATATCTGAATGAATGAATGTCCTTTGTTTTAGTTAAAAAGCTTCAGGTGATTAAACCACATCAATGCAAAACAGCATACAGCTCATTCAGGAAGTATTCAGCCCCCCTTCACCTTTTTTGTTGCAGCCTGACATTACAATTGTTAAAACTCTTCTTTTCCTTTCTCATAATTCTACATTTATATTACCCCATAATGACAAAGCGAAAATAGAATTTTAGAAATTTTCGCAATAAGGCCCTTTGCAACAACCCTTAAAATTTAGCTCAGGTGCCTCCCATTTCTCTTGATCGCTGCTGAGATGTTTTCAGACCTTGACTGGAGTCAACCTGCGGTAAATTACATTGATTGGACATGATCTGGAAAAAGCACAGCTCTCTATAGAAGGTCTCTGTTACGCCCCTGTTCAGGGTGTAGGAGCACAATGTACGAGGTTAGAACAAAAGAAAAAAAGATGTTCCCTCCCCCATCCCCAGAGCAAAGTCACTTGCAACCAAGTGAAGAAATAATTAATTACTATTAATATGTGTGACAGATTAGACTAAAAAAAAGCAATATAGCTTATCGTGAACCAAAGCCAACAAAACAAAAAAGAATCTGAAAAAGATTTAACTCAAAAAGATGGAGCAGCCTGTGTTGCTCCAATGGCTCATGAGCTCCTCCTCCTTGGACTGCTAATCAGAAAAGGGTGACATACATTTCCACACAGAGCTGAACACACACAGACCCACACAAAAACAGGAACACTCATGTGCATGTGAAAACAGGCTCACCAAACAAACCACAAAACAACGAAATGACATACGGCCAGGGCCATAACACCTCACAGCTCAAAAGATCTGGGGAAGGCTACATAAAAATTCAGATTCACTGAAGGTCCCCAAGAGCCCAATGGCCTCCGTAATTCTCAAATGGTCGATGTTTGGCACAACCAGAATTCTTCCAGGAGCTGGTTGCCCAACCAAACTGAACAAGGGCCTTTAAAGAGGTGACTGAGAACCTATGGTCACTCTAAGATCCTGTGTGGAGCTAGGACAGGTTCAAAAGGACATTCATCACTGGAGCTCTCCATCAAGTGGCTAGATTGAACCCTCTGCTCAATGCATATGCATAGAAAGCTTGCTTGGACACCAAGGGAAAATTGAGGATTCAAATAAGATCATCTGCTATGATGCTGAAATAAGCTAAGTTGTGATGAGGTTACTTGAACCAAGCAGCCATGGCTGGCTGCAAGACTGCTCCCTGGAAGAGGCACATAACTTGTCTAATAATTGTCTGTGAAGATTCTCAGTCATCCAGGTAAAGTTGTCTGAAGACTGAGTCATGGCAACTGGACTTCTTTCTTCCAAGTAGAGACGTTTCGTTCTGCATCCACAGAACTTTATCAATCTGAGTGAAGTTGGCTAGTGACCACAAATATATCCTCCAGGTTGGTTTCATCTCACACCTACCTTGAATAAGCTCGTTAAGTGAAACAAAGGCAGGGGGTTAGTGTGGGTAGATGTAACAACCCCACCCCTGATGGGGTTGATGATCGAACTTTCAGATCAGATTCACAGAAAGTTTCTGTCTGCTAATTTACAGAGAAATGCATCAAAACACACTGTCAACTCAACATAGGCCTTCAAGCAAAAGGAGATAGAGAAAAGTTAGACTGGGCAAGCCGATCACCAGGCTCAACCCAAATGAACATGCATTTCACCTGCTGAAGTAAACATTGAGGGGAGAAACCCCCAAAATAAAACAACTGGAGGAGGCTGCAGTTATAAGCAAATCAAAAGAAGAAACCAGCATGTTGGTAATGTTAGAAAGTTGCAGGCTTGATGCAGTTATTGCATATTTTGGTTACTTTAAAGTTGTATGTTCCAAGAAATTTGCTCACTTAATATTTGGGTTGTCTGCTACAAAAGGTCCTATGCTCTAACATATCGAGGTATAAGTAGCATCAAATAAAAGTAACCTCAGTAAATTCATCTCTTCTTCTTGCTCTCTTCTGACTCTATAAATATGCAAATACCACAATTTACTTTCAAACCAGTTGTGATGTCACAAATTGTGCTTTTTGTCACATCACATTCTTCTTATGATTATGATCATAAACATACAAAGTGTCTTACTGTGCTGAAAACTTTGAAGAAAAGCTCATCTACTACGATGCTCAAATATGATCATTACGTGATGAGGTTACTTGAACCAAGCAGCCAACATGACTGTTAGGATTAATCCATGATTAATGCAGGCCTCTCCATTATTTTGTTCTGACAGAACCTTGAGTCAGCCTCATCCACCTTTTTTCAGCATGCACAGATAATAAGATAATGAACATATTTCTTAAGCTAAAAAGCTAAAAAGCAACATAAAATCAAGCAGAGCTCACCGCATGCTCTGAACACTCACACACTGAATCTGTAAAGTTGTAACGGAACGGTGATGTTTAGCTTGCACCTTCTTCTTTTGATTTGCTTACATTTCTTATTTATTCATTTCTGCCTCCTGCTCTTTCTGATCAGACAACGCAAGTGCGATGTGTTTGAGCAGAGGCCATCAGTTCGGCATTTGCTGAGCCAAGCTGACTTTTAAGCAATCCCATCAAATCTGAGCTATTTGACTTATATCCCCCACAGACATAGATACCCCCACCTACATGTTCCATTTCACTTACTGTGCATCACATTACCGAAGATAAAGACGCTCCAGCCGCTGTTACTGTGCAAATCTATATCATGACATGAACTTTCTTGCTTTAGTTGCTACAAGCATCAGCAAATAATAAATAAATAATAATAGAGATTAAAACACAGAAGATTAAAATAGAAAAACTGGACACTGCACTAAAACTAAGAACATTTGCTGTTGTAAATTAGTAGTATATAAGCCAAATTTCTAGTAGACAGGACTGAACATGCAGTTGAATCTACTCAGCAAATCACTACTAAAATAATTACACAGCCGCAGCATCATAGTGTGATGCCTCTGTGTTTAGCCCAGCAAACTCTTACCAACACATTCTGAGCCAATTCTAAATTAGCCTCACACAGTCTTGGCTTGAGTGACGCTGCAATTAAAAGGAAGATTAGTGTGCAGTCAGTGATGGTAAAATGAAAAAGATTTGAAATCAAGATTTAGGTATGGCTACTTCAAGCCGGTTTGCCAGCCTTTTTACATTGTTGGCTTTGTATTTAGCTATGAGCCAACACAAGGTGGTTCCCACATTATGACATTTTTTACTTAGGTGCTTTTAATAACAAAACATTGATTTTGTTATATTAATTTTCAGTCATTTTTGGAGACTGTACTAGTGGCAAACATTATTCTACACTAATTAATCAATCACTATTTTAATTTCACTGATAAAAGCCTGGTAACATTTCCCCTCACGCTGCATATTGAAGGATACTGACTAACTGCACCGTTGTCTTTTCTCTCTTTAGATGTGAATATTTATGATGTACAACATATAAAAGTCATAATCCTTTCACTGCTGTCCTTGACCTGCTCAAAAGCTTTGAAGTCTTCCTCCAGCACTGACAGGGCCACCTCATTTTCCTGCTGTATTTTCTGAAGCACAGCAGAATATCGTAAAAATATATTTCTGAATTATTCCCATTGATAGAGCCATAAAATCATTCATATTTTATAGGTCGTACAAGCCTCCTAAAAATGCTTTTCCACACAATTACAGTGGATGATAGTCAAGTTCCCCGTCCTTAAGTCATGTCTGTCTTGAAAAGCATATTTTCTGAACGATTCAACACTGCAATAACATGCCATTTCACATAAAACATGAGCGCAGCTGTGTACTGTGTAACCAGTGCTGCTGAATAATGGATAGCACAGCAACTAGTCGTGCTTCTTGTCATGTCTCCTGCAGTTTTATCTCATGGCAGTGTTTGATGTATTTTGCTTGAGAGCACACTAAAGGTGGCAGGCAGCCCTCTGCTTCCTGTAGGAGATGTTGGGTTTGAGACAAGTTAACTCCGGTACTAGTCAGCCCCGATGAACGGAATGGAACAAGAGCAAGCTGTTCTAGCCCATCAAGTTCAGAAGCGCATTACCTAGGAAGTGAGAGATCCACGAAAACAGCTGCTGCAGCAGTCCTTGGTGGGGCAGCCGACTGGTCCCACATTTGTTCGCCGAGTCCCCCGTGTGGCCCCATGACACGTCATGCAAATCCAAATAGATGCCCCTGACTTTATGGGCAAAAATTAATGTGAATTTGCTGCATTTTAAGCAGCAAGTGCAACAATACCACATGGCACCATATGGTAGATGCAAGGAGCCAAAAAAGCGATTGGGAAATGTTAACACAGTCATATTTGTGTGGACAAGTTTTATCAAAGCCCACAGATAAGCTGGAAGAGTGAAATCTTTTAGAGCAAGCAGTTTCTAACGTGCAGGGAAAGGGGAAGGCATTTAATACAAAAAAAATACAGCGTTATTGTATATTTGGCCCCCATGTCAAGCAAGGACACAAGTCTATATAAAATAGCATGTAATCATTTAGTTCTATTCATTTCAGATTAGAAAGAAATAGAAGGTGACAAGCTTTTCCATTAGCCCAGCCTTTCACAGCTGATTATACATTTCTGGAGTTTAAAATTGAGAAAAATATTAAGCAATTTGCATATTATGTAGCCTTCACCTCCTCTCTCAGAACGCTTTGGTGGGAAGCTGACTGATGAACTTGAATCTAACAGAAAATTGATAATGGCTTGGCAGCGTATCATCAGAATCTGTAAAATTAGGGAAGAGTGATGTTTACAAAGCACAATCTGTTTGATGAGCGCCTCAAAATCAATTTCAAGCAACAAGGGTCAACAAAGCCTCCCTTGATTTGACAATAGTAATGTACAGTAGCTTACTGCTCCCCAGCTAAATGGTGGTGGGTAGACGAATGCAATTACCCAGCATAAAACATCTCTGACTCCCTCCTAATTATAAACCCTTGTGAATAATCACAGCCCAATGCAATTAATGGAGAAACTCTTCAGCAGAACACTGGAAAGAGCCACAGCTTGCACTGATGCCACATTTTAATTTTGCAGATTTCATTAGGTCTATCCATTTTTGAAATGAAATGTAGCTGACCCTTTGAAGACACAGAGACAGGCCCTGATTGCAAATCTAGTCCATCTATAACATGTGGAAAAATGTACTCAACAATCTTTTTAAGGTTCAACCCTAACAACAAGTATTCAAAGCCATCAAGAGGAACAATCAGTTGTAGTAATGTCACTTTTAACAATGGCTGCTGTCCTTCCATCATTTACAGAAGATGTCAGCAAAATGCTCAAAACCAAAAGGACCAGTTAGCAGCTCCAGTTAGATAAGATAAGATAATCCTTTATTAGTCCCACAAGTGGGAAATTTGCATTGTCACGGCAGAAAGTGGACAGTACAAAATAAAAAAGCAGCAAAAAGTTAAAACAATAGAATAAAAAACTATACAAACAGTCTAAAAATATAAATATGTATGTTTGTATTAAAAAATATAAATGTCTATATATGTTAACCTGGATAAAAAAGATATGTATGTACAGAGAGTATATGTATGTATATACTGCTGTGCTATTTCAAAACCCTTAAAAACATTTCAAAACATTTTAAAAAACCATTAAACAAGAAATTTAACGTGATATTTCTTCAGTTGTTTCATTAAAGCAGAACAAAACTTTGTTGGTAGTTAGTTAACCTTAATTGTAATGGCTATAGGAGTCTAAACATAAACACAAAAGAGCAGATATTGTGATGTCAAAATTGTCTGGGTATGTTTTATTGATAAATTTAGTAGCAACACATCTCCACAGGAGATAATTTCCCCAGCGACTGTTAAGTTATACCATCAGTATAATTGTTATGTATGTCATATTCATAAAGAGCGCGTAACACCATTAGCATAATCATAAGCATTATTTATCTCATCACTTGCGTCATCACTGCTGCATTCCACTCCTGACTAGTACAGACATATAGTGTTATTTTGTAACTGTTTTGGCATGGCTCTTTCCTTTTCTTTGAACAGGGAGTCTTTTATAACAATTGTCAGCATATCCACATTTATTTCAATGAAAAACATAATATGGTTTCAATTATATATGATTCTGTTGTGTACCAATATGACTTGCCTTATTCATTTTTTTGGTTCAAAATAGGCACGAATATTTTTAAAAAGTGAATTAGGCGAAAAGAGAAAAAAGTAGGAGCCAAATATTAAAGTAAATGGCTTAATAACATGGAGATTTTTTTGCAGTGCCAACAGTGCAGGTTTTTGAGCTTGTTTTTTTAAGTGTAGTTCATTTATAGGGTTTTGCTCCCTGCGTGAACTCATATGATTCTATCCACAATAAAGTGAAACGCAATAGTTTGTTCTTTACCAGCACAATCATAGGCAATTGATCTTGCCCAGGGCGCCAACATGGGTCAGGACAGCTTTTATGTTTTTAGGCCGGAGTTTATGCATAAAATGTAATGGCAGTAATTCCATACTGAAAGAGACGATGGTCACTTGAAGCACGAGATGCATTTTCAATAGTCAACCAACCAACAGTCAACAAATTACATCTTTTACCAATGCATTTGAGAAATAATATTATATAAGCAAAATTATATAATTACTTGAATAAAAGGCTTCTTTCAGAATCCAGTTTGCCATTTACTCCTCTTTGCCAGGGATTAAAGCTTTTGCATGACTTCTCTCCACTCAACCAGCAGGGTAGTTTTATTTACATTTTTGGTGACAGTTAATAAAAGGACTGGTTCACACAAAAATAAAAATGTTGTCGACAGGTTGTAACAGCAAATAAATAGCAGCCCATGCTTACAAGCTCTCAATGAGGTAAAGCCTGAACATGCTGCACATCCTCATTCCTGTTTCCATATACTGCAGGAACTAAATTCATCACGGTCTGAAACATAAAGGATGATGATAATTCAAAGTGTCACTTTAACTGTGCATGTCCTCACCTCCTCTGTTATCTTCATCCACTGTCATTTGTCTCTTTAATGAATCCTTGACACATAAGCATTCTATACAGGAAATAAATGTGAAACTAGTATTTTCACACTAGTGACTTTAGATCAGTTGGATAGAGCAGTTGTCAGTTGTTGAACTGTGGGTCAGTGGTTCAACTCCTGGTTCTTTAGACACCAAAACTCTATAACTGTGCCATCAAATTTACGTAGTCATTGTATCATGTAACAATTCTATCTCAGCATCACCATTAGCATTGTTATTATTAATTAAAATGTACAGTTATACATATAAACTAGTATGAAGGTAAGAATGTTTTGTAAGTCCCATGTAACCATTTTCACCATTATCAGGTGAATCAAACAGCTAATTTTAGACATAGTGCAGACATAAATTCACAGACAATTGATCCTAATATTTGAAGTGAATCTAAATTAGTCCATACTGGAAAATCTTGCCGACCATAGCTTCAAGTACAAATGATAAATTAATGTATCAAAACAGCACTGACAGCTCATGCTATCTTCCTTACACCAGAGGTCTTATCAATTTTGCAGGACTGTCACCACCAGGTCCAAATGGCAATAAAAAACTTCAGTGACCATATTGGATCAAAGTAGGGGATTGTATGGCAAAGGCTTCTCATATGGGACTTTGCCCCTTGAGCCAAGATGATGGGTCTGATAAGAACCTGACTCCTGGCAGCTCAATGCAAAAAGTATTAACGTACTATGTCATTGCTTCATATTGGGCCCAGTATGCCCAGCATCTGGAGAGTTAGAGAGGATAAAATAGAGTTAGATAGCTTATGTCTTATTGCACATGATATTCACCCTCTACACTCACAGCGAGAAACAATATGTGGACTTTGACCTGTGTGGCCAAGAGAGTAGTCAGAAACAGAAATGACTGAAAGAGAAATGCAAGGATTTTTAAGTCACCAAAGTAAATCTGCACGAAACTCAACAAAATCCTCTGGAGAAGCGATATTCTGACCTTGTGTTTGTACAGTGTGTGCGTCAACTGTGACACGCCATGACCCACCATCCCACAGAAACCACTGCAAATCCCACAAACAGTACACAAGACCACTAAGTACTTTCTCTCCAAAAAGCAAACCTTCAGTAAACTGGTAGTTTACTGGTTACTATTAATATTAATGATTTGAGATAAATTATTTATCTTGTCTTTGTATATGCTTTAAAGACAAAGTTAGATAGAACTGACAGAACAAACAACACTCATCGTCCCATTATAGAGGACCCTATGTGTGTGTGTGTGGAGGGGTGCTCATCTCTGAGCTAAAGGCAAGAGAACAGTGGAGACTATTGTTGGTCAAATAATAGCTGATACATTTCTTTATGTGTGAACTGTCCCCATCACAAAACAGTAGTGATGTTAAGTTCAAAGCAGACAGCTTGAATCATTACCAACTTTTTGAAGCAGAAGTATGACAGCAAGTTGTTTTTTCGGTGCCTAGCTTCACCACGCAAAAAAATCATGTGACCACCACAAATTAAAGTTTATTACCTCACAGACATATTGAGAGAGGTGTTGTGCTGGTTTGTAACGTCAGATGATCTTCTGATTCTACTTAGCTTATTTTAAATAGGGCAGTGATTAAAATTTGTGATCGCGATTAATCGCATGATTTTTTTGTGATTAATCGCACTGTTACGGGCGAAATGTAATAATAATAATTGAACTTTTTTTTTAAGTACTGCTATATGAAAAAAATTGCAATAATATTTAGTCTGCAACACTAAAATTGTTTTACATAGCAGTATTCACTTTATACAGTAGTTTTCTGTAAATCTCAACTTAAACATTAATGTAACCATTTAAATATCAAATTAAACATCTTGCTAGTGGTTAGCACTGTCGCCTCACAGCTAGAAGAACCGGGGTTCAAACCCCGTGGTTGGGGTTGGTGTGCCTTTCTGTGTGGAGTTTGCATGTTCTCCCCGTGTCTGTTAATTGGTGACTCTCAATTGTCCATAGGTGTGGATGTGAGCGTGCATGGTTGTTTGTCCGTATATGTCGGCCCTGCGATAGACTGGTGGCCTGTCCAGGGTGTAACCCGCCTCTCGCACGACGACTGCTGGGATAGGCTGCAGCACCCCTTGTGACCCTTGCCAGAATAAGCAGTTAAGAAACTGGATGGATGGATTAAACATCTCAGACTCATATTTATTTTACCCGTTGGAATGCAATATCAAGTATTTGGCCAGCAGATGGCCCATTTTTGACTGTCTCAAATGCTTTGAAACACTGTACTATTTTCAACACAATTGCTTCACATTGGGCCCGTTTACATGCACATTAACAATCCGATCATTGTCCAGTTTCTGGAATTATCAGATTATTAAGTGATCATGGAATAAGCATTATCTGATAGGCTTTATGATTATGAGAAATCAGATAAAGACACCTGGATTTCTCCCCAATACTACAATGTCTTTGGGCATGTATATTGTATGTATATTTACTTTCTCACTAGCTCCACACATTCCTGTGGAAATTTCTGGCTCCGCAGCTGCAAAGTGCTCTTCTATGTTCACCAGCTACAGTAGTTGCTGGCTTTAGCCATTTTTTTCAGGAAGAAGATGATCTAATGGATACAAGAACTACAACTGTTGTTTTACCTGCACAGAAACATTGCTGCATATGTGTCATTTCAAGCTGGAAAACAAACCAAGTACCTTTGTCCCAATCTGTGCATATAATGACCTTCCTCAATGTAGCCTTAATCGAATTATTAGGACAAAACAGCAAAGTTTTTACACAATGTGTAGTCACACAGAATGGTTTGTTGCTAGGCAATGCAGTTGGAGTTTCTCTTCTGTACTCTGTCATTTTCAACAATCAGTTTGTTTCTTGTACTCGACATTTTTCGAGTCCTGTTAGTCCTCCACAGTCTAAAGGTTCAGCTTTTTGCATGTTTATCAAATGCATTGTTTCTTCCTGTTTGAGGAATGCATATAAAATTACACTGCATAGCTGTTTTTATTTATTTTTTTGATATATAAACTAAATGTGTATTCACAGCACTTCTGCGTCTTTACATTGATTTTAGAAATGCTGTTTTTTCATAGTGACAGCGATTTGGAAAAAGTAAATTCCACTAGATTTATCATGCAGAACATACTGTGCATCATTTAGTATCCACTTATGGCAAATTACAGCTCAGACTCTAATTAATGTGCTGTATAATTTTCCCCCTTTTTTTTCATTCTTTCTGTCTTGCTATCTCTGGCTGCTGACCTGACTCGCAGTGCCCCTCTTGGATAGCACTTGCATTTAAGCCTGCACTTTAGCTGATTCTGTTTCGAATGGCTGAACAGCATCTTTCCCTGGTTGAGCTCCACTCACTAGCAAATGCAAAAATCGAGGCTCAGTGCACAGGCCAAGGGGCTTAGAGGGAGCTCTGGGGACTGGGGTCGCTCTCAAGTAAAAATTGTGACTGAATGTAACAAGTCAAGATGAGGTCTCTGAGGGTTTGGGAAGAAACTGTGGAAGATGAAGAAAAATAGTGAGGTTGAAGAAAAATAATCACTAAGTTTTGTACTGGGCAATTAATGTAACACACACACACACACACCTTGATATTATACATATGTATATGCATAT
>JAUYWH010000027.1:2246676-2269679 GCA_034779795.1 Ctenopoma multispine | reverse complement strand
TTGGTGCGCGATGAAAAGCTATCCAACAGTGCTATGGTGCCAAGCAAGCTTAATATTATAATAATTATATATCTAATTATTATTCTCACAGAAGCAATAATATATGTCATATATTATTACCTCTGTGAGAATAAGCATTATATTCTGTATTGCTGCTAACAGAAGGCTTTTGGACAGAATTAGATCTCAGAATTAGATCTCTTTAGGTTTAAGACCACATTTTTGTGGCATTTCATGTTCCAGCTTTATTTTTGAAGTGGACATTTTCAGTGCACTTCTTATTTGAAAGATAAATATAACAGATTGGAAAAAAAATGTTTGTGTTTATTTGATTCCTATTCAAGAGACTTTGATAAGAATGACTATATTGTTAATATAGGCGGCTACAGAGAATCTTTTTTTTTTTTTTTTTACATTTTTAGTTGGTGGTGTGCCTTGTGATTTTTTAAATTAAAAAAATGTACCTTGGCTGAAAAAAGGTTGAAAAACACTGCAGTACAGCATTATTAAAATGTCATGGTTTTGTCTAGGCACTCACAGTACTAAGTTAGGGTTAGGGAAAGAATGTTTTGGGTTAACAGAAAAAAACAGTGACTTCCAACTGTCAGACACAACACTGTTAAACAAAGCTGTGATCTGTCTCAAACTGGAAAAACTGAGAATTCAGACTGGAATCAAACTCTGCATGTGGTGTTACAGTCTCATGCTTTGTTTTTTAGTATATGTGGTATATACACAACCTTTTGGGGTAAATTATGCAAAGACATAATATTGATTTGCATTGCTATGCAGATGAAAATTGAGCTCAAACAGGCAGAAACATGTTTTATGCTTTAAAGCAACTTTGACACTGGTAGGTAGCAGTTCTATCTCTGTACTGGCAGGATTAAATCCAGGTGAGACAAATGAAAATGCAGCACTTGTACTTTTCTCCACCACCACTGTGGTACCCTTATCCCCAACTGCCCCAGTGTAGCTGCTCAGCGACCAGGTCAGGTCAGACTGTGGTTGTCCAGGGCAGCTGCCAGGTGTGAATGCCTGCAACTCTGTGAATATGATCAAGACATTCATGTAAAAGAGAGTCTGCCTCTCAGTAAAACCATACTAAAAAAAAATAAAAATAAAAGATTAAAGACTTTCTGTTTGTAGTGTACAACACTTGGAACTTTAGTTTGGAGCAAGTTTGAAACTTGCAATTGTATATAAATAAGCGTGTTATTACTTCTAAGCCTAAATGTGGAACAAATGATATATTATTTCTGGCCAGCTTAATAGCAGAATACAAGCAGAATAATAGTGTATGGTTTTCAATAACTAAATGGCTACTAACACTTCACAGACTTCCCTCTGTATACATGTCGTAAGGTATGAATGAAGACAAACACAGTATGTCATGTAGCAGCTCCTAAAGCCCTCACACCTGTGATCACTTTACCAACCTCTGACAGAGGATCAGAGTGCAACTTTGCCATCTGTGTAAGGCAGGTTTGATGTTGCATATCACAGCAACTTTACTTCAAACATCCCCATCCCAATACATCACAGCCGCGGGGCATTTAGTGTGAAACATGAGCACGAAGACTGAGAAGACTGCTCAGTTTAGTTAGGGGAGAGATTTTTTTGTCAGGTGATGGTTACATGAGAAATGATTCAGGCCTGCAGGAACAAATAGGAGGTGTGGGGGGTGGCTTTCAGAGCATCTTGGAGGTAATTTTACTTTTGATTCATCATCTGTCTGTGTTTTGATTCCAGTGCTACTCTAAGTGGATACTGCAAAGCAGTTTTTTGGCTCTGCGAAGGTACTTTCATTGTAAAAGTTTTTCACTTGCCTGGCTGGACAAGAATAGGTAGCAAAAATAGGTTGCAGACTAAAGGAAGCTTTACCTTCAATAATTCAAGTGTTGCAGGGGTTTGACTGTATCCAAACTTGTACAAAAACAAAAGTCAAAGTCCTCCGTTGCAACAGAAACATGATTAAATCACATTCAGAACAATACAATTGATTACATTGCCTAATTTCAGTCTAGTAGTCCTACATCTTAAATTAAGTATGACATACAGTAATGGCATTTAACATTAGTTAAAGGGCAATTTCACTGATTTTCAAATTGCCTCCTATGGTTCTAGTTTGGTGAGTACATGTATATGAATGATGTTAAACTTACATCTGCTCTCTATACGTATATTAAAATTTCTGCTTCTAACTGAAAACAATACTCAAGATGAAATAATTTTTCTCAGTTATTTTAGAAGCAGGGGAATGTGTTCTCACAGTGTTCTACCGCTTCTTTATTCTGTCTCTGGCATTCAGCTTCAAGCCCACTCACATCTCACAAATATATGCATTAATTTTGCATTTTTTGTGGTCTTTTTCTCAGTAATGTTTTTGTTGTTTTCTGACCTTCTTATGGTCATTTTGTACGGTGGCCCTGAGTGTTCAATGCAATGCAACGTAAAAAAAACACAAGCAAATCAAGAAAACAACTTCCCTAATTTCATAGCAAAGATGCTGAAAGGAGTTGATAAATACAGAAACATACTGCAGATAGCACAGACAACAACAGAAATGTTTCCTGGAGCAGCTATATATACACATATCTATACAGGAAAATGTCAATTTTTTAGTGATATCTGGAAAGACTGAAAGACAGCTGTCACACCAGCAAACTGCAATGGTTCCAGGAGCAGCTGGGCCACACTTGTTCTTGCTACTCTGAATTATTAAGTCACTACTGTTGGAAAGTGAACTAACATGCGGATTTCCAATAGTTTATTTTACCCACCTAACCATAGATTAGACCAGTGGTCCCCAACCAGCGGGCTGCGGACTGGTCAGTACCGGTTCGTGGGTCATATGGTACTTGGCCACACAGAAAGAAAAATAAAATAAATTTCCATTTTATTGACAATTAGTCTTTTATTTCTCTCAAGCATTTTAATCTCCACAAAAGAGATCGGATTTTCGATGAACCACCAATACCCCCACCCTCCCACCCCTTCTATCAAATTATGTCTTACATGAGACCAGTCTGTGGTGAACAGAAGGTTGGGGACCGCTGGATTAGACCATCACAATAGATAGATTTAATCTATTTTGATTTAACTGAATATAATTTATATAATTTTCCACATAGGGATAAAGTATCTCTCAAAGTTCTTTTTAATTAATTTGTGAATGTAACATTGTATTGTTATTAGTCCATTAAGGTTTGGTTTAGCTTTCTGCCAGAGGTTTTCATGGAATTACAAACTTTGGTCACATGGCAGTAGAACTGAGTAAGACATGGTTATTCTGCCAAGACACCAACAATTACAACAATTACCAGAGCTAGAGGAGAGTTGTGTAGGAAAACTGTTGATGCAAGTCCATTGTATAAAATAATGGTAAATACTTACTACCCCATGGTTGGTGGTTTGCTTCCTGGTCCCTCCCCAGTTCCTGGCTAGACGTCAAAGTGTCCCTGCACAAGACACTGAACCCCCGACCCTTAGTGCCTAAAGGGGCAGCCTGTCGAAAAAGAATTTTCCCAAGGGGATCAATAAAGTATCAGTTATTATTATTAGTGGTATTGAGTTATTTGTGGGTCTATGGGTTTACAGTGTGTATTGATTAGGTTTTGTTTTATGACTGTGTTCATCTCCCCAATGTCCTATCTTTGCCTTTGTACTTTGTCCTTTTTGTTTAATCAGTCATTAAAGGTACAGAACATTATTCAGCAGACTAATTTAACTGTAGAGAATCTCAGCACCTTTATTGACAAGAACAATGTAGGAGGCAAATGGGTCAGAGGAGGGTCAGAGGTTTCCCTTTAGAAAGTCTAATACTGAGATACTGAGCTGTAAATATGAGAATTTTTATTTATAAGTGGCATAATTGCACTGCACTCCTGGCTGAATTCTAATGCTCTTCTCTTTCATAAATATTTTCCACAAGGTTAAATTAAAGATCCACAGCTTTTTAAACTTTCATCCTTTCCTCCAGGCCATTTCTGACCAGCACCAGTAAATTCATCACAGCTGGACATGCTCTTGTTTGGCTCCCCTGAAATATTTCAAATTGGGTCAGTTTGCAGTTTGGAATTGGAGAGGAACTCGTCAGCTCGTTCACCTGATTGGAATTACAGGCGTGTCTGCCAGGTGTCAGGATTAAGAGCCACTGGGAGGACTTCAACACTCTTATCTATGGCCCTAACTCTGATCATTTACAAAGTATCTGAAATTATATGGTATCTGAGAACAATGAATGAACTAATTAGCTGATATAGCTTTGAGGGTTAAATCTCATGTGTTATTCTATATAACTACAGGACACAACACCAGAGCACAGGACAGAACACAGGTCACCTCCACCATTGTCACATTATCCTCACTGACTGTTTGGTCCTTCCTTTTTAATGAATTAATTATGACTCAATACACTTCTCTGCTATGCATTTTTAACCCAATGTAGATTGAGCAGGGTTTCCAGCAGGGTTGTGTGGACAAACAGCATTATCACTCTAACATGATCTAAACCGTCCAGATAGACCATAGTAAGAAGTCTTCAGCCACTGCTGCACCACGCACTTTTTACCAGCTCGCCGCTACTAAAGTCAGGCACAAGACAGAAAGCAAGGATAAAATCCATTTATACATAAAGTTCACAAGCTGCCAAATACTAGTATGTACCAAATACTGGTAAATAATAATTTTAAATAACTTTAATATTATTAGGCTATTCTGCCCAATATATATATATATATATATATATATATATACACCCCTGTCAACCCTCCTCCTTTATCTGGGCTTGGGACCCAAAGTGACCCAAAAGAGACACTCTGGCGGTCCACTTAGGAGCTTACAAGTCACAGTAAAACATGAGCCTTTTTAACCATAACATTTTTTGTATACAATCTACAGTATATTACCAATCTAAATGGACCAAAAAGAGACAATAGAAAAAAAACTTAATGGCATTGTGAGAAAATGATGGCAACTAGTTTGGCCCTAATTCATAGTATTTTTTGTTTTTCAGATGCCAGTGGTAATGAGGAGGAGTGAACAAGGGATAGGGAAGGGAAGAGCAGAAGTGATCAAGGATGCCAAAGTGCTGTAGCGGTGTTTACCATTGTAACCATCGTACAGAAACCCTTGTTTAAAGAGCTATCTTGTCAGAAAAAGTTGCTTTTTTACTTCCACATCTACATCCCATTTAGGTTAAATATCATACCCAAGAAAGCCTACAACACGTGGAGCAGAGGAAATTGATATCGCAGCCATTGTTGAGGGTGGGTTATAGACTCCTGTGACTGAAATGGACCATACAGCTCCAAAACACAACTGACTCACAGTCCATGATGTTCACACATATAGTGGAATAATGGAGATGAGACAAGGGCTTTTAGATGTGAGATCTGTTCAATGAAAAAGTGAGCGTTTAAGGAACGTTGCTCATGTTACAGGCATCATGGACAGTTGATAATATCCATACATATGCATATAGATTTAAAATGCTGAATTCTTTTTAGTATAACTTTAAAAATCTTGATGGCTAATTATTGGATTTTGAGACCTCCTAGATTTAGTTTTTTGTGAGAGCTGAGATCGGTTTTTGGAGAAGCTCAAATTTATAACTGTGGAATAGAATTTTATCAAGGTCAGAATCAGATGTTAGTGGTGATATTACAGCTGAGTTGAATATGTCATTTGTGACAGTATAAATCTGTGTTGTCAGAACAGTCCAATCAGCTGCAGCGCCTAATCACTAACAAATCCTCAGTAAAGGGTTGTTTTGGTTTGGTAAAAGTTACGACATTACAGCAAGGAACAAGAACAGAAAGAAGGTAGAGGAAAGCACATAATGTCTACATGATATGCATCAAATAAACATTTTGCTCTGCAGCTACTGCAAGAATAATTCCAATACAGTATTTCCAGAGCATTTTCTGAATAGTAGGACATGGTTACAAAGGAAAGAAAAACACTACACTATGTCAAATGCAACCCGGCAATGATCAAACAGTGAAGCCCAGCTCTGTAAAAACCCAGACACATACATCCAAAGCAATACGTTTTCCACATGGCATGTCATGATGCTTGCTTATGTTCCAATCTCCTTGGCTTGCAAAGGGAATACAAAATGTCAGGCCAGATATCCCTCAAACAGAAACAAACAGATTAATTACAGCAGCACTGGGAACAGCAGGGAGCCAGGTTTGGTCCCCCCCCCCAAACAAAACAACAACACAGAGAATCAGTGGCTCCACTCGTGATGAGGTGGTACACACACCACGGTGTACTGCTGTGCTGCTGAAGCCTGGGTTCCTGCTTGGCATGATGAATTCAATATTTGCCTTTAAATACACTTTTCATTAGACTGTGAAATGCTGGATTTTAATCTCATAACTCAACAGGGTGCATGACAGCAAGGTTTAGCTATATATGAGGGTCAGCCCTTCAACAAGCAGCTACAATCATCTCAGCACCTAGCGTCTGATAAAGGAAAATGGAGAGGATTTTGATCTTGTCTTCATCTTATCTGCTCTGGAGTCTTGGCATTCTTTTTGAAGTGTGTAAAGCAAGTCTCGCAGCGGAGTAATCGTTGCCACCGATAGCTTCATATAGCCCTGGATAAGACTTTTCGTTGGCTGAGGACTTTAATCACCCAAGCATGAGGTGCAGCATATCTGAAGCACGTTGTGGGTAGATGGCACTCAGAGATCAGGCTGCTATCTCCAGCTCCATAGGCCACTCCAGCATGATGATAATCAAACATTTAATCAACCAGGTCTCTTGAAGATGTGAGATTGAATGATCCAGATAAGTGCACATGCGTTGTGGGAGCTGTAGAGCAAAGAGAGAGGATGAGTAGCTGTGTGGGTATGGAAGACGGGTTTCACTGAGTTGAACTGAGAAGTGTCGAGTTACAGTATGTGGAATCAGCTGTGTTCAGCTACGGTCAGTGCATTATGTTGTGTAATGGGCTCCAAGCTGATGCTCATATAAGTGGTGCCATTCCTAGAAATGTATTGAAGTTTTAATATGCGTGAATGTCAAATCAAATATCCATCAATTATCTTAACTGCTTGTCCTTGTAAGGGTCACGGGGGGGCTGGAACCTATACCATCAACAAGCAAGAGGCAGTCCCTGGACTGATTGCCAGTCTATCGCAGGTTGAATCAAATAAATTGTAAAGAAATTTAAATGTAAAGACGAAAAAACAGAGCTAAAAGAGAGTAAATATTACTCTACTATGTTTCATAAGGAACATATCAGGGTGGATGATTACATCAACAAAACGAAGGACCTTGCCAAAGGAGACTGGAGGTGGAGTCCCACAAGGACATTCTGCACATAACGTACTTCACATAACATCGGTGAAGTAATTATTTCATGCCAAACCATCACATTATGACTCATTATTATTTAGTTGCTATTGCAGACATGCCAGTTGCCTTTTTGTTGCCTAGCACCAAATTCCAAAGCACGTCTGCTTGTCATGGGGACGACGCTTCAACATACGTCTCTATGGTTTACATGAGAGAGTAACAAAAAAAGGTGTATGTGGCTGTTCAGTTTGCACAACTCGTTGCAGTTACAGGATTACAATTGTGTATAGTGACCTTGTAGGTTTAAAGCATTTCAGTGTTGGCCAGTAGACCCGTCAGTACTAAATATACCATACTGTTATTAGTTCTTATGCAGAGAGGAACCTTTTCTTTTTATATTTGCCTGAACAGCAGTTTTTCCAAAGTGAAAACCAATCATCTGTCCAGACAAGTACAAGACAGAGCTGTAGATGTTGTGGCATATCCAAACTTGACTCATTTACTTTAAAATCTAGTTTTTAGTGAAGTTACTGTATCTACCCAACCTTTAACACCCTCTAGCTCTTGACTTATTTCCACAGACTGACCACTGTAACAAAGGAAACTCAGCCTGTGAGGAATTCAGTATCTGTGAAAAGCAGGTGTAAAATCTGTGGCGGTTTTTAATCAGACACACACAGGAGGTGACGAGAGGAACACAAATTAAGAGAGGCATTACAAAGTTTCTTATCCTGACCTCTCTGCAGCAGCAGTTCCACTCAACTTTCTGTTCTTCAGTGTCCTGATTGAAGAAGAAGCAGGCCACCAAAGGAGGCTATTACGTGTAATGCATGAATAATCGCATACGGAAGTTTCTAAGTTTCACCAAAAGAGTTTCTCTTGCTCATTTAGACATGACTGGCCAATCATTTTCATGCAAGTGCACATTCCTGATGGGGTTTACTGCAAAATCAGACCTGTTGCTAATATGTTGACACTGAACATACTAATACAATTTTCACAGATAACATTTCTGCCAAAATATTCACTCTTCAAAAATAAAGAATTTTCTATATTATAACATAATAAGAATTTGTTGATACTTTTACACGCACCAATCTTGTAATTCTGGCACATACAGTAGAATGAACAAATATTTTTAGCCATTTTTTTCCGCAAGGATAGTTTTAAAGGCTTTTTCAACCTACTCTCTTTCCCCTGACAAGCAGAGCTAAAATGCGGCTACAAGCCTAAAAACTGACAGTGAGGTTATAGCAATGTGTCACTCAGAATCAGTCTGGGTCAGATGGAGTTCACATTTGAACAAGATTCTGAACTAATCTGTCTTTGAGTCCAGATTTGGACGAGTGTCTACCTGAGTATGCTGTGCTTTGAGGAACACCTGGGCTTAAAACAGTGGATTTCCCTGATAATGCAAACATCAGAGAATCTTTAATGCAAGAGTGAGATCACACAAGTATGAATCCAAGCTGTACTCACCAATGACAAATCTTGTCTTATGGCTCTTTTGTTTCTTTCAGTACAAAGCATCACAAACATGCTGTAAACCCCTTTGAGACAAAAACTTTGTGACTGATTTTCCTCTTTGCTCTTATATATTCTACCATAAAATAACTGAAATGGCTGAAGATAATCACCAAGCTTTCAAATGAGATGTAACTCTTAGGTATTTATGCCTAAAGTCAATGATAATATTCGAGATATCAAGAATATTAACATTTTTCATATTTTCATAAAATTCTGAGAGTGCCAACATACTTGGATCCCTAAGGGGATCTGGGAGAAGTTTCTTACCATTACTCATGATTACACTTTCTGTTTCCCAGAATGTGTCTCAAGGCTGAACTTGTGTTTTTTTTTTAGCTAACAAGGTCCTGGGCTATTTGGAAAGAGTGGTTTGATATTGTTAAACAAACCACTTCAAATGCCAGATAGGTAAAAACTTTAAACTCCTTGTTGTTTTCTATAAATGTGCTGAGATTCTATGAAATAGTAGAGCTTATACTTTGGAAAAACAATCATTGTTATGGAGATGTGAGAATGATTTATCTCAGCAGGATTTAGCATCATAACTTTGTTGCTCAGACATAAACCAAACTTAGGGACGGTTATTTATGGGCTGAAACGCCTACAACCATAAATTGAATCACGGTGCAATAAATGAGCCAACCTGCAGCTTTGAGCAACAGTGAAATCACCCTCATCACAACCGGAGCATCCTTTCTTCATCGTGCGCCTCTTTTCTTTTTAGCTTCACTTTGCTTCCTCTTCACCACAATACCACAATATTGCATTTCAGCGAGCGGCGCGATTAGGAGGTGAGGCATTAGCGGACATCTTGGTGCCAGATAAAATGATTTTAATTAAGATGTTTGTTTCCAGCTTCGATTGCAGCGATCTGGTTAATTAAAGTCCAGGTTATTTTAAGCAGCTAATTAAATCTTATTTCAACAGAGGCGGGGATATATTTGAAAGCCAATAACAACTGTCAATATCTTTATTTACAAGTTGTATTGTTTACTTTTTTATGATGACACCTGAAGGTTCACACAGTAATCTGAACACAAACAAGGTGATATCATTCTACAAATACACAGTATGGGTTTTCAAACATGACAAAACCAACATGTACAGATAAATGTTAATAGTAATAAAAATTTAATAGAAATTAGATTTTTAATGCTTGATAGCACAAATCATCTGATAAATCCCTTGTGTATGAAACCACGGTGTGGTATTAATGTCGTGGCTGATGGATGTTTAATGACGGCTAATGTAAGAAATAAATGTACAGTTACCTGAAATGCACACTCAGGAGAATCATTCCATCCTGTTTTATCTCCTCAAATTACATGTTTCTCACCGAGTGAGTGAAAGTGAGGTTATAACGAGATGAGAAACACAAGCCACTGCACAGGATTTACAGTATGTCTTTGATTGAAAAAAAGTTGAGTTTCCAAAATAAAAGTCTGCATTTTGTGTTTTTACATTTTTGTATGTGCTTTTACATTTACTGTATTTACAGACCTTTTTTATTCACCCTCACTCTAACTTTCTTTTGTTCCGCTTTACACTCAGCGCCTGGTCAAGGCAGATGGCCCCACCCCTGGTTCTACTGGAGATTTCTTCCATTGGGGGTCTTTTTCATCCTCAGTGCCACTTAGTGCTAGTTGAAAGGGGATTTGTTGTTTTTTCTGTATAATGCTGTAAGGTCACTTTAATGTAAAAACTTTTGAGATTATTTGGGTTGTGATTTGGTGCTGTACAAACAAATGGTAACTTTACTGCACTGAAAGTGCAGTGTGATTCAAAAGTAGCGCTGTGATGACAACATATACAATAAGTCAGTTATCCTGCATTCATTATATTATCAGTATAACAACAAACATAAGCTGAATTAACACAAAAGTAAAGAAAAAAGTTTTAATGCAGACTTACGTCAACTTCAGTTATTTTAAAAAATTGCATGTTGTATTTTATTTATATTCATTTTTTTAACACCTACAGCAACAAAGACCCGCAGTGGACATTTTGTAAACAAAGGTTTAATGTTGTGGCTGGTGTATGTGGAGATAACAACATGCCGATACAGTAATACTATATGATGTGAAAATTTTACCTCATTAGTCTTGTTTTGTTATTTTAAACTACCTCTTTAGTTTGAACTACCTTTTTCTTATGTTAGTAATTTTGCACATGAACATTATTAAAACAGTCACCACCACAGTGTACATTACATCTGCTCTAAATCACAAACCGCCTTAATTCAGTAGAGCACGGTTTAATGTTTTCCCATCAATTAGACTGGCAGGTATTGCATAAAGCAGGATTACTCAGTCAGGTAATTTCTAAAATAGCACGCAACAACTTCTCTGAACATTTGTTAATAAATAAAAATATGAATGTTGTTGAACTGTGAGATTTATTTTCAGATAATAAAGAGCTCTAAATGATTACTGCAGCCTTGCATTCTACCTGCAAGACCCAATTTGTTGTTAAAAAGTATAAAACAACATAAAAAAACAAATATGTGCCTATGGGAGTCATACTGATACTGATCCGATACTATTACCTTATAAGGGCAGCCTGCTGGAAAAAGCACCCCCGCCGCATAAAATCTTTTTTTAAACGTTAAAAATTGCTTTAAAATTCAAAATGCACTAATCATTAACAATCAGGATACTTCTCTTGAACCTACAGACAATCACAGTGCATGCTACACACAAATAATTTCTTTAGGAGAGTGTATTTGATGGCAGACTGGCCTGCCACAAAAAGCACCCCCAGTCATTTTGAATCTTGAGAAAAAATAGGAAACAAAGACGCACTGGACATAGACCGGACAGCAATTTGGAATGTCCTGAGACAGAAAGCTACCAATGGTGTACTAAGCAACATATGTGTCAGAAAAGTATGCACATATAATCAATTTTAGAATATTTGCTGAGAGCCTTAAAATGTTGTAGTCACTACACCTGTGATTAACCAAATTACCTCTGCCTTAACAGTATCTGATGAGTTTTTTAATTGAGTCCATACTTACTTACATTTACTAAATGCGTAATGTATTACTAAAGTCTATCAAACATATTAAATGCAATATATTCCTCTAAACATTTGCAAAGCTGATTTTCCACAAAGGTTTGAAACTTTAATTGGAACAAACTCATGAAAATATTACTTCATTGCACTGATAGTGATCCAAAGAGGCGGTGATTCAAAATGTGACATGAAGCTTATAGAGGCACCGCTTTACAGCACTGTGTCCTGGAAAATGACTAATGATAGATGAAAACAATATGTGCCATCCAAATGAGAGCGCTTAGTTATGAAGTGTGTCGTTCCTGTCGGGAACTTATCACCACTGCAAGGTGCCACTCTATGATGAAGTGCTATATGTGCTTATGTCCTAGCAGTCTATGAAATGTCTGTGCATAAATCAAAATGTAAAGCTTGTAAATCGGTGCAACTTCTCCAAACTACTATACCCCTGTGAGCGAAATAAGATCTTGCCTTGTAATGATCCTTCTGTGGGTTTATGAGATATTAATGAAAACAAGACCTAAACCCCAAGCATACAGCAAATGAACAGGTTTTATGCTGTCATTCAACTCTGGAGAGATTAACACTCAAATATAAAGAAGTAAGCAGCAAGCAAAACAGCAAAACATCAGACTGTCATGAATAAACCAGAGCCAGACTGTGAAAAGCAGGCTGAAATTCAGCTGCAGTAGCGGCCATCCATAAAACATACCCTGTTGAGACAGGGTATGGCACTAGCTTTATGAAATCTTCATTTTCTTTCCTGCATTTAATAGAACTCCAACACACTAATTTGAGCCAAATGGGAAGAACAGAAGCAAGAGCATTAAAGCAAATGGCAACTCCTAGATGAGCAGCCAGGGCTTTTTCCCATTTAGTATTTACTGCTGTGTCCTATTCATGGCAATGATGTATGCAGCACACATTAGAAAGAATGGCTTTTACTGTTAGCTGCCCACTTTTTACTAAAAGGTTGCTGACGTTGACATGTATTTATTAATAACAAAAAACGGAAGCAAGAAAACTAGTTTCCTCTAACAGATCAAGGCCGACAACTGAGGAGTGGCTGGTACGCAGTAACTCAACAGCATGTTTGCTTACAGTCTAGCCTTAGCATACGAAGCGGCAGGAGAAAAATAGATCTGTTTAGCTTGTGACAGCTTCCATCAATCAAATGTGAGCCCTGGAAGGGGAGACACTGGCATGATCAAACAGGCCTTCAGTCTGTCACCTCCACACTGAGTCACACTTGACTTTACCAGGCAGGTATAACGTTTCACCTCAACATCTGATTGGACTGCACTCTGGGGGGGTAATGCAACAGCACATTCACTCTTTAACCATTTATAGGGTGGAATGAGATTTACACCTGTATGACACATATAAGTTGTGAATTTAAGTGATGGCTACAATAACATTTTAGTTGATCTTCAAGGATAAATGCGCATCACTTTTGACAAGTACATGCTATGTAAATGGTTTCATTAGTTCCAGTGTCCTCTACTGTTGTTAAAAAAATGATTAAAAACACAATGATGGCACACACTGCTGCACTGGGCTGCAGATTTTAATAACACAAAATGAGCACCAAAGGCTCAGACTGGCCATTCATACACTGCACTGACCTGTACCAAGTCGTAGACCAGTCGTCGATGATGATAACAAATACACACACAGTGTGTGTGGACAATAGCCGAAACCTAACAGCAGCCACCTGCTGCTTGGTTGTATAAAATAATGAGAAAGATGTGCAATATAAAAATACAAAGTGTTTGATGTAAAAAATGGAACTAGTTTGTATCCCATAAAGAAAATTATGTTAGTCATATAGTCATATATTAGTTATGTCATAATAGCATGACATACTGTATATTGCATTATCAGGCTAGCAACAACTCTCACTACAGTCATTTCTAACATTTTATATGTTTCTGAAATGATGTGTAGAGATTAAAAGTGAAATTATTTATTATTATTTATTAGTTAATGAGAGCTGATTAGTTTATTCCACAACATTTTAAATTGAGTACAAAGTCACTATCCCTCACTGGCTTCCCACTAGCAAAACAACAGCTGTGTTTGATAGCGTCCAACACCGATAAATCCATTCCACTTGTCATGCGTCTGCTTAATATTATAGTATTTTAGTATGACTTTAGTTTCATCGAAATGTGGCCTTCATTAGTGTGAGGAGCGTTTCTACTCTCTCCAGCAGCTTCTTGCCTCATTTGGAAAACCTGAGCATTAACTGTTGCTCTTTCTACCTTCCCCATGAGTTCACCTCAGTCATCGCCACGGCGGTCTACATCCCACCCCAAGCGGACACAGGGAGCGCTTTGTCTGAACTACATGATGTGCTGAGTGCCTTTCAAAACAAAGATCCAGGCACAGCCCTCATTGAGACTTTAATAAAGCAAACCTCAAAATAGGTCATAGCGAACTTTGTGTAGGCCTCATCTCCAACAAATGAGATGGCCTACATGGACGAGGTGAAGAACCTGGCATCATGGTGTCAGGAGAACTGCCTCCAGCTGAACGTCTGCAAGACCAAGGAACTAGTGGTGGATTTCAGTAAGAGACAGCAGCAAGACTACAACCCCCTTACCATCAATAGAGCTCCAGTGGAGAGTACCTGAAGTACCTCGGGGTCCACATCTCCTCAGATCTGACATGGACTGCTCACATCCAGGTCTAGTCCAAAAAGCTAGGTGAGAGTGTAAGTGTAAGAGTTTGAGGTCTCTCCTGGGATCCTTAGGACTTTCTATTCAGGTGCTGTGGAGAGCATCCTCACACAGAACATCACATCCTGGTATGGGAAAAGCTGTGTTCAAATCTGAAAAGGCATTCTGAGAGTGATCTGTGCGGCAGAACGCTGCTGCATGTCTGCTCTCTTTTCTCTACAAGACATTTGCAACAGTAGATGTAGGTCCAGAGCAGCTCGGATATTTAAAGACTTGTCCCACCCCAGTAATGGACTGTTTCAACTTCCGCAAGATTTGGTTGAGATCCAATACCAAGTAAATACAGGGCCAGTATTGCCGATACTGATACTGATCCGATACTATTACCTTATAAGGGCAGCCTGCTGGAAAAAGCACCCCAGCCGCATAAAATCTTTTTTTAAACGTTAAAAATTGCTTTAAAATTTAAAATGCACTTATCATTAACAATCAGGATACTTCTCTTGAACCTACAGACAATCACAGTGCATGCTACACACAAATAATTTCTTTAGGAGAGTGTATTTGATGGCAGACTGGCCTGCCACAAAAAGCACCCCCATATAAATACAGTATCTGTTTGCCCCAGAATTTAATAATTTTGTGAGTGAAGTTGTACGACTGATGCTGGTTAGTGGTGTAAGTTTCATGGATGCGACATTTTCCTAGTGGGAGATAAGAGGGGGGTGTATTTTCTGGCACTGACTGGAGTCTCGGTGAGGGATTTCCCTCCTCTTGTCTCCGTTTTTTGTTTTTTCAAAATCTGTCTCCTAAAGATTACGTTCACATACAACTAAACTGCAATCCTGGTCATGTTTCTGAAAAGGACGGAATTGTTATGTTGTAAATGAACGATGTACCACTATTATAAACACAAATCAATTTGCTCTTTAATGTGCAGGACGGAGATGCAGCAGACCCAAGTTCCACACCAAAGTCCAAAGTGAGTATAGGTTTAGTCAAGAAAAGTACTGAGGTTAATTAGGAAAAAGATTGTGTTTTGGTTTCATTTTTAATAGAGACGTGTGTGTGAAGCGAATCTGATGCTGTACTATAACGTCTGATATTTTCTCAGACAGAAAACCGGATGTTGTATAGCAGATATTTTAGCAACAAAAAAATGTTGCCTGTTGACATTTCATTCATATGTTCGGTATCAACGTGTCTGCGACTTGTCATTTACATTGATTGTGAATATATGATCATTGTGTTAAAGAGAAACTTTAATCTGGTTGCAATTTTGTTCCCTACAAAAACGTAATCGGATTGGCGTTAAGTTGTATACTAGCGTAATTTTTAAGAGACATGGTTTTCTTTTTTTTATGTATTTTGTATTGATCCACTCACCACTAATTGGAGTCCTAAACCAGAACATGCATGTTGTACTTGTATAACTATGCATGTGATAAATAAAGAATCTTGAATATTGACACACTTGTTATTATACATAAAAAAGGATAATGGTGGATCAATATGTTGATACATTTAAACTCCGCTAAGCCAATATGGATATGAGTTTTAGTCAAACGCACTTCTCCAATTCCAAGGGAAACTGGATTTGGACAGAACTTTGTTGCAGTTACAGCAATTTTGGAATAAAAGGTGGGAAACTAGATCATTAGATTGGCTGAACGAATATGAATTCAGTTTCCGTCAAGAGAATAATGGCTTGGAGGTAGCCAGCATGCTCAATAGAAAAGCATGGAGTGAATATCCACGCTAGCTTTGAAAACTAGTGTTCTTCAAGATGAGCAGGGACAACGAGGAGCACTGCAGATGTGGCTCTTCTTTTCTTTGTTTTTTTTGCACCAAAGTCTCAAACCGTGGTATTTGCATGCCTTGGGGTAAGGCTGGGTTGCTATTGAACTGATGCATTTGTAAGTTTACTCTTGGTTTGCTGTTCTCTAAACCCTGCCCCATAACACATATTTCTCAATCATTGCTTAGCAACTGCAACTGGGTGCAACAGCAGTTTTGAATTCCTCCACAATGGCAAAATAGTGAGTATACAGGAGTAGCTGTTACTCAGGTGTATTTTTCTCTCTTTTTGTTTTTATTTTTGTATCCGTGGTAATTTTTTGTCTCACTCTGGTCATTTTGTGTAATTTCTTTGTGGTGCTTTACACTTGTGGTCATTTTGACTTTTCACAGACTCTGTTACATGTTTGTTCTGACATATTAATGACATTTACTTTCAAACTTTGCATCATTTTGTTTTCTTTTGTGTTAATCTTGAGTGTCTTTTTAGTTATTTTGTATGTGTGGCCTTTTTATATCTGTTTTTGGTCATTCTGAAGATACTTTGTCCTTGACATTTGCTTTCAAAATTGCTCCATATGTTCTGCAATTTACACAATCCTCCAGAATCATCACAGTGGATAAAGTACTAATCTCTCAAGTGTGACTTTGTTCTGAAAAGTGTGCTTAATGCAGCCTCCGGGAAAGAGCTTCCTCAGTTTTTTCTATTACTGTAATTAAAGCATGACAGGATAGCTTTCCAAAAGGGAGAAAAAAAGTGACACCTCGACAGTTTCATCAAACCTGATGGTTTTTTTCTTTTTTTTCAAGTTTTTTTAACTGCACTTTTGGATGCTGGAGGTAAATGGTTGTAATTACTCAGCACAAGAGTGCTTATTAGCTGAAGGCAGCATTAGCTTGTGGAGCTGCTAGAGTAAAACTAACTATGTAAGCCATTCGGTACGGTAAAACAGCAGTGCAAGATGGATTCAATCAGTGCTGCTCACTCAGAGGATAAGAGAAACCTGTCATGTCTGAATAAACACACTATACACTGCACCCAGAGATATGTATAATACACACATTATTGAGATATTTCCCCATTATTCACCTGCATACAACATACAGTACATGTACTGTATGTCCAAGGTCTCCTGTATGCAGCTTAAGAAGCTACTCTTAAGTGTGCATTGCATCACTGTTGCAATAATTACAGTCAAGAAAAGAGTCATGGGAAAACACATGACTCAGTGTAAAATGGTTGAGGAATGGGATCAGAATTACATCACTCTATTCTTTTTCGCAGTGGAAACAGCAAATTATTTTCACCGGCAGAACAGCACATATCACCACTCACCCAGAGGTCTCTTTCCATCCCAATTACTGTGGGAGCATGTGGCGATGCTGACATGTGAAGCAGAGGCATCAGGAGGGCGGTGGCTTTTACAGTGGACTGCTGGATTACTGTGCTGAAGGTTTCATCTTCCTCAGCACATGGAGACCAATGTTAGCCTGGTGGGGAGTGTGTGTTTGTTTGTACCCACCTCACCAGACAACACCATCGATCCCCAAATGCAACACTGCCCGTCTGCACACTCCAAGAGCACCTTGCAGAATGCCAATTCCTAAACTCTTGTCTTTTTCAATGAATGCACAAGTCTGTAAACTGGCTGCCACAAATTGGATCAGAATCAGTGGAGGTTTTATTCCTTCTGGCAGTGCCTGGAGCCCAGTATTTCACCGCAACTACTGTCAGTCATGGGGAGAAACAGAGGTGCACATTTGGACAGGGGGATTTGTTCCTGCTTTTAACTCTGCATGTCTCTCTTCCCAGTGCAAGCCACTTTTGAAGTAGATTACCAGCCGGTTCCTCTGTAACTCCCAGAGTGAGGCCGATTGCCAGTGTGTTATCAGTATTTGGACAGTCTCAAGACGTGTGCTATTTTCTCATTGCAGAAAAAAGGTTATTATTTTGTTATGGATCTTTCTAAAATCAAAAAAGACTATCGCCGGTGTGAAAATGAGAAGATTCTACAGCGCCACGGGTTTTCATAAAATGAAATCAAAGGGAAAAATATCAGATTGGAAAGTAAATGCACACAATGAAGAAAGATTTAGTTTCAAAAGATCCACACTGAACATGAATCTCACAAGTTAGCCATAATGTAGTTACTCTACTTTAATTCATGGCAGGACCAGGCTCTGCTTCGAGCCCTTGGGAACACAGAGTATATAGCATTTTTCCTGTGGGTGACATTTCAAAAGCCATCTCCCTCAAAGTTCCAAGTTCACCTATCAAGTGCTGCCCTTACTGAGACAGATTAGGTGACAATTTGTTTAAAATGTCATCCGCTCTTCCAATAACACTTGTATACATGTGGGACTTGCAGGTGTATCGAAAACTCATCCTGAGCTGAGTCACACTCTAAGGGATTAATGTAATGCGACAACTGTGTGACAGTCCAAGGATGTGTGGAAAGCATAGAAAGCAGTTCATGCATCTGCAGGTTCCAACTTGTCCCATAATTAAAATCAATTTACTAACTCTGTCTTTATTTTTTATGTTTAATAGCATTGTTCAAGTTTTATAGATCTTCTTCACAAACATTTTATATGTACTAAATTAAATTAGTTGCCTTGTCCATACTGACAATGAAACAATCTAATGCAACTGCAAGTCTCCCAGCAGTCATGGCCAACTTACTAGGGGTGTGAACCTCGTTTTGAATACTGAACTGACTGTACTTTGGTTTCTGTTGGAATCAAGATGATCACGATTGGCTCTCACTGGGCTGTTGCTGCAGTACAGAGTGTTGGTCCTCCGTGTTGTGTAGCATTCAGGGACAGAACAATGTGTAGGTCATCCATGTTTTGGAAGCCTCCAACCACAGAAAAAAAGAAAGAATTGTTACAGCCCTAAGCCACCAATGTGTAGCAACCACTACATTATACAAATCTATGCTTTTATCTAGCCTATGACAAACAATATGAAAGTACATCATATTTTTACCACACATTTTGGTAAAAGCTTTTTTCATCTTTGTGGCAGCACATCCAGCTTCTCCAAGGGATCTGTATTATTAATTAATCTTGACAAGTAGGAACATTTTCTCAACTCATAAAGAAAAATTTTATTCTAAAGACCAAATAGTGAAGATTAATTTTTAGTGAAGTAGTGGTTATGTAAGCAGCCATAACTGTCAGAGCAGAAGATGCAATACTTTGAGATCAGGCATGATGAACCAATATTCCGATTTGACGAATGACTTAGTGAATGAATTAATACCATTTTAGAAATCTGAATTAAAATATCCAGTATTGCTTTATTCATTTTGTAAATGGAAAATCTAATTGCTATCAGTTACACAAACCTACAAACTGAACCACGCCATCTAATATTAAGTTGAGAAAAGAACCATGTTATCGTCACATAAAAACAAGAATCTTGAGGTTGACCATATTGTACCAGAGCACTGTGACATGTGCTTTTGCTACAATGGCACATGTTTCATAAGCAATAGAACCTGAATTAATTCCTAATGGAGGAGGTCCTGTGTTTACGTGCGGCAAGCATCGCTGAAATCTAAGGCTTGAATAGAACACTTAAAAAACACTTTATAAACCGAGCAAACAGATTGATGGATGTAGGTTGTCTAATCAGAGTTCTGATCATGTTGCCAAACATATACAGTAGCTACAGTGCATGTACAGTTCTAGACATAAAAAGTGGAATAGATCTCACCCAGGCAGACGAAACAACGCAGCAATATGTGTGCATACATCATAGATTTAGAATGTTTTCTATGTCACAAACTTTAACGCTTTACATAATGTTGATGTTGTAATTACACAGAGAGAAAAGATGTGGGGAGGAACACAGTTTTATTTGTTGTTTTTTTCATTGTGCACCAGTACCTTATGGCCAATTGTAGTTTGGGTCATCAGTCAGTGGAGGAAATAACAGAGCCTCTGCCCTTAAAGTACTCTCAAGGTTAGTCCCAAACTATATACAAGTTAAAGAATGTGTATATAGTTTGTATGATCGCTGCTCCTGCTCGTTGGGTTTGATTTACAAAATCATTTCTAAACTCTAAGCTCCCTCATTCACTGATTTTTGGAGTGTTTTAAGAGTTAAATCATACACTTGTATTACTCAAGAACTTGTTTTAAAACTCCTGCTAACTGTGTATTATTTTGTTTTCTTAGCTCTGCTAGCTTGTTCTACTGTTAGCTATGTTAGTCTCCCTCTGTCTCTCCCTCACTGTCCTGCTCGGTTCATATATTTATCTTCTCCTCTACCCCATCTAGTTATTGGCAGCTCCATAGTCAGAAACGTGACGCTAGAGATGCCAGCGACCATAGTCAATTGTATTTCCGGGGCCAGAGTGGGCAACATCGAGTCCTATTTAAAACTCTATCTAAGGATAAACGTAAGTACAGTGAAATTGTAATTCATGCAGGAGATAATGACACCCAACTACGGACGTCACTAAAACTAATGTTGCATCTGTGTGTAACTATGCAAAAATGATGACGGACTCCATAGTTTTCTCTGGACCCCTTCCTAATCTGATCAGTGATGACGTGTTTAGCCGCATGTCGTCATTTAATTTCTGGTGTCCCGATAACAACATGGGCTACATAAATAATTGGGAAATGTTTTGAAGAAAACCTGGCTTGAGCAGAAGAGATGGCATCTATCCCACTTTGGATGGTGCAGCTCTTATATCCGGTTTATTAGACCTCCTAAACCTTGAGAGCCCAGCACGCAGAGTCACAGTCTTTCATGCCTTTCCACAGCTTCCTTACTGCAGTCAGGCCCCCAAAACTATCACCGCCCCATAGAGACTGTGTCTGCTCTCTGTCCATATAAATTATATAAATCAAAAATTAATACAAGAGAAGTGATTCATAAGAACTTAATAAAATAAAAACAAATCATCTTACAGAACAGAATAAAAACAGAACAGTTAAATGTGGATTATTAAATATCAGGTGACTTTAACATTCATAGATGTTGATAATAACTGTCTTAACACTGTATATTACTCATTGGATTAATTAAAAATGTAAATAAACCCAAACTTTACAGTAGATTTTTATCTGAAAATACTGTTACCAAATATATGGAAATGATTTCATCATCTTTTAATCCAGTGCGATGTACCTACACAGAGGAGGGCAATCATCTTAAGTTTACTCCTGTACAGGTTGATTATATTGTTGATAATGCTTCAGCTTCACTGCACACTATAGTTGATACTGTTACCCCTCTGATAAAGAAGGTAGTTGATCAGAGGAGGGTAACTCCATGGTACAACTCACAAATCCGTAGTTTGAAAAAAAACCTGAAAAGAGATGGCGCTCCACAAATTAAGATGTATCTTGCTTAGCCTGGGAAACCCTCCGTAAAGCTAGAACCACAAATTATTCCTCATTAATTAAAGCAATTAAGAACAATCCCATGTTTCTTTTCAGTACTGTAGCCAGGCTGACAAAGAGTAATAGCTCTGCTGAACCTTTAATTCTCTTATCTCTCAGCAGTGACAACTTTATGAAATTCTTTAAAAACTATTAGAGTAAAAATTATCAGATCCTCCTTGCAATTGACATGGACTTCAATAATTAAGTCATCTAAATCTTCTACGTGTCTCTTAGATCCCATCCCGACTAGACTGCCCAAGGATGTTTTACCTTTGATCAGCACATCCATATTAGAGCAGATAAATCTGTCTTTGGTAACAGGCTATGTACCACAGGCTTTAAAGTTAGCTGTAGTAAAACCTCTACTCAAAAAGCCTTCTCTTGATCCAGGGATCTTAGACAATTATAGACCAATATCCAATCTGCCCTTTATCTCTACAATCCTTGAAAAAGTAGTTGCAAAGCAGCTATGTGGCCACCTGCGCAGGAACAATCTTTATGAAGACTTCCATTCCGGATTTAGAGTAAACCATAGTACAGAAACAGCACATGATACAGTCACTAATGATCTTCTCTTAGCTTCAGACCACAGGCTTCTCTCTATACTGCTTTTGTTAGTTCTTAGTGCTGCTTTCGACACTATAGATCATAACATTTTATTACATAGACTGGAACAAGTCATTGGGATTAAAGGAACAGCACTAAGCTGGTTTCATTTATATCTATCAGATATTCCAATTTATTTATGCCAATGATGAGTCCCCCATGCACACAAAAGTTATTTTTGGAGTTCCATAGGGTTCTATGCTTAAATTATTTTTACTTTATACATGCCTCAGCTAGGCAATATTATAAGGAAACACTCAATTTCCATTGTTATGCGGATGACACCTAGCTATAACTCCTTAATTTAGACATAGTCTATTTGGGCCTAAACCCAGATACATCTGGGGTTTAGGCTAGTTAATCTAGTTTGATTGCTACCCTAGATGATATAGCTCTGTCCTCAAGTGCTAATGTGAAAGATATTTAGCAATCTGACCAGGATATCTCTCTTACCTCCTACATAAAAGAAATATCTAGAATGTTCTTCTTCCACCTTATTAATATTGCTAAAATTAGAAACATTTTATTTGTCTGTCCACTTTTATGTCTTTTATTTTAACTTTCTGTTTTCTCTCTCCCCTAGTTGTGTTCTCTCTCTCTCTCTCTCTCTCTCTCTCTCTCTCTCTCTCTCTCTCTCTCTCTCTCTCTCTCTCTCTCTCTCTC
>JAUYWH010000027.1:2212465-2229606 GCA_034779795.1 Ctenopoma multispine | reverse complement strand
TGATTCATGTTTGTGGCTGTAATGTGACAAAATGTGGAAAGGTTCAAGGGGGCCGGATACTTTCGCAAGCCACTGTACATCAGTTTATGTTGTGCTCCAGAAGGTGAGATTAAAAATGACCACAAAGACTGGCTGTCTTGTTCTAGAAGGAATTTACCTAGTATCCGGCAGGTTATTGTCTTGTTGATTTAGGCAATTTTCATATTAGAATATTTAGACTTGTTTATTTGGCATTAATTTATTCATTGTACTGACCATGAAACATTTGAATTATTAATATGTGTAATTGAATTTACCAAGGACCACAACTTGAACACATGTCGTGCTAAGGGAAAATGAATCAGTGAGTTTACTAGTTAATTTTCCCAGAAATGGGAAAACAAACTCATGCAAAATTCAGAAATAGAGTTAATAGTTGTTGCTCCCACTTTTTTGATCTTCAAAGAGGAAGATGACTGGGAGATGCTATGTCACTGACACTTTTCTCCCTCAGTAGAACCCAGAAAAAATTATGGAGAGATATCAGGTTATAGGGTAAACGATTCCAAGTCAGAAGCTATGATAACAAATCTGGCCAGCAGAGCTACAGAAGATGATATCATTTCACTGGAATTGCAGGGTTCAGACAAGGCAGTTCACGTTTCTAATTGATTTTCCCTACTCAGCAACACACATAGTCAGAAACCTGAAGTTAAAAACTCCAGAGGCCACTGTGAAATGTATTCCTGGTGCAAAGAGCAAAGCCGAATCTGAGTAAAGATAAACATATACACAGTATAATCATTTTTAAAAACTATCGTGATTACACCAGACCAGAGGTCACTAAGAGGAACGTTTAATCGCTGGTATGACAACCTCGTCAATCTGACAAGTGACATGTATACCTGCATGTTGTCATTCGTCCGTTGGCAGTGCAGGTTGGCCACTTTCGATGGTGCAGCTGTCTCATACAGAAATATGGCAGGATCTACTACACAACCTACAGTATGACTTTTCAGAGTGGAGCCCAGGATACAGAGGCGCAGTCCTACGCACCTCTCTGCGGTTTCACTACAGCCGTCACCTCCGAAAACTACCAGAACCCAATAGACACAGTATCTGCACAACAACTTTATTGTCTCCAAGGGGCAATTGTTTGTGTAGCAGTACAGCAACACAAGACATCGAGAAACCAGGACCACAGTCAACATAAAGTACATAAAGGAGAAAATCTCGCTCTTTCATCCCCATGTTCTCTCAAAATTCACCATACTGAGAGCAGAGAGCAGGAAAGAGTGTATCTGTTGGTTCTGGCTAAGAGAGAGACAGAAGGCAGCACATGGAACTCTAAATGCAGGGAACGGGGAGCTGTCAGGCAGAATGCTCTGTACTTTGTCCAGAACAAAAGAAAAGCAAAATGATCAAATGTTGACTGGTAATGACTGTAACAGATCTCTCTCAACTAAATCCCTAAAGTGATTTATTTAGTCTCACTGAAACCTGGCTGCAGCAGAATGAATATTTCTGAATGAGTCGACAACCCCCAAGTCAAACTAATTATGTTCCTACGTCACACGTCGAGGTGGAGGAGTAGCAGTGGTCTTCACCTCAAGCTTATTAATCAGCTCGTGACCTAAACATCATTATAATTCATTTGAGAGCCCCGCTCTTAGTCTCTCTGACTCAAACTGGAAAAGTCAAAAACCTGTTATATTTGTTATTGGATACAATCCTCCTGTTTTAATTGAACTCTATCTGATTTAGTTCTTATAAATCTTTACAGTTTAAACCATATGAATTGAATTTGAATTTATTTACAAATAAAATCCTAACTATCAGAGAAAAAATGATCAGATCCTCCCTGCAACTGGCATGGATGTAGAGCAGCTCTTTCAGCTTTGTTTGAAAGACATCAGTCTCCCTTAGATCTCATTAAGTTAATTTCAATAATTAATTCAACTAAACCATGTACATGTCTCTTAGACCCCATCCAGACTAGACTGCCCAAAGATGTTTTACCTTGGATCAGCCCGTCCATATTAGATCAGATCAATCTATCTCTACTACCACGAACCAAAGGCTTTAAGGTAGCTGTAGTCAAACCTATAGTCAAAAACCTGTTCTTGACTCAGGGACTTTAGCAAATTATGGGTTGTTATCCAGTCTGCCCTTCATGCCACTCTAAAATCCTTTAAAAAGCTACAAGTTACTAAGCAATTATGTGAGTACCTTTGAGTCAGTACATAGTTTCTGAGCTATGTTCAGTTTTAAATACTGACCTAGTACCTCTTTAGAATTGTACTGCTTTTGCACAACATTTGATGTTGAGGACTTAATTGTAAATCATGAAGAAAGCGATTACTCTTTGTTGCTTAGAAATACAACTGCCCTCAGAATTCTTTTGCAAATAACATAATCAAAATGTTTCAAAAATCGAAATTTCTCCAGTACAAAAGTCTGCACACCATGTACCATGTACTGGCAGCTGTCCAATCAACAATTTCCCCAAATTCCCCCCATCAATAAAATATGTCATCATTCAGATGTATCTAGAGCTGGACTTAGTCCACCTTGTGCGGCCCAAGCAGTATGTCAGAACAGCAGACCCTGCTCATCACCTGGTAAAGCTACCCCTACAGGGAAGAATGACAGCAGCAACATCTTGCTACGTTTTTTTTTCAGAATCAGGGAGGCTGGTCAGAAATAAAGGAAAGCTGAGTGTAGCAAGCAAGTATCTGTAGAAAACTTGTTCTTGTGCGCATGAGACAGTTCATCTTTCAGTCTCTGAAAGGTCACGACTCAACTGCACTTGAGTTGCCCAATTTGCAGAGAGACCTGAAAGTGGCGGTTTACAAACACTTCCAAATCAATCTGATGGAGCTTGAGTGGATCTGTAAGGAAAAATGGTGATAATGATGATAACTTTGGTCATTTTCTATGTTATATTTTTAACAATCTCCGTAGAGACACTAAAACCTAAATAAATTGCCACTATTCACTGGTTACAACTAGGGTTATCTTATTCAGCTGTGCAGTAGACCACTGTTGTCCAAAAACAATTAAAAAACACTTCAGCCAGTCACAGCAGTCCACCGTGGACCATGTTTCTTTAATTTAACAAATAATGCCCCGAGTGGTCACCTGCACATGGACAAGATTAACTGTGCCAATCCGGAGTATCTGGGGGACTATTTGTCTTTTAATTATGTTCTTCTGTTTCAGATAAAATTTACAAGTAAAATTTGCAACAAGTTAAGTGTGAATACTTAAACAAATTACAGGGTGGGGTTGTTGATGTTAACACAACTATGTTAGCAGAACATGTAATTTGGTTACAATAGTATTTCATTCCACACAAAACAGATTTATTACAGATTTCAGTTTAGTTATATAGAAATGTAATAATCAAATTTTTTTTAAAGTTGACTGTATGTGAATGAACAAGCAACAAAGCCCATATCTATTATTTCAATCTTTCATTGTTACATACTATTTTTCTTTTTCTTGGTTCTAATTTAGATATTGCCCAAGTTTTGTGTCCTGTGTTTTTTAATCAGTGTTTTGTAAAATCATTTATTACAAGAATAGTGGTAAGTCAAAGTTAAAGCAGGCTATAAGCTAAAGTGGCCATTTTCAATGAGCAGTTTGACAGTTCATGGTCTTCCCTTAGTCTTTTTTTTTCTGAATATGTTAGGTTGACCAGGGGGTTGTTGCTAATCTAATTATCTGATGATCTTGGTCGGGATAATTTCCACATACTGGCAGAATTCAGGTTACATTAAAGCAAAGGTGCCTCAGCTGCAAAACATGCAAGGCTTTCAACACCGCCTACAACTATTAATGAGACCCCGAAGTCTAGCAGGGTGACAATTGAACATCCTTATCCATTCTAGTCATGAGCAACACTTTTTAGCAGCCATTTCTAAGCAAACAAATGCATGCAGTGTTTAAACCATCCCCAGTAATTTGAGAGTTACATGGGAAATGAGTAAGGTGAGCATCGGTAGTTTAGTCCTAACGAGGGCCCCTGCTCCACTCTGAACCATCTTGATCTACATAACCATCTGTAAATGTTGTTTGGTGAATGATTTTTGCACTCTTTAGGCAAATGCTGCTGGATTTCCTGATTTCCATATTGATTTATGTTTGGAGGTGAGCAGGTAAATTAAATGTGAATAGCGTGGCAGCAGCTTTATATCAAGGACAGAGTAAAAACAAGCGGAGTGACTGTTTGAGTTGCTACAACAGCAATCAATGCAAAATAACAAGATATCTGTCATCACGCTGCAAATGGATGAGGTTGTGTGCGATGTGCAGATGAATTTAGCAGCTGCTATAAAGCACAGGTTCTGTTTGAGGTTTAGCTGTGCATTCGTAATGAGTTAGTGGATTAACAGAAGCAAGACTGTCTGACACTTTCAGGTTACCTGTGAAGAACGCCAAAATAGACGAGGAGGATTATGAAGGACAGCATGAGACACGCTGAAGGATAAAGATTGTGCTTGTGTTTTACACTTTCTCTCTGAGTTATATATTGAGAAGGAACAATCTTGAAGTCTTTAAGATTTCAAACTGCAGAGCAAAACCACAATGACGAAAACCAAACCACACTATCAAATTATATTATGCATATGCCTCCTGGACTGTATTTTATTACAGAGTCGACAGCTGACAGAGTTTCCTCAAACCTGCCTCTCAGTAGGTCACAAAGTATGAAATCTGTTTTCACACTTTTGACACATCATCTGACAGCAAGAGAGCAAAATGAAATACTACATCCATTAAAGGCACTGAGCTTTTTTAACTCATCAAAACAGACAAATAAAACTGATTTAAAACCACACACTTTGCATGCATTCAGTTAATCAGTGTGACTTATTTGATTGCTGGGTTCTGTTCTCCATGTTTGAATAACTGAATTAACTTGATTTGATTGTTCATGATTTGTAATGCCTGAGTTCAGTTTTTTAAAGGAAGCTTCAACATTTATGGAGCTGTTGTCAGAGCACAAAGCCTTCAAGCCCTATCCTGGAGAGGTGCAGTTTATTCACAGTTAAACTGAGGTTATGCTTCTGCGTTGAATATCTGCAGAGCCGAGTGGACTCGAGGGGCTGGTGCGTTGGTACCGTTCAGTAATTATTCAAGTTCCGCAAAAAATCTAGTTTTAAATTGTTTTGTATAAATAACCAGATCCAAAAAAATAAATAACAACAGAAGCTGTCAAATAAATGTAGAACAGTATGATATTTGCCTTCAGAATGTAATGAGGTTGAAGTATGAACAGAAATGGAAATACTGAAGTTAAGTAGAAATATCTTAAGCTTGTACTTAAGTAAAGGTAGTTACAGTACTTAAGTAAATGTAGTACTGCATGTGGGTCTATGCAGGATGCCCTGAGGCACACCACTGAACAGACTTGAAGTGCAAAATGCACGAGTCAGGTTAGAATGAACAGAAACACCGACCACTATATGCAACTTGTGTTGCTGCATTTTCGATAGTTGTCTTTTTAGTAAGACAACTATCACCTACATTTTCCCCTTATGCTCTTTACTCATGAAAGTTCTTTCCTAGTTGCTGGTGTATTGGCTGTGAATCCAGCATCAAATAAATGTATCATAAAAGCCTGGTGACGTTGCCAAGAGTCAAGTCAGCCAACATATTTTTCTGTCTAATCTAGTGCGGCTTCCTCGCTAGGTAGGAAGGAACAGGGGAGAGATAACACTGTCATGGCAGATTTTGTATTTTGAATCATCTTACTAGCTGTGTGCACTCCACTGCAAAGTCAGCGAGCAGAAACCTCTGGGTGATTTTTAACAGTGACTTGACTTTTGAAGAGCAAGTAAAACGACAGGAGTGGAGTTCTGCTTTCTGCAATTGAGAAGCAAATCAAAAAATCAAGTTCTGTTTTCCTTTCCCTTCTCTCTATCTGGGTTCTTTTTTCTCATCTGCTTCAGCCTCAGGCAGCCACATTAAAATGACTGACTCCTTCAGCAGCAGCACATTTACACTGATGCCTGGTGAACAGAGCACATCTACAATTAACACCTCTACACCCGTCAGTGATATTGGTTTTTAAGGTGTTAGTAATAAGACTGATTTCGAGTTTTTACACCTTCCACAATCTCCTACTGCATCATTGCCATGCAAATCCCCAAAGTTTCTTATTTAATTGCAAAATGTTTGTCTTATTAATTACCCTTTACTTAAGCACAATCATTTGCTTCCTTATCCAAAGCAAAGTCTTTCAAATGAAACTACAAAAACATGCAAGTGCCCTGCAGAGCTGAACACACATTTTTGATTGTGTCTCCCCCGTGGCAGGACATGACTGTCTATTAAGATGTATTATTGGCTCCTGATGGACAAGAGTTTTAATTCCTGCAGGTACTTTGTCTAAAATTGTTCTCCAAAGATCACAGAGAACTTCTTAAATGAACAAATTACCATTTATCACAGTTCATTTGATCCTTCCATAGTGTGACAGTTACACTGGTGATTATGAATTGAAGCAGTTCTTTTTCTTGTGGATCATTTAAAGGTCTGTACAAAATGAAGCTGGAGTTTAGGCTAAAGGTGAGTCAGAAACATTTTAAAAGCTCTGTAACAGTCTATCAGAAGACGTCACACTTCTTTGTCATCACAGTAAATCATCAGACACGCTTTGGATTTAACATAACAGCTTCATGAAACTACAGCTCTCACAGCACGTTTTTCACCAGAAATTAACCAGTGAACTTTCCTCATGCTCTTTTTTTGTGGTCAAATCGCCTCATTTACCTGTGATTTCTTTCAGTTGAACTAAAGTGAACTAAAATCATTTTTTAGCTCCTAAACTTCCATGAAGTTAGTTTTTTACTTTCATGTATTCGTTCTCTTTTCATTCCTGATATTTACAAAGATCAGAGTCCCACATTGTTTGTTTAGTAGCATCATCATTTTCTTACATGGAGGAAAAATGTTTAGTAATAGTCACTGTACAGACACTAATGTTTTCTGTTGTGGTTTATTAGCCTAATTAGCTGATTTTTCTCCTTAGTTGTGTTTCTTTCGATCATTTACCCTGCAGTTCTGCTCTGTTTCTTTTCGGTGTAGTCACAAACTTGATAAAATGTGTGTGTGTGTGTGTGTGTGTGTGTGTGTGTGTGTGTGTGTGTGTGTGGAGAGAGACTACTTTGAAATATTTCTCATAGCATAACTGCTGAATTCCTTGTGCCTTCGTTATGAAGGACAAAAAAAAGTAAACCTGATGATTACTGCTAAAGTTTCATACGTCTGAAAATGTTTCTGCGCAGCTGCTGGAAATAGCTCAGCATGACATCAAACCATCTGTTGAGCCAGTCTGTGAGAATAAGAACAAAATCATCAGCAGCAATAACAACAACAACACAGAGCCAGGAAATGCAGGGTGCATAGTCTACAGGTGTTTTAACAGTGCTTAAGTATGAAGGTGGAATTTGTCTTTGAAACCACACTGATGTCTCAACCTGAGCTGTAATGCAGATCTTTATTTCTCTATGAAAGCAGTTAATACTGTAAGTATACTGCTAAGTTTACTGGTAGAGTGTGAACTGTCCATTGGAATTGGCTAAAATGTCTAACTGTGGCTTAGTAGTGCTGGACTTGTTTTTAGTCCTGGGTTGGGACAAGTCAAGTGCTCCCCCATGTACAGAGGGAGGCATTTGTTGAAAGTGCATCCCTTTTGGCATCAGGTGCCAAAATGACAGCTGCCAAAATGACAGTCTCATATAATGGCACTAAAATGGTGGCTGGAATAATTTATTTTCACATTAAACGGTCAAAAGCTCTGAACAACAACTGTGCAAACAAAACACTTTGGTTGGGATTAGGCACAGAAATGTCTGGGTTAGGTTTAGGCAAAAATAAACATGGTTGAGCTGAGTGAAAATGTATGTTTTCCTTTAAAGTTACAGCTTCCCTAACTTCACATTGCATCACGTGACTGGATTACAATGGTGCAGACAACGGTAAAAACATCTGGGTTAGGTTCAGGAAATAAAAATTTTACTTTTTAAATTTAAAAATGGTCGACAAACATGACATTCTGACCAGTCATGTTTGTCACATTACTGGTAACAGTAAATTAGTTGTAGTGCTGGAATTGAACTTTGGTTCTGATTCACTCCAACCTTCTCCTGACAAACTTCGAGGGTATTAGTAGTTTGTCATGTAATATTTACTGCAGCTCTAAGACGTAGTCAAACAGTAAAACGTATGAGTTGATTGTTTTCTGCTGCTGTTACAAATGATCAAAATGTCTTATTTCACAGTCTTGTTCATTCATATAAAGATTTTGGTTTTATTGGATGAAGCTTTTACTTTTAAGGATGTTATTACTGTAGTGTCTCAGGTGATTCAACAGGGTACAATTATGTGAAAATCTAGGATCTTGTACCTACACCTAACTCTAAAAATCTTACAAATGACCAAATTTGATCATTTTGGGAGTTCATGATGAGAATCTGTCAGATTGTCAGACACAGATGTGAGACGATTCAAGTTTAGAACAGACAGCTTGCTGAAAAGATCAGTTGGAAGTTCTTGTACTGACATGCATGGCTAGATCAAATCATCGACATAATGCCGTTTTGTTAGATTTTTTTAAATTAGCATTCACACACCTACTGTATACTTATTTCAGCAATACATACACCATGCAGTACATAAAACCTCACAGTTGCAGCAGTGTTGTTTACACGGCTTGTTTTTACCTGTCTATGGTTTTTAGTCTGAAATGGTGCCTGGGGTTGATTTCCATGTAATATTCAAACTGATATACTAACTGGGATACTGAATGTCATAGACCACTAAAAGTAACAAAATAAACCAACATAAAATGCATTAACACATCAACTGCTTTATTATTTATGGTTTTAAATAAACTGTAATAGCACTACTACAATTAAAACCACTTAAATAACCTAAATAAACAGTACCTTAGCAATATGTTCTCTATATGAATATAAATGAAAATCTACAAAATAGTATTTAAATAAAAAAGACAGTATTGAATATAAATATCAAACAAATACTTAAAAAAACAGGTTCATCAATGACTGACTTGTCAGATCCCTTCAGCGACTTTTTTTTTGTTTTTCATAAAATCGACTAGAAAATAATATAGCGACTTTTTCTGGTGTTGTTGGAGAGCCATGCAGACAAAGACCTGAAAGCCCTTTTCGTTCTTAATCTTCTCAACAAGCAGCAGGTGCTGCCATGGGCCCCTCTCTCGACCCAAAGCGCTCACAAGCGCCTCAGTTCTCGCGCAGCACTCGCTCTCTGCTGCAGTCAGAGCAGGAGATATTCACCTCACAAGTCCAGATAGCAAATAAATTCCACAAGCTCAGTATTACACAAACTAACAAACACTAAAACCTTAGCTTAAATAGTAATCTATCTAACTTACTTGTTAAAAACTAGTGAAACTCAACCTAACTTGAGGAAGCTTAGCTTTATCATGTATTCTCCTTTTTTCTCCTTTTTCCTCTTTCCTTTCTTGCCTGAAGGATTTGTCCCTTTTTGCGACACTGTTTTGTCTTCAATCTGCTCTTTGGATGCACACTGTGCACTGCAGCCTGGTTACACTCATTACCAGCGGAGCTCTGAACCGCTAAGAACCACTACACCAGCAGTGCTCCATTTATATCAGACTGTGTTTTTTTACAGTAATATACCTTTGATAATATGTCAATCATCACTCGCACAAAAAAAAATTAATTAAATAATACTCTACAAAGTTATTTGCTCTTGGGGGTCGCCTAGTGGTGACAGGGCCCTAAGCAGGCACTTAGTTTGCTTATGCCGTGGGCCGACTCTCATAATCTGCAGCTTCCATTCTCCTACAATTAGCTTGATGAACATTGCAGAAAATGCATCAGCACTACGCCACAGGAACACTGGGCCTTCATGACTACTCCCAGGAAGCTGCAGTGTCATTAACAACAGAATAAATAACAGAGATCCTGATAATTAACCCAGTTTGAGTTACTCTATAATGTACTATATTTTGATAAAGTCTGTGCCACACTGCTGCCAGTGCGCTCCAGCTGCAGTTCTACAACAGCAGTGAACAAAGTGAGCAATCTGTAGTCTTGTATCAGTTTCAGTGAGCAGTGATATAGCAGGTGAACACACCTCTGCAGATCGACTGTTAGTTTGGCACCTTGCTCACGCTGAGGCGAAGCTGAAGTGTCTGCATTTTCATTTTCAACCTTCCTGCTACAAAACATTCACATTGACATCATCCTTTGCAGACATAATGTCTGAATTGCAAGTTTTATAATTGCAGATAAAAACTGAATTAAAAAAATTTAGTATTATTATTTATAATTATTATTCTCAAGTCAGCAATAAATTAGAGGCTCAAGACTGTTTGCCTTGTTAATCTTTCTGTGTTACTTATTTTTTCCTTTTTTATTAAGTTCCCTTTTTTCATTTATGAAACAAGTGGGGAAAAGACATTGTAAAGTTCATCAGTGATTATTTTTGTAATAGTCATTTCACCTACAAGAATGCACCTCTGCAACATGTTCTACATAGACAGAGGGAAGCCTCTAGTTAAAACTAACCTGAAAGGTTTTTACTTTTGTAACCGGATCCCCTGTACTTGTAAGTCTATGTGACCATCCCACTCATCACTAAAAGACACTAGCCCAAAAAATAAGAGATAAAAGTAATTACAGTAGTAGTTATAGCAGAAGAGCTGAGTTTAGTAGTTTACCATGTAGTAGTTACACTAACTACTACATGGTATTGTGCTGCACTGTTGAGGCTAAAGAGAGTATTACAAAAACACTTTTTTGTTCTTTTTTTTTATCTTAGAACATCATCGATCCTGTCAAAACTATTTGTCAACTGGAGAAAAACATTTCCACCTATTTCACAGATGAAGAAAAAATAGCAAGGCATAACCCTTGTTTTTCTAACTGTCATCAGGTTATAATAATGGGAGAGAAACAAATTGTAATTAAAAATAAAAAAAATGCATCACCAGAATTTTTTTACCACTCACCTCCCAGGACTTCCATATAATTGTTTTACACATTTACATTTAGTCATTTGGCAAATGCTTTAATACAAGGCAACTTCCAGGAGACATTTAAAGCAAAGTCTCATGAGACGTTTTTGTTTGTTTTAAGGGACCTAAGAGCCAGATCAGGGAGAAAGTGTTCTTTTATTTCCTTGTAAATGCATAAGAATAAAGAATAAGAGACCCGTGTACATGTACAGATACTAATTAACAGGGCTAGCATAACACAGAACAGAGGTGGAATTGAGGTAAATTCAATATAAATATTTAAATGAATGTACAGCTCACCTAGGGCACCAAAGATTTGCCAGAAACTAGAGACAGCCCTTGTGTAGAGACTTACATAATGCGAGATTTAAGTAAAACACAGTTAGTCAGTAAGCATTATTACTACATACACCATAACAATATGAAAAATGCTGTCTTCATCATAAGATGTTCCAGTGCACACATCATCCAAATCTCTGCAGTCTGTCAGGCTTGTGGGCACTGACAGATCAATGGGAATCTGAGTCTGTGAAATTCAAGTACAGTTTTACCATTGCCCTGAGCGGTCTGTGATAAAAGAGGGCAAGCCAGACAATGATGGATATAGATTTTGAAAATGATTTTTATCCCAAAGCTATTTTATGTCTCATTGCATATATGACATGCAAAAGACAAGTGGATGTTTCAGTTGAAGCCAGATGTGTCTGATCAGGGCAAACATTGCTCACAGAGGAAATCTTTAGGATGTTCTACACTTTACGTGAGGGGAGCGCCTGCATCCTACCAACAAACATCACCATATGTAATTCTGAGCCCTGCTGGATGTATGTGCTACACAGTAAGCATGTTTGAGTGTCACGATACAGTAATTCAAATAGCAACTTGTTCAGCCTGTATATAAGAGTAGCAATAGCAACATTGAATTATTTTCGCAATTAGCCATTTAGAAAATAGTAAAAATGTAAATAATTGCTCAACTAAATTCAACAAGCATCACGACCCACTGGAAATGGCAAAGTTTGAGTGTGCTCTGTTCAAGTGTTCCATCATGTTCCCCTTTTCATCCAGCTACTCTCATTGCTGAATAAAAAAAACACAAGGCTATTGAACCACAAGGCCCAAACACACACTTCTCAGTCCACTCACGGTTAAATGACTTGTTTTCATTGTCAGTTTTGCTTTTTTTGGAGTGCAGCATTCAGGCAGCTTTTGGTGGGGAAAAACCAGCTATCCAGAGAAAGCACAGGCTTGCCTGTGCAGTTTATTGTGACTGACTATAAATTCTTACTTTAACCCTTTTATAGACATTTTGTATCCTCCCCTTGTCCTAAGGGTGAAAACCTGCCTTGACTAAACCCACAATTCAATTGAAATGAAGATCTCAAATCTATTTTGCATAATGATACAACCTGTTCTTCATCATGTTCTTGTGAATATGTGGGTTTTCCCTCCTCACAGCGCTATAATACTGCATTTAATCACTGGACACTATATATAACAGTATAGATACTCAGTATACACTACAAACTCATAGTGTATACTGAGTAACTCAACTACAATATACAGTAGTTGACTTACCCATTGTTTGAACCTCTGCACCCACACACAGGGTATAACTTTACAACCTCATGGCAACCTCTTCTCTCAGACATCTCTTATGGACACCAGTTTGTCTCTCAATTGTTTTGCTGGTCTTGCCCAAGCCCCCATGATCAGTGTCACAAACCCAGAAAATTTACTCTTCATTGTCAGAAGCAATTTTTATAAGGAGGAATGGTCTCCATGTTTTTACCTGGTATCTAGTTCACATAATACAGCCATGGTCTTGACTCACGTCGTCGTCTTGATTAATCATGATGATGCCGACTCCTGTGGTCTGCAAACCTGAATAACACGCTGCATGCCTTAGATGCCTTGTCAGAAGAAGCAAGTGTGAGGTCAGACATACTACAGAACAGAGGAGATGATGCCTCAGTTTAACAAAGTGGAAGATACCAGCCTGTTTAGTATCTGGTAAACTCATGCTGCAAACCTGTGTTAAAAGAAGTAGAAGGCAACAGACTATGTCGATGAACGTCCCAGGAACTGTGTGGGACAAGGTACAAACCAGCTAAGAGCTGGGAACTCCGACAGCACAGATTGGTCTGGAGACACACAGTGGAAAGGTGGAAACATATCTGATTACTAGCAAGAGTGATCTTGAGTAAGGCCGACATCTGAACGAAAAAAGTTTTTTGATGTTGACAAAATCTCTAAACCATATACCAGCTGAACTTATTCAGTTCCTGATCCTGTTTAAGTTTATTCACTATTCTCCAGCTCTTCTTTTCTCATTCACAGTATACTCTGATTATAAACAGAGAAACACAGACTTTCGCTCAAAAATCATGAGAGAAATTATTAATTATTAATTGTTAAGTTAATTTAGTTCTGCATATTTGCAGAATTGTGCAGCCCTGCTCTGCACTGCAATGTTATGTTCAACTGCAAAGTGTTCTCAACTATTTTTCTTTTGCCTTTGACTTTTTTTTTCTTGGTTTTTGTGACGCCCCCTCACAGCGACTCAAAAAACTGGGCTGACAGTTTGACAGGTGCACAGCAACTCTTTGTGGCATTGTGAGTGTTCAGATCCAGGGCAGTAACAGAGCTACCAGTGCAATACAAAACCAATCCCCACATGGCAGCTTGACAAATCACCTATCAATACTCACCTGTGTAATTTGCACCAATGTGAAACATCAAACAGGACGCATAAGGACTAGTATAAATATGGGTCCATGTTGCAGAGAGGGACGCTGTCACCCTGCAATCCAGGATGACCTGTACCTCCAGTGTCTGATGACCCAAAAAGAGCAGTTGTTGTATGTCCGTGTGTCCATTCATCAGAGCCACTGATACCCATACTGGGCAATGCAATACAGTACATCCTAGAGAAATGTTGCTGCTGCTGATTCATTGGGCGCTGGTATTGATCCATGAGTCAGGCTTGTGCCTAAGAATATCATTTCCCCCATCAGGCGACAGTTAGACGACACCAGGCTGCGCAGAACCACACAGACAATGACTTTGATGAGTGGATCTTTTAACTATATGCTGGTGTTAAAGTTGGCTGTAATTTCAGCTGCAGGCCTACACCTGTGATGAAAACATTTCTAACACACTGTTCTGCACATAAAGAAAAGAGGAAACACAGTAAGAGGAGCCTATTGTTGTTGTCAAATTATGCATCACATATGATACATTTATACATATTCTCCCCCTTTTCAATTTATTTCATTATATTTCATAAAGATATTTGACATGGTGACTTGTATGATATGTACATGTTTGCTTCTCATGCATGTAATTTGGAAAAGATAGCTGGTCATAAGCAGATTTTCTGAGAACAATGTCAAACATGAAAGCAGCATGAGTCAATAAATTGTCAGAAAACATGGATATATATCAAAAGACAAACACCAAAATCACACACATCAATATCAAGGTGGGGATAACAGAGAAGAAGTGAAGAAGTGTGGGGAAAAGGCTGTTGCAAGTTGGTGAATGTGATAAGAGTGTACTTCTGTATGAGCAAAGTTTTTGTCTGAACTTCTTCAAGAAAATAGTGTACTGACCGGCCACAACTGGTGTTTCGTCTGAAGATTAGCTGATGGCAGGAAAGAGCAGTGTCCATACAGTATATGTTCACCACAGACTACTGGGATCATTAAAGAGCAATCAATATTAAATGACTACTTGTGTTTGTGGTATGAAAGATATAAAAATAAACTGAACAAAAGCCAGGTTTACATCATTAGATGTAGGGTTTATCACAAGATGTAAAGCATTGGGAACTCTCAAAGGTCAAATTATTGTTTGGCAAAAACAAGTAAAAAAGAGGACTGTGCAGCTGTGGAACAATAACAAATCAGTTAATCATAATCATCTGTATTGTACAAGCCTTCATTGTTTATCTGTTACATAACAGTGCTCAGGAATGCTACAGTTGTGTCTGCAGAGCAGAAACAAAAGAGTCACTTCACTGAGCTGGCAGACATGAACTGAAATGAAAGTTTGTTCCCTGCCTTTCTCCTTAATTTCTGACATCTAAGTCTCGGAAAGCGTCTTTTGAAAAGCATCAAATTGCCCTTCAGGAAAATGATGTAAATAACTGTTCATCAGCATTGTCAGAATTTGCAGTGCTTTGTCATGCTGCATGCTTTACTCCATGCAGCAGCACAACAACTTGCAGTTACCATGAGGAGTTTTGGCTCCTTCATCTTCTTTAGAGCAATGAGATGTCACACCAAACACTTACCAGTGATGCTGAAGTGCAGCAATAGTTCTGCCAGCTTTCCCACATTTCAAATACCTGTTTAGCTGATTAAGGGTTTAAAGAAAGTCTAGAGCATCAGGGTCCCAAGAAAAGGTCAATGTTTGAGTGCTGCAAAAACTCAGCTATTCTGCTATAAGGTAAAATAATTAATTAAATTTATTATTATTATAATAGCTCTGTTTGGGATCAGAAAGTCCTCCAACCAAATGACTAAACAAGTCAGAATCAATAGGGTCTCATCAGCATTTTTTAACCATGCCACAGAGTTGTAGACCATTGAAAGTCTTGGACGATACAAATGTGGCTATTGAACACACCAAGCTGAATAAAAAGATCCACTCAAGCTTTTCACCTGCATGTACAGAACAGCTTGTTACAGCTTGTTAAATCCTATGTTTAGCTGCGAACATACCTGGGTTCACAGAGCCATGGATCGGGCATGTACTATTCCTGCAACATCTAATCTTTTTGACAACACCTTGTTGTTTTCCTTTCACTATAGAAGTAATAAAAAAATAGGGCATGTTGATATGGGGGCACGTATTCGGCTTTAGAGTTTTGTGCAGGCTGTCGGTATCCTGCATTATTGAGCTCAACGAACAGGATTCTCCTACCCTGATCTCTTCTGAACAAGCAGCATTTTGTTTACATCAGGCTTGAGTAAATGTTTGAAGTGCCCTCTAATGGAGCATCATCAAACCAAGTTGTCTAATCTGATATTTAAGTCTGTTTGTGGGCTCTGGTAGATGAGGTCTTAATAATAGAGCCTAGTTTTTAATACCACTACCAGAGAGCAATGCCATAAAAGACTCAGACTGTTTTTAAGTCTGTATGCTGAACTGCTTATAATAAATCCTGCTAACAATGCACCTGTAACATTTATATGCAAATTGGAAACTGGTGGTATCACATTGCCAGCAGGTTTTAGGAAATAAGCCCATCTTAATGAAATATCTTCTGCTTGTTGGCCACAATATTATATAAAGCCGCTCACTATTCAGCACAAAGAGGGTCAGTTCCAGTTGCTTCCTCACTTTTGACACATTTATTTAAAGGAGGAGTAAGTAAGCTGCAAGTCAAAGGAGGTGGAGGCTGTGGAGGCTCTGGCAAGATTTGAACTGATGCCAGCAGGGGCACAGAGCAAAGAAACAACAACTGAGAACATGATACCCATACTGCAAACCTTACAGATGCTGCTGCTGTATTACTGACCAGCCCCACTGTCTCTTTTATGTACCTGTCAAGATCAGTTTAACTCAATTACAATGAATTATTTAAGGAGATTTCTTTACATAGTAGAGTAATTGTAACACAGAAAAAACACTATGACTCTATATATTCTTATTGAACACTAATCTCCTCATAAATGTTTGGTTGTGTTTATCTTATGCAAGAACAGAAATTCTTAAGGAAAAAAAATACATATACAAAAAAAATACATGTATGGAAGATGTAAATGCCTAAATGAAAACACATACAAAACGAAATACAATTTATATTAAATGTATTTATATGAGGTCCACATTTACTTCACTTTATTTACTGTGCAATAACTAAAAAAGAAAAAAAGATTATAATTATTTCACCTTTTACTTTAATAAGTACAATTATTGTTTTCATTTGCCACATAAATTTTCCATGCATTTCAGCATTGTCCAACAGGGCACACCACGTCAAATTTGGCTCAGCTCTCTCTTCACCAAAACAGACCGGTGCAGAGCCCGCATTACTACGGACGCCGCACCGATCCGTCTGTCGACCTCTCGTTCCATTCGTCCCTCACTCGTGAACAAGACCCCGAGATACTTA
>JAUYWH010000027.1:2201485-2212365 GCA_034779795.1 Ctenopoma multispine | reverse complement strand
AGTGCTTCGCAGCACATCCTCCAGGGACCCCAAGAAGGCTGGGTACTCCGAACTGCTGTTTGGCGCATAGGCGCAAAGAATCCATAAGTATCCAGAAATCACTAACCAAAAATTCCTGTTTCTGCTATTGAAGTCCAGTACTTTGTACCATTTTGTACCACTGTATCATTGAGCACAACATGGCTCCTGTCTGACAGTGTATCAACGGTCAGACATCTTGCATCATATAAATGTGTCTAACATACGGGGTTGGAAATTAGCACCAAATAAATATGTTTTATAAGTGACAGAGGATCATCTTCTGCTGTCATATTTTAAGTTAACTTTTTTTATACTAGCAGAAATGACTGAGCCAACATCATCTACTTATGCAACACTCACAGTTTTTCACCTAAGTGCAGAAAAAGGCTCATCTGCAGACGTGACCATATAAAAAAAAAAACATCCACCAGTTGCAGACAAGGTGCCAAATCTAACGCATTTTTTACTTATCAGGATAATTAACCTATCTGGAGCGAGGCTGTGGCTCTGTATCAACCATCTGCTGACGTGCTGTCTGTGCAATTACCGTCTCCTCCACCCACGTCTCAGTGGACACACCACCCATCAATCACAATCTGTTACTCTCACTCACTCTGTCATGATTAAGGGCTTCTGCACCACATTGAGGTTCTATTAATGGCAGGAACATGCAAAAGGATATAATGGCTGGAAAAGCATTGCATCTGCTACCTTGTGCTGCATTAAGGCTTGAGGGGAATGGTGGGAAAGCTTGTTCATCTGTTTGATGCAACCTAAACAGTCTAATATTTGTGAAGGTTTTCAGTCATCCAGGTTATAGTTATCTCGAAAAAAGTTTTTTTAATAGCAACTGGACTTGTTTTAGTTCCTTGACTATGTTTCACCCTTTCAATCCAGAAGGTGAACACACAGGTGAACCATGGCACAGCCGTGTTTGTGTCTGTAAAAACCGTCATTGTACTTAAGATACGTGGTGATGAGGCACAGGTCCAAAAGAGTACATATATTATCTGGGCTGAGGCTGGTTCTGTCAGAGAGGGAAACCATGGTTTCATCTGTGCCCAGTTTAAGGTTTTGAACCATGTTGACAAAGTCCTGTGGATTGTTAATGTGATGAGTGGTGTTTCCAACCAGAGGAGCTAGGATGGTGGATAAATGCTTAGCAATGTCGTAAGTGACTGAATTGATGCTGCTCACAATGGGTCTGAGTGGTGTTTCTTCTTTGTTAATTTTCGGGAGTCCATAGATGCACGTGTAGCTTCACCAGGGTACAGGCGGTAGCATGGGGTCGGTCAATAACTTTGTCCTTTTCCATGTGTTGTAAACAGTCTATGACCTTCTTCCTATAGCTGCTGGTAGGGTCCCTCCTAAGAGCCTCATATGTTGCAGTGTCACTCAAAAGGCTAGTCACCTTGTGGTGGTAGTCTTCTATGTTCAGGACAACTGTGCATTTCCCTTTGTCAGCTGGCAGGATGGTAAAACTCTGGTCTTTGCTGAGGGAGTTCACCACCTTCCTTTTCTGGATGGTGAGGTTAGAAGGAGGTGTCTTTGCACTGGACAGGGCAACTGTGACCTTTAGTCTGAGTTGTTCTGCTTCTGCCTCTACCATTTTGTTATGCCTGATTGTTGACTGCGTAACTGTGAGGAGGTCCACCTCTGGTATCTGTCCCGGTGTCATGGAAAAATTTAGTCCTTTTGCTAAGACACTTACTTCCGATTGACTAAGTGTTCTGTCTGACAGATTCTTAACCCATTTGTCTTGTGAATGTGATGTGTTGTTGTTGTATTTGTCCATGTTAGTTCAGCTGGTCTGTCTGGGTTGCTGAACCTTGTTTGTAGAGTTTAGAATTTCCAGGTCTGTCTTTAATTTTCTTTGGAGTGCTGAGAAAGTTGGGCTTTTTCTCTAAAAAGCAGCACCTCCTCCATGATGGTGTTAGGAAGATACAATCTCAGTTCCTGGAGAGTCTGGTCCACTTTCTCCTTCAGGAGCTGGTGTTGTGCCTTTTGTAGAATCTTGTCTGCTCTTTGACCTTTCACCGTAGAGGCCAGGCGAATGCTGTTGAGAGTGAGTCTCTGTTATCTTCACCTCAGGTTGAACCGTAGGTGGTTCCTGTAGTCAGCAAGTTTCCTTAGTGTTTTCTCGTGCTCTCGCACCAGTCGTAGGGTGTTCATCCCAAAATGTGTAGCTAAATATCTGTGAAGGTTCTTAGTCATCCAGGTCATGGTTGTTTCGAAAGAAGAGCACAAGTTGTGATTATAAGTAATTTTATAATTGTTAATCATTATGTAATAAAATGTTTGAGTGTAATACTACTTTAACTTATTTTCAAAATGTGCCCTTTTCTTTTGAGTGTGTGCCCTGGTCTGGCCTCCCAACAAAAATTGTGGATCCACCCAATTTATCACAGTTTCTAAAACATTTTAGTTGCATTTAAACCTTCGTCGTGTTTGCCCTCCATTCATAAAATTGCATTCACCACATAAAGTGCTGATATCTGATTCAGCCAGGCTGCAACACTTAAGTCCACAAGTCAACCAAAGTCAGGTAACACTGACAACAATATATGAAAAATGTAGTTATTACTGAGAGGAGATGTGTGGAAGGTTATAAAACTGCATAACTGACCTTCACCAGAAATCAGCTGGTAAGACTTGCCTATAAAATCTATATGTGTAGATTTAAGTGCCGGGTGGAGATGCTGCATGAAGTAAAGGGGCAGTGTCAGAGAGAGAACTGACCTGCTTAAGGGGTTCGGTTAGACAAACCAAACGAGTAAGAAATCTTATTGCTCAATAAAAAGAAGGTGAGGGTTTTTTCTATTCACCCAGGTTGTGTCATTCATTAATGCTTTGCATTTCAATCCAAGCTTCAGTCAGAATGCAGAATGCTGCATTCTACAAATACTATGTTTTCTTCTATTCCAATTACACTGAACAGTGATCTGCTACAAAAAAAATAGCATGGGGATTATCATGATTACATTCAGTATGCAAGAAGTTTGAGAAAGGTTTTTCACTCCTCAGCTCGGGGGTTAGATAGTGTTTCACAGAACTGTGAGGCAGTTAGCTCAGAATTATAGGTTCATTTATGAGTCTGTTATACTGCAAGTTTAATCAGGGTTCTTTCATTTTAGATGTTGTTGCTTTGTACAGTTTGTGTTTCAGAGGATGAAGAGAAGAAAGAGGAGGAGGAGGGACAACAGGGGTCAAATGCTGGTCATCCACAAGCCCATTACACATTACGGTTGTCTCTCATTTGGGCATAAACTCTGTCCACGTACTTGGCAGCGAGGGCATTTGGTCACACCTTCTTGCCTTCACAACGGTTTCATGGTCACATATTCTAAAGACACTGATATCAGCTAACCTGCAATGCATGAGTGTATGCTGCGATCTCACCACATACAGTATGTGTTCAATAATCAAGAGAAGACAGAAAACAAAAAGGTTTACATAAAGAAAAAATTATGTTTCTGGGACAGTTTTCTTTAGATTTATCCTAAAAATCAACCTCTATTAAAAAAGAATCAGATAATGACTCAAACCATCCCTTTGCATCTGTCAAATGAGACGGTTCTGCCATTTCCTGTTGCTTTCACCGCTGCAGAGGTTTACATGAATATTCAGTGTGCTTAAATTCAGCTAAACACACCAAAACTTAAAAAAAGGCTGACAGTTTATGATAACCAGTCTAAAGGCAGAGAGACGCAGCTGTCTGCAGTGAAGGTCTGGGAAAACATCACTAGAGAATACATGTGTTTGTTGATGTCAGGCTAAAGGTTCTGCCACAAAATATTCAAGATGATTTTGTTTGACTTGACATGTGTGTCCAATTTTGAACCAACAAAACATTTGGATACTCCATGTTAAAGGGGGAATATGTGCCACACAGTTCAGAATAAAAACTGTTGCATTTCTAGCTTCAAATGAGTGTTCACATACTTACTCACATGAGAAACAAATGCAGCATATGTTACCTGCACACGACTAAAAAGACTAGTTCCCCACACACAGATGCTCTTTAAAGTGTTTGGCATAAGAAACTTATGCCAATTAATTGCATTTCAAGCTGCTGCACACGAGCCAAGCCTGCACACATTAGATCCTGAGTGACACGCAACTGTAACCAGAGTTGTGATCATAACCTTAGATGCACTGTGTCATTTCTTCCTAAATAAAGTTGATGGTTTTGAAGCGTGCAAACATCTAAGAATTGTCTTGGAAGCTCGGCTCGCTCCCCACTGAGCTCAGCATGTAGCCTCTCCTTTCACCTTCCCCAGCACATTCTGAGAAAGCTGGAGGCGGACACTCAGGGATACACGAATCATTTGTCTGTACAGCATCTGTTTCTGTGTTTTGTAACTAGCTGGCCGACACCTCCAGATTTGCCTTTTTATTGCTGATAAACAGCATGCCAGCTCGCTGGAATCACCTTCTCTGCACCGCTCCAGCACCGTGACTTTTCATGTATTACCGTCATGCTGAGGCAGGTTGGATAGTCTTCATGATGTCCCTATATAAACAAACTGTCAAACACCTGCCTCTTGTGTATCTGCACTTTTGCATGTGGTAAGAGCGGGCTCCGCCGGCACAGACCGGGAAAAAGTGTAGGTATGAGCTATGAAATATTCATGACTGTATATCCAGAGCAAAGCTTTCAGCAGAGCCCCTCACAGCCTGTTATGCTCTGGTTTAAGAAGCATTCACAGGTCTCTGGGAAACTCATGACACACACATACACACACCAGAGGACCCAGACATCTGTGTAAAGTAGCTTGTGCCTCTGATTTTAAATGAGTCTATTGTCCTGCAATTTCCCCAAGGGGATCGATATCAAAGTATGTCATTATTATTATAATAATTATTACATTAATCTGCAGAATTCTGTGTGATATGGAACATTCAAATGTCTGTATGTATATAAGATCGGTATCAACAATTTCTACATTCAAAAATAAGAATCAGTCTTACACCATGTAAAACAATGTGAGAACAGTCATGTCTAATGTCTGACTAATGTTGCATATTTAATATTTGATAGTATATCTGTACTGACTTGGGCAGAGGTGCACACGTTTAAATTGATCACTCAGTATGCCCTGACGGCTTAGCTAACTAACATTAGCTTACAGTAAACAGTAATTGGTTTGTCACGATAAATACTGCAGCTAGAATTTTACCATTACTGATCACAGCCGCTCTTCTGAACAACACAGTAAAGCTATTTTACCACTTCACTTTCTGCATTGTAATTTTAAATCTGGCGTGGAAATTGTATATCACAATATATCACCGCTATCAGGCAGTTTACATGCTTTATAGATTGACAGGTGGATAGGTTTGTAGTATAAAAGTTCTATGCAGTTTTGTGCAAGCACTTTGAGAATTGCAGGGTTGATTAAAGTGCACAGATGCACCTGATGGCAGGTGGTAGTTATCAAACAGATTGTGCGGTGTGTGCCCCCTCTATAGAGGTCAAGTTAAAAGCAAATAATAGTTCCCAAAAAATGATAGAAAACATTTGCCTGCAGACATTTCATCGGGTTTTCGCAGATACTCTGCCCATGCTTCCACATGAGGAAATTGCCTTATTTACATGTACAAAAGATATCAAAGCCCTTCTTGCTCTCCAGGTGGTTGGATGAAGGCAACTCAAAAGTGCATTGCTGTATGTATAAGATATATACATACAGAACATAGTAAAGCAATATTATGAAATATATTCATTTTGATACTTAATACCACAATTCCACACTGACAAAAGACATAATTAGTAATTGTGCTGTTAAAAACTCACAAACTCACATTACTCTGCAGTTCCTCCGAGTGATTCGGACCTTTTCTTGTCATTGTTCTGCTTTACAGTTTAGTCTCTCTGCTCTCACCTGTGTAGCTTCTACTGCATATCCATTAGGCATCTATTTTTATACACTGTAAAATATAACTCATTAATCAAGGTATCAGAGAAACATCTGCGTTTAAGGTGAACACCACATTCATTTCAATTAGTTAAATTACTGGACTATAAAAAAGGTCTCTGTAAAGCTTGACATGATTTGGCAGCAGGTGTTAATGTTCGAAACAATATTTATAATTAGTAATCAGACAAACGTTAGGCAAAATCTACGTCAAAAATGGGTTCAGGGTGGAGTTCAGGCTAAGGTAGGCCCACCAACAACAAGATAGGAAATGGCTTAATGGCATTAATGAAGTCAGGTGGGACAATCCTGTCTCCAAAAATTACATTCTTAAAATTGTTATGTTCAAATTATGCTTTTAAAGCAAACATAAAGTTTATCTGTGGCAAAATTGTTTTTTGACTGAAAAACTACATTTATTAATGGAAAGTAAGCCACAAGGAGGTGGCTGAGTCCAAAGTCCATTGTGAAGTTGAGTTTAGGCACGAAAAGCATTTGAATTTGAAACAGATCATGGTTTGGCTTAAATTTTACAATATTTTTTTTTTTATTACAGATGTGATACATTTTTATCTCTGCAGTCCAGTGTTTTCCCTGATCTTAACAAGTGCTATATGGTCTAAATCCAACCATTAAGGGGTTTTAATGATGGCTCAGAAGGTAGAGCAGTTATCTTTAAACCAAAGGGTGAGTGATTCAATTCTCAGTCCTGGTATATATCATTTATTTATCTAACTTTAAAAATGCCTGAGTCACAAAATGATGATGTTGATCGAGGAATAGATATTTTGGCAGACAAAAAAAATACATTCCCGGTGTACATTCAATTGATACGTTAAGTATTAACATATTTGTGACTTGTGACTCAAGCATGTTCCCCACAGGAACAGTTTTTCTGATTTAGTTTTATGGAAACAGAATTATTAAGAGACTGGGTTGGGTGGCAAAAACAGCAACAATCAAAAACAGTCCTGGGTCAAAATACACACTAGGTATCAAAAACATGAAGGGTTAATGGACAGCTGAGGCACAGGTTCAACACACACACACACACACACACACAGGTGGACTAAACAGCTCCAGGTAAGGCTGGGGACCTGTGAAACTGCAGGGCAGGTTGGAGAAGAGAGTATGATGTCAGTGGATGGCAAAAACCTCAGAGAATGTTACCAATGATGACGACTATACACACACACACACACGATGTCTTGTCGCACTTGTGAAGAAGTTTGAATGAAGGCATAAAGGACAACTAATTCAGCTCCACTTTGATGGGCTTCCCCTGCATCTGCCTGACATTCACCATGTCCACACTGAAACACACACACTCTCTCTCGTCCTTTCTCAGCTGTCACTGCTGCCCGCTCCCATGAGTCACTGCACCGGCAAATCATTACCGCGCTCTCTTATTAAATGGCCACCAAACTGTTGGAAGCCAGCAGTTCAGAACCCTTTCACATAAAACAAAGTGAAATCCAATAAGAAGCAGAACAACAAAGATTAATCTTCCCTCAGACTTATCTGATCAAAATGATTTCAGATATAAATTCTCTGTAAATGGTCTCAATCTTTTTCTTATACATTTTCTGAAGGCGACCTGCAAGTTACAAGGCCAGTATTTCTTAGATGGCTCAGTCTCAGGAAAGTTGGCAGTAATAACCGTATCCATACATATTAGGAAAATACAGTTTTTGATATAGATAATTAGCTTATGGAGGTCTAGTAAAAGAAAGAATGCCTATAAGCTCTTAAAATGTTGCACCCCTCCCCCCACATTGTCTTTTTTTTTTTTTAAATAGATATATCTGAAATGATTGCCATTTGGATGTGACAAACATTTTTGTCAGGTTTTAGCAACTGAGCTCCACAAACCAGATCAGGCAGCAACATGAAACCACGAGCACGCTCATCAGTCAGGTGGTCGGGAGCTGGTCAGCACTGTGTGGTTCTCCCATGTGAGGACAAAGCATGTCTCTGTGGAGAGAGCATGAAAGAAACATGCACTAAAAATAGTGGTCAAAATAATATTGAAGAATACATCAAATGAACACATGAAAAGTGCACACAGATAAAACCATGTCACTGTATTTGAAAATCATTTCATCATTATACATGTGTAAAATACAAACATATCTCAGTTTTGGAAACGAAGGAAAAAAAACTACAATCAGCACACTTTTCATTGAGCATAAATCATTTAAATTTTCCAACTGGTTGCAATAGTGGGCCATATTCAACAACCTTCAGAAGCAAATATGGCTGCACTGCTACCAGGCTTTCACAGGAGGCAACAACACAGCCTCTCCACATTAAGATCAGTTTTGGGACATATTTCCACTAAGTGTTCATGGACTGTCATGAGCTACGGCGATCTGTATCAGACAGAAGGTCAGAAAAGGGTCTCGCATAAGAAAAATAGGCAGTTTTGAGAATTGTAAATCATCCAAAACTATTTCAGTAGAGTCCCAGAATAAAAATGTCAACCTGGAATTATTCATAATATGGAGTCTTTAAGTCGGCATTGAAAACTAACTTGTACATTTCCACTACATGCAAGTTACCTCTCTACTTTCTCTCTCTTATAACAGAACATAGAACACTGTGATTAACCTTTGGCTCTTATATAACAGGGGCTGAGGTTGGAGAATCTTCTTTCGTGACTTGGTTACGTCTGCTCCATGTTCTACTTACTGTCCGTAGCAACAAAACAGCCTCCACAGCTTTATGACTTCTCCGAGATCAGTGAAGTTGCCTCATCTCTTGTTAATGTATTTTTCAACTAGAATTTCCTGACACTAAGGAGCAAATTCTCAGACTCCTCCGACCTCAATTTCAAACTAACCCAAATCCTCTTAATAGATTACGCGTCATCAATCAGCACACACAAAAGAGAGCGAGGGAAGGAACTCAGTATTCATGACTAAGCTTTATTTGCCCTGGGTGGTGACAGCTACTGCCGGAGAGGGGATGTTGAGATGCACTTTGCCACCACATTACATCTCATCCACAACAGCAGACAAGGCTAATGAAACAGGATATGGAGAGTTCCCCTCAAACAGCTCTGGCTCTGACAATTGCCATATGGGACCTTTTTAAAAAAACTGCATCTCAGATAGTCCAGAGGGGCTGTCATTTTGCTTCACTTTCATTTTCAGTGTCGCAGAGGCAACCCATAGCCAATTAGTCCAGCGGTCATCAGTGGAAAAGACGAGAAGCTGCGGTCAGTGCTGGGCCTCAGATGGCTGACCTTGGGAGCAGCAGACCCTCCCTGCATATATCTGGGTCTATAGAGGCAGTGGAGCTTAAATGCATTCTCCCTGCCGCACCTCCTCTGCCCCTAATGATATAGGAGGCGCTAGATTTACACAGTGCATGAAATATGGATCACTACTGTGCCCTAGTGGCAGGAAGAGGATTTTCAACTCTTCCCTCTGAGCAGGAGCAACAGCAGCAGCACAAGCAGATGATCAAATAGTGCACCAGTGGTAAAAGACAGGACTCTGGAACAGGGTGAATGCACAAATTCCCTGGTTCATACAGCAGCAGCAGGATGTCGCAGCTAAGTGAGTGCACAGTAAAACCAGTGAACAAGCACTCTGTGTGATCAGAACTTTCCCCTTACACAAGGACAAACCAAATCCTTTCAAAGTCACCGAAAGGATCTGCAGAAGTTGGGCGAATGAATGGTTTTTGACTTTCAGAAGTAGACCGCTCCTGATCAGGAAATTGCACAAAGGAGGAACGTGTGCAGCCTCTTTAATTCACACCCTCCATAATGAGCTTATGAATTATGAGTTTTCCAGAGGAAATAATGGATTTGTATGCTGAAGGAGCAGCCGGAATGACAGCCACTATAAATGAAAAAAACGAGTGGCGCAGTTAGAGTCAGCCATTATGGAAATGTCAGGTCATTTCTTTTGCCTCTGATGTAAGGGTTCTTAACTGCACTATGTTAAATATAATCCATTTACCATGTGGACACATTGTAATTATAATCATAACAAAATAATCAGGAATTTGAATTCCGCCACAGTCAGCCATTATTGCGTCTCACTTTGGCCATTATGCAATGAGCTGGAGGAGAAATGTGATGTGGCTCGTGCTTTGAAAAGGTTTGTCTCAATTGTCGCAGTCATCGCCTTGAAATCACACAATGTGGTTAAGTGCTGCAGAAGCTGAATGTACAAAACACATTATGCATGTGACTACATGAATTAATATTGCAACGAGCATTCACTCAATACGGGACAGTTTCATTTTAAATGTATATTTCACAATTAAACACAACTTACTTACTTCCTACATTTTCTTCCAACCCAGGAGGCTGTGCGTGTCACTCAGTCCTTGGAAGATGCTGCTCTCTGGTTCCTCTGGTCTCCATCACAGTTTAATCAGTATGCAGCCTATGACACCTTGTAGCAGAACTCAAGCCAAAGGGTGAGGCAACTGTAATGCCAGCATCATTACCGTTTAGACAAAGTGTTACCACTGTCATCATCACCTCATTACTTATTAAAAGCAACACCTCTATGTGTATTAATCAGCTCATCCAATTACGTCCACTCCCTGAGGAATGTTAAAATAATCTAGGTGACATTAAAATACATCAAACAGATCTGATATGTGGCTTTATGTAAGACCAGGAGCCGGGAGATTGTTTCAGCCCTAAGCAGCGTCTGCAGGCCTTCTTGTAAGCTGGACACTGCCTCAGAACGATCAGAAGAAGAAGGTTGGAAGTCACCTTAGAGGCAAAACTGAGGATAAAAAATGTAACAAAACATCCACAACTGTTCTGCTCTCTAGTTAATGAATCAAATTAGACAGTGACGTCTAATTTCAGCGTGACGTCAGCGGCGAGTGAACCGAGGAGCGTGGCCTGATGTAGGAGCGTGTCCGGGGCAAGACGGCGTCCGCCACGTGGTCTGTTGTTTGGGGAAGAGA
>JAUYWH010000027.1:2168988-2201301 GCA_034779795.1 Ctenopoma multispine | reverse complement strand
TGAGCTGAGGGTGTGGAGAACCGGGGAGCTTAACAAAATAAAAGCCCTGGGCAGGAAAGGGAACAGGATCCCTGACAGTTTTCTTATGTACAGTGCTTCTGTTTCTGCAAAAAAAGATTTTCAGAGGTTCCATCAGTCACAGTATAGTATAAGTATAGCTGAGTCTCTTTCCTTTTCTCCAGCCAAAACTACTTTTCCTTTATGAGATTTTGTGGCTTCCAACAAGAATATGGTCTTGTAAAAAAAAACAACCTGCGCGTGATTAGCAACAGGGTTCATGCCAGTGGTGGTGCAGGCATCACTTGCTGGACCACTGTCATCAAAAAGCCGCTCTGCTCTACCCTACCCACCTCTGCAGTGGTGACAGTAAGCTGATAATCACTGTGTCTGCATGTATTCATAGTAACAGTGAGAACAACAGGTTCACCATGAATCAAACAGCTGCTGCTAACACATGCCCTTGTTTTTTCGCTAATTACTGAAAGTTGCCATACTTTAAAAGTTTGTTTGCAGTTTACATCACACAAGTGCACAATAAATAGTTTTTTCCTGTTCAGTTTTAGTGGTATGTACGAAGCCTCCAACATTTGCTTTTTTGATTGCCGCTAACTACAGGGCCAGTTTGTGAATAGAAGAGATGACATGAATGTTGATGATTTTGCAGATGAAATCAGGTTCTTGAAGCTGTTCTCTCTCTGTGCATGAATGAAGCTAAACAAGGTCTGAATATCTTACATTTCTGCAGAAACCTTATTTATGAAGCACAGTTGGAGTGGACAAGAGGCATTTTTGGATTTCTCTCGGCTAGAACATAATATTTTAAATTTATATCATATTGTATCATATATTTACATCATAGTGTATAAAAGTTACAGTGTTTTAGTTTAGAAACACAAATAAACATAAGGTGTCAAAGCAAATTAGAAAAAAAAAGTTAATACAGGCATTTTGAATGATTGGCACATGAAGAGAACAGTATATGGTCACAGCAAATGTGTGTCACGCTGCGTTACTGAATCTGGCTGCTTGTCAGAGAGCAGCTGTCAAGCCATTAGCGAGATCTCGCTTACCGCACAGAACGAGACGATTGAGCCGTGTGTAATCACAGTGTCACTGACCACAGCCACGAGAAAACAAATACACAGATGGACAATCTGTGTCTTTTCCGATCAACACAAAATAAATAGTCAGCTAAGAGCTACTGAGCACAATGAATGAACGTCACAATGAATCACATCTTTGATACCACATGTGAGAATAATGCCACGAGTTCAAAAGTCAACTTATACAGATTTTAACATAATATTAGAGTCACAAAACTGAATCAGGACATGGCTAATGTACTGTAATTAATCAACCTCCATATGCCCCCATAATGAGGCCTCAGCCTCATATATCAGCTGAACAATGGAGAAACACTACTTGGCATCTCTTATTCAGTTCTAGAGGTCACTGGTAACATCATCATGACAGTCTTAGTTTCTAAATCAGAACATCACTAGGCTGCAGGCCGTGATCAAAGGTTCAGCTTCAGGTCCTTTGGGGGGAGCCCTGTTAGACATGACATGGGTGAGTCACACAGAGTTAGTCTTCAACAACTTTCAAGAAATAGCATGAAATGAATTCCATCTGTGGATCAAACGAAGGCACTGCCCCCCGCCTCAACAGGTGTAATTTAGTAGGGAGACATGCGGGCCTCTGATCAATAAACAGGTATTCTCCCAGGCATAACCAGAGCAGACAGTTAATTATGGGATCTAAAAGCCCAAATAGAGCAGATGAGGACTAAAGGAGAATGAAACGTGCATGTTTAACGTGTGCGTTGAATGTAAAAGTAACATAAAGCACGATAAAGGATGGAAACGGACTAATACCACACTCCCACTGTCCCAGCGTCCCACTAAAGGCTTTTTATTCAACTGAATCTTGGATCTCCAGTGAATACAAAGTGTAAAGAATGTGACAAGAAAAAAACACTGTTAAGTTAATTTAAGAAAAAAATAGACTACTTATTTTAAACAATATTGTATTCCAAACAACACATCTGTTAAAGTTAGATTAACTAATTGACTTTTCCTACAAATTATAATTGATCAGTTTTGTTTACTTGGACAGTAATGTCATTTTCTGTTCAAACTATGCAAATCAGTTGTCTTAAAATGAAAAGTACCTAACTTAAATGGTTTCTTGGCTACGACTTATCACTGTACTTTTTATTTGCATGTCCTTTAGTCATAATTTGATAACTGCACCCTGCATTACCATGATAACTATACTATACTATACTATACTATTCAGAGGAAACCTGCGCAGGCATGAAGGGGACATGCAAAACCATGTTCCCATGGAGTCCCAGAATCTTGCTGCATTACTTTAGGTTATATTCCTATAGTAATAATGGGCTGAATGATCATAAGACGAGCTGCCATCTGTGTTTTGTTGCAGCATATAAACACATCTATCAGATGTAATTGTTGCCAATGTGATGATAATATTGTTCCACTGTGGTCAGAAATAAAAATCAGTGCTACGTAAAGAAAACCTGTCGCTACGGACAACAGGGTAAACAGAAATCAACCTAAAGTAGAAATGAATACTGTTGCTACAAGGATTCCCTCTGTCATAGTGTACAGAAGCAGGGAATACAGGAGCATGAAGCTGTTGTTATTCAGACACATCACTTACATGTTTGCTGCTTGAGCAGTTCTGAAAGAGGATGTTAAAGGTGCACTATATAATCCAATGCTATACTGACATTTTACCACCATATAAAGATGTTATGCTGATGCTGTATAAGTCCAACATTCATTCTTAGCTCCAGAGGGAAATATCTTTAGCTGCTAATTCCTCTTCTGTACTCACCATACTGTTACTAAACGTGGCAGTCTTCTGGTAATGAAAAGTTTTATTTAATGTTTTGTAATACAGTCTAATTTAATATTGTTATTTTTAATCACACACACATACACAACATGTAATGATACTAAACTGGGAGCACACTGTTGAGCTTTTCTAATAGTGCTGCACTTTTTTTTAACTGCGATGCAGACAGAAATACCGGTTGCGCAGATGTTAAAGCTCAAGGGGGGAAAAACATGGCAACGGTAAAGGAGCTGTGTCACAAGCTGAGAGAAGAAGTCACGTCTCAAAGCCAAAAAGGAAAGAGTTAAAAAAAGACTTCCAAGAGACACAGTTGGCAGCATCACAGGTGAGTTTAAAACTCTTGATACAGCAACAAACTTTCTTGCTGAGAAGAAAAAAGCTACATTTCTCTAAAGGGAATCAGTCTGGAAAAGAAAGACAGTCAGGAAAACTGTGCATGTATTATATATAGGAATATAGGAACTACAGTATCCTGATCCAAAAGCTCATCTGGATATGTAGATGTATAGATCTGTAGAGTTCTGGGAGGCATGAGGCTAAACTGGCACAGTTTGGACCCATGGATCAGTGTTATGTCTGAAATTAAAAAGGCAAGAACACCACCCTCCCCGAGCACCAGCATGGAGGTGGGCAGGAACGGCTGAACCTCAGCTTGGTCATCACTAGAACAATTCCAAGCACACGGCATCAGTAAACTTCCTGTATGACTTTATTGAGGCTTTAGTGGATTATGTTTCCATCCTCCAGAGGAGAGACGTGAATCATTCTAAAATTCCAAGGTAAAGTATTTCTTCAGACGTGGGGGAGCAACAGGACTTATAAGAAACAAAATGTGATAGATGACTACGTTTTTTAAGCTTGTGTGAAAAAGATGGTTTGTTTATGAAGAATAAGTCACCACAGCTTTAAACTGCACATGAAGAAGAAGAACATTTAGATTCAGGTATCACTTGAGACAAACAGTGCAGTACATGGCCTGTGGGGGTTCTCATGAAAACGCTCAGACAGGTCTATAACATGAATCTTAACGCAGCTGCATTCCACAGTGGTTACACAAGGATTCAAAGATCAGCAAGCTGCTGCTGGAGCAGGCCTGCAGTCAGTCCTGTGCTGTGATCAGGACGCGCCACCAGCTGAGACCTGACTCTGGGTCATGATGAAGTCTGTGTCTTACTTCACCCTCCTCATCTGCGCCGTTCACGCAGGTCTGCTGAGAGAAAGACAAACCTGCCCGCAGGTCTGTGATGCTGCTTGGTGCCCCGTCCCGCCGCAGGTCTGTTACTACGGGCAGGTGAAGGACGGATGCGGCTGCTGCCTGGTGTGCGCGCCCGGTGAGGGTGAAGTGTGCGGGGTGCGCGGCGTTGGCGGCCTCTCCTGCGGTGCCGGGCTGCGGTGCGACGCTGCCCGGGGAACGGACGGAAAGCTCCGCAGCTCCTGCGTGTGCGCCACCTCCGGCCCGGTGTGCGGCAGCGACGGGAGGACTTACCCCAGCATCTGCCGACTGAGAGCGGAGAACAGGAGAGCCGAGCTCGGTGAGACCGCTCCGATCATTGTGATCCAGAGGGGTCGATGTGATTCAGGTATAAAGTGTGATAATGTGCTTACAATATGTTGCACGAACACATTACATCTTACATCAGTTTGAGATAAACTGCGCTTATTATAGTCCTTCAGGTGAATGTGACATGGCACTGTAGCTGATAACACTACTCAAATTAGTCACTGAACTTCTTTTTCACCAGCAATAGTGTTACAATGCTGCACATAAGGCATAAATAATAATCATACTAAGTATGGAATATTTAGCTATTTACTGAAGTACAAGTTTATTTCCATGACTTTTACTTGTAACAGTGTAGTGTTTTTAACAGAAAGGAAATGTGCATATGCACTTCCTTGCATATAGTTTATGAAAATATATAGTCTCTTATAAAAATAGAGTAGCAATGAGCTGATCCACTACTAGTTGCAAATTGGGTGACAATGATGTACATCATCTGAAACATGTAGGAATAACGTTGATTTAATGTGCCTCCAAAGTTTTGCAGGGGCACAAAGTACAGTCACAAATTATCAAGTGATGTTGTTTAATTCTCCTGAAGGAATCCCAGCAGCACATTTTTGTGCAAATGTAGCTTCTAAATTTCCCCAAACTGCCTTATTCATTTTCATAATTTATAGTTTCTTATCATACTTGTGTAGTGCTGAAGAAAGGGCATACCTCTTCAAGGGAGGCAGGCATGCAAAAGCTAATGGGTGTAGAGGGGGGGTCCATCAAATAGGAGACAAATCAGTAAACAACAGCAAATGTCATTTATTTCTGCATTAAAAAAAAACATATTAGACAAATCACCTCACAACTGCAAATGTAAAAATGTCAAATCCAGAAAAAAAACACCACTGTACCTGGATGTAATTTTTGTTTTGGTCTGTCACCACTGTTTCAGTGTTTTGAATTATTTTGAGCAATAAAGAAATATGTTGTACCATGTTATACTCACCTGCTCTACACTCATGTAAATTTAAATATTATGGATATTCAAAATGCAACTGGGATTCGGTTGACAGTAACGTTATTTCCAGTGCGCATGTTCTACAGCAAAACCCCTTCTATAAAAAATGTGTCCATGTGTTGTTTGTGGCAGCTGCAATAACAAATTATAGTTACTGTAGACATTCGTTGACGATGTTTCACCTCTCATTCAAAAGGCTTTGGATGAAGAGGATGAAGTTGCCACCTAAACCAATATACAGTACGTGATATTATACTGAATTTCTACAATTCAGGGGCAGGGGCATTTGTGAGTGTTATTATGTATTGTTTAAAAGTCACAGAGCTCTGTTACAAGTCACAAATTGGCCACAAAGACGACAAAAGAAACGGCCAATATGAGCGCAAACAACTGAAAAATAACCAATGAGAGACACAAATAGACGACAAATAACAGCATCACTAGCAGTTATTTTGTGTCCTTTGTAAGATGGATGGTGTCCCTCAATGATTAACATGCTGATATGTAGGAGTCCTAATTTTAACATCTTAGTTAAGTTTTATTTGCTAAATAGCCAAAAACAACAGATGGCAAACAATGAAGTGTTAGTAGTTTTGCCAATAGTTGACCTGAAAAGAAGAATGAAAGGCAGTGAGATTCATCCCGTGTGAACCACAAATATTTCTATAAAATTCCACAGCTGTCATATAATGGTTGATATTTCTATTTGGACTGAAGTAGAGACTTCACCAACAAGCCAACATTGCTATTCCAAGTGCCATGCCACCAATAATGCGTGTGTGAACAAAATGACCACCTATTCTTCAAATATAGCATCATAGGGCAGCCAAAGACCACACAGGACACCTTCAAGTCATCATATTTAAAATGTGCTCTAAGGAGACCATTAAAGTGATAAAACATGCAGCTCTAATGGTGTTGAATCTGGCGTCCAGTGAGCAAATTTACACTTGTTTTACAATTTGGAGACTCAATAGCTGATTGGATGACACGTCAAGTTTAAGTGGTATTCATCTGATGGATGATCCACAATCATACAAGTTGGCATGGCCATTCAGCGGAATGGAGGGAATAGTGAAAGCTACAGTTTATCTTGCCAATGGGGAGTATACTGTTGATTTGTTAGTGGAGTTCTCTGACATGCAAAAATACTTGGTGTTCTGCCAAAGTAGCTGTTGGCACAGACACGATGTAATTTGCATTTAAGGCTGTTTCTGCACAGAGATGTTCATTTGTGCAACTTTAGAGCACAGCATCAATCAGAGGATGTGGAGACTTCAGGAGAGGAATGTTTGAGGAAGACTTTGGAGATGAAGGAAGTACACAACAGTGTTAAATCAAACGGTGTAATAAGAAATTGAAGTCAAATGAATCTGGTGATTTATACTGTTGCAGCAGTGAATTACACGTCTAAGTTTTACGTTTAAGATATAAAATGAACAAGGAAGAGACAATTTATGTTAAAGAGCTTAAAATGTGTTGTTTTTTAGCAAGAGGTGACAACCAGTAACAAAGTAAAGAGGTTAAGACAAGTGGAGACACTCAGCAGATTTCTCTTTCTGTACATGGAATGCTAGTTGTAATGCTGGCCTCAAGCAGAGATGAGGAGCAGGTTATAGAGGTCTGGCAAACTTTCTAACTCTGCAGCCCCAAACTGTTTTTGTTTTCAAACTTGGAGTCTCCAGTCCCAGTCAACACTGACATACAGTGCTGTGGAAAAGTATTTGCATTAGGCACACTAATATGATTCATGTCGTTACACAAAGTTAAATATCAGACAAAGGCAACCAGCGTAAATACAAAACACTGTTTTAAATTGAGATTTTATGTATTAAGGGAAAAACATCTGTCCAAACCGGTCTGACCCCTAAACCTAATAACTGGTTATGTCGGCCTTGGCAGCAACAACTGTATTTACCTGGCAATGAGTCTTCCACATCGCTGTGGGGGAATTTAGGTCCACTCACACTTGTTGGTGTGTTTCGGATCATTGCAGGAATACAACACCCAGGAAGAATGCGCTATAAGTTCAACTTCATTGCAGATGTTGTGGAAAAGATAATCCCTGCTGTGGTGCATCTGGAGCTTTTCAAAAGGTAAAACAAACTGAGGAAAGAAGATTAGAAGTGTTGCCTTATATTCCTGCTGGTGCACAATGATCTTTAGCGTTTGCCCATTGCAGAATGCCCTTTTCCAATGAAGAGGTCTCTGTATCAAGTGGCTCTGGATTCGTAGTGTCCGAAGACGGGTGGATTATTACCAACGCACACTTACTCACCAACAAGCACAGGATCAAAGTCGGGCTGAAAAGCGGTGTGCAGTATGATGCTATACAGAAGGATATGGACGAAAAGATGGACATCGCGCTCATCAAAATCGAACCAGATGTGAGTGGTCGTTGTTTGCCCTCATCTTTAAGAGTGCTTTACAGTAAATGGTGTTTTCCCAATGAAGTTTTACTTCTAGTCATAGTGGGATGGTCATCAGGGCCAAAATAAGACTATTCCATAATTGGTTTAAAAGCTTCATCTTTTTTTGTGTATTTGCAACAAAATCAAATATGTCCCTGTTCAGACATGCTCTTTCACCACGAGCTGCTTTGTATGGTAGAAGGGACTCTGCTTAACATGAAGCACTTGAGCATGAGTAACAATGTTACTGAATCACTGATCAGAATGCAAGAGTCTACTGGAACTAAACTGGAGAAATCACCGAAGAGATAAATGGCCTCATCCTGGAATAAGGAAAGACAGGAAGATACAATCTAAGACAGTTGATACTCAACATATATGAAAGCATATGAAAGACATAATGACTCACTTGTCTCAGGAACATCCTCAACCACAAATGCAGAAAACTTGCTGAAGGTAACTTAGTGACTCTAATTAGTTGCTAATAATGTTGACCAAACTGTTAATAACAAACAATTTAGTGGAGAAATATTTGAGACTCAAGAAAATTTCAGATGTAAAGAAGTGGTACAACAATTCATAAAATGATCATCTCACAGGGAGAGGGGAGAGAAAGAAAATCACTTACTGATCCAAACAAACCTTAAGATAGAGGACTAGGGTCCCAAACGTTAATAATAAAGTTAAAACTTTATGAGAAAAAAATAGATTTTGAGAATAAGCTTCCAATTATACAAAACCTTATTGAAGAAAATCATAATGCTTCAAGAAAAATACAGGTATATTATGACATTTTAATATTCCATAGTGAACAGGTGAGAACAGACTTGATGAATGATGTTTATGACTGAAGAGTTGCAGGTTTCAATAAGCACCAGATTTTAGAACATTGGAAAGAAAATGAAAACATCTTTTTTTTTTTAAATTGAGTACGTTTTTTGAGGTAGCAGGAGAATGGCAGGAGCTAGGTTTGTCCCAGACCACTGAGCCACTGTAAAGAGATTAAAGCTCAGTGGGATTTATTGTGTGTGAATGATAAGAATGGCAGTCACGATCAATCAAGTGTTATCCAAAGTAATGTATAGCCTCAATGACCTAAATTCATCTCACAATCTTGAGTTGAGCAAAAGAAACATGGTGTTTTTTCTTTAAATAAGTGTTCAGTTCATAACATTGATTTTTATTCTCCCATGTCCTGTTATGGTTTTGTGCGTTGCTACAGAGTCCATTGCCTGTTTTGCGCCTCGGCCAGTCGTCAGACCTACGCTCCGGTGAGTTTGTGGTGACGGTGGGAAGCCCCTTCTCCCTGCAGAACACCGTCACCACTGGCATTATCAGCACTGCAAAGCGCAATGGCTTGGAGCTGGGCTTCAAGGACTCTGACATGGACTATATACAAACTGATGCCATCTTTAACGTCAGTGAAAAAAATCTTTCTTGGTTCTTTCATTGATCAACAGTATTGTTCTAAATTATTAATGAGTCAAAGAATGTTTTTGTTCCTGTGTTGATTCACAGTACGGCAACTCTGGTGGACCACTTGTCAACTTGGTAAGAGGATTTACAATATTATATCATGCATAAAAAGGATAATACCAAGACATTTGCATATTTGTTATGCTTCCTGCAATGTAGGCGATCTTTCTTGTTTTATTTATGTCAGTGAGGACTAAGGTCATGATTTTGTTTTATTTAATACCCAGTGTCTCCAGTCTGCTCCCTCTAGTTCCAGATTAAGCTTTCCTCACAGTATTTTAGGACAAGACCTGATTTTGGAGGTCTCTCCATTGTTACTGTGGAATAAAGTCATACAGATGCTACATTCATTTGTCAAGGTTGCTACTTCCAGCTTTCTTTCCCTAAAGGAGAACTGTTGCCATACCAACGATTTTATAAAACATTTTATAAGACATCCTCCACTGTCAAAACACTGACAAGTTACTACAAGAACTTATCTACAATAAATGACTTTAAAGCTCTTTTCACACAGGGGACATGTAACATTGCTGCCTTCATAAATCTGTTAAAGTTCAGTCTTTCTGTTATTTACACATTTATATTAATGTACCTCAGGCCTTCATTCAGACACACTCATCCATGGCGAAGAGAGCCACTGTATGCAAAAGCATGTTAAAGTTTAGGGCATTGATACAAATGTTTTTTATAACTGAGCCAGCGTGTTCAAATGCCATCAGATTAATGGAAAGGAGTGTCTATCTATCCATGAAAAAGGTTTAACAGACTATGAGTTTTGTTGTGTGAATTAAGAGAAAAGATTATACTTAGACTTATGCTGTTCTGTTTTTCCATGAACAATCCCATAGCTCTCATCCATTCTGTGTTCAACAGGATGGAGAGGTAATAGGTATAAACACTCTGAAAGTGACAACTGGAATCTCTTTTGCCATCCCTGTGGACAGAGTACGCCAGTTCCTCACTGAATCCTACAACAGAAAAGTCAACGGTGAGATCTTATGTTCTTATTGCTAATTTAGTTAATAGCTCTGTTAATTACTATATGGTCTGATTTATCCATTCGTTGATTTGTCTATAGGAAATACAGCACAAAAAAAGAAATACATAGGAGTCCGGATGCTTCAGCTCTCACCATCGTAAGTCAAAGCCTGCTACAGAGTTTGCCTTGCACCTGGACTGTTGTCACCACACAACATTTTTGTAAAAAGAACAGAATGACTAAAAAGGCTTTAACCAATCTTGTCTAACAGCTTGAACAGTAGATGGTCAATGTCTAACACATCTTCATGTCCCCATTGTGTCCAGTTTGATCCAAGATCTGAAGGAGCGTGAGGGTCAGTTTCCAAATGTGAGCTCAGGGGTTTACATTTATGAGGTAATACCTGGAACAGCTGCATCCAGGTAAGCATTTAATCACAGTACAATATCTTAAACTGTGCAGTGTGAAATTTAGTTCACAATTGTACAGAAAGGTTATGTATAACATCATATTCTTGTAAATAATGTTGGCCATAAGGAGTATTACCCAGTGCTGATTTATCAATACTATGTTGAACACAGGATTCGAGTAGCCTGTGTTGTTACTGCACATTGTTGCAGATACTACTTCTAGAACCCAGCAGGAATAGTTAAATGAAAACCTGTTCAGATTAATCAAACCAACTTCTAATGCTAGTTCTTTTTAAAAGATTCCCTCTGCGTTTTGATCACGTTGATGTGAGTTTTAATTTAAGAGACCAGACCAGTGAGGTTTTAGTTTTTTATTAGAAAGTGTTACCTTGAGCTAATCAGTATGACATACACAGTAAGAACTTGATGCACTAGGTTTTACAAAATGCAACAGAAGTGCTGTGAACTGGCATTTGGAGGCCTCTGGATATTTTTCAGAGGTGTGGAAAAAGAGCATTCGTGCAGTTCTCAAGGCTGAAGATTGAACTGTGGTCCACTTGCTCATTATACATGTGCTTCCCACAGGCAAAGCTCTGACATCTTTCTCTTGGTGAAGACAGCATCTCTGACTCTTTAGACTCTCATCATTCTCAATAGTCCAACACTGCCCCTTGAGACACTGAAGCCTCAAACTTTGAAAAACATCCAGCAGCTGTCTAATAATCAACCAGTATAGCAGAGAATGTCAGTTTACAGTTGACAGCGCTGATAAACTTCATGCACCTCTCAATTCTGTCGAGTAAGATCAAATTTCACCAGATAATAATCTGGTGAAATTTGATCTTACTCGACAGAATTGCATGCTTTGCCTATTCATGACATCTGGAAGAGTAAAAATGGCTCAAAGAGAAATGGAAATGAGTGCTGTGTCTCAAAGCCATGGCCCCACCGTCTTTTAAGGGTCATCAGCCTAAAACCAGAAAGCACTTGCCACCCCAAGTTGACATCAAAGAACTAGCAGCAATAAAAAAGCCAACTGCATCATCTCACATTGCCTTGGTCCATGCCAAAAAATGACACTTGAACACACCACAAAAGCTACAGTCAACGGTTAACTAGTACTCAGTAGTGTTCCTGCATGATAGGAAATAACTTTCCAAACTGGCACATGGGCAGTATTCTGTATTCAAAACTGGGAAAAGTGAATGTTCTTGACCTGCAGTATACAAACCTTAAGCAAAGCAGCATTTGCTTACCATTTTCACACCACAGACAGATTATAGCCATTTCATTTTGTGTTTCCTGACATTTTGCAGTAAGTTGCAAAGAGGCAGACAGGAAACATGAAAAGATAGATTTAAGGTATGAGAGGATGCGTACAATAAAGTTTCCCAGGCAGAACTGAACTGGCTATGTCGCATGTACATGTGCTATTCGAGCACTCCATCGAGAATAAATCTGATGAAGGTTGCAAAAGGCACTGACATCCAACATGCTAGAGCAAGGGATGATCACTGATGGCCCGACATTGTTTGACAGCTGACCATCACCTTGATGTGTTATGGGCTTTAGGGTGCAGGATTTAGCCAGCTGTTGTGAGGCTGTTTTAGTAAAGCTTTCTACATGATATACAGAATATACTGCAAGTCATTGTTTTCTCTGCAGTGCTGGCATGATCAATCACGATGTCATCATTGGCATCAACGGGCAGCCTGTTCGTACCACGCAAGAAGTAAACCAAGCTGTCCAGAGTGGCAACAAGCTTTTAGTGGTGGTGCGACGGAAAGACAAGGAAATCACACTGATCATCATTCCTGAGGAGACGGACTGAAAAGGAAAGATGTACCTGCATATAACATACTGTACCACTGAGCTCTGTGAAAAAGCTGTTGATGATGTGCTCTGCATTACATAGTCTATAATGTGGTTGTGAGAGCAAGATAAAGCGGGGTTACAAAAACAGATACGGGCTTCGTACCGTTGCTTTTTTTAAACTTAACTCACAGAACAACAAACTAGTGTTTAAGAAATGAGTTCATCCAAAGTTTATGCAGACAGTTCTGATTACCCTTTCTCTGTCTGTACCCCAGTATAGTGGAGGTGACTTAGGCTCTATTTGTGGTGTTTAAACCTTTCTGTACTAGCTTTTACTTCCAGATTACTTGGGTCTACGGTATTTAAGTTCTATTGTTAATTGACATGTTGAATGTCGGCTCTTTAGTTGTGTATCTTGTGTTGTTGTTTGGGAGATTTTATCTTTGTCATTATCAGAGCCTCTAAACCACCCCTACTACCTAAGGTCCTGCTGTTGGACAGCAGCAGACAAAAAGATGTTTAGATGTTTTAGTAGAAAACAATTAGAAAATATCACCAGTACAGCTGCCAACAACAACATGCAATCAGAGAGGAGGAAATGGTCTGACATGCCAGAAAAATATATGAGACAATGAAGGGACGTGAGTCACGTGGTGATACTAGAGGAGAGAAACTGAAGGCCACAGTTACACTGTCTTGTGTTAGATTAGAAGATGATACTGGACAAAGACCTGAATAAAGTGGAATGAGTGGAACTACTGAAATGTGCTGTACAAGCTGTCAGGGTGTCCCAGTAAAAAGTCCCAGTCAGCCTAATGTGCCACTGTTTGTACGAGTGGTTTGTGCATGTTGCGTTGGTTCTGAAAATGCTGTCAAATGTAAACGCTCAATCTGTCAGTGTTTTCCTAAGCACAAAATTCCACTGACATATCATTGTTTGTATGTGTTGTGCACAAAACCCACAGACAGATCGGAAAACCATGAGAAATAAAAAGTATCTGCTTAGCTAGATGCAATTAACAGCTAACAATCCATCGACAGTCGAGGCTTGCGTAACTACACAAAACATTGTTGTGTTGCAATTTCATTAAGTATATGCATATCTACTCGTACATAAAACATCCCACACACCGCTCACACTTTTTACTGCACGTTTGGCTCTGAGGTTATGGCAAAAAAGGGAAATACACATGGTTGTATAACCCTCCCACCTCCATCAAATGTTTAACTGAGTACTTGGAACATTTTGAATTTGATGCGAGCAACACGTTGTAGTACATCCAGAATGTGGTTTAGCGGTGTGTTGCTGAAACAAGCAAGATCTTCCCTGAAAAAGATGTTTTGCTTCTGAAAGACTCCTTTTATACTCTAGCATGATGACTGACTTGTTGTCAGTGAGTTGAGATGTTCTACTTGGTGTTTTTCCACACAACTTTTCTGTTGTTTCGTTTGTCCCAAGTTTTTTGTTGCTGGCATCAAAGTCAAAAGGAGCATTCATCCTTAGGAATACAAGGAATTTTGATGTTGTACTGTAGGTTTTGAATTATTTGAAAATCACTGAATTGTGTTTCTATCAATTTTTCACATGTGCCAACCTTTTTGTATATTGAGTGGAAGACCAATGATTTATAACTCCAATCAATGTTGGTGTGTGCATGTGTAGAGTTACACAGCACAAAATAAAGACAAACAAACCAAACAAAACCGATAAAATTTGTGGTGAAATGGGGAGGATCAGCAAGGAAGTAAAAGAGAAGGAATAGTGACACCTGATCTTAAATAATGTCCATCCACACACCATAAAAATATACAGAGGTCACACAGGGTAACATCTAAGAAACTAAAGTCACTCTTTTGCAGTGGTACCTTATCCACGTGTGTAATATGGTGGTGGGGGTATCATGATATGGGGCCTGCTTTGCTGCCTCTGGACCATGATGGCTTGTCATTACTGGGTATGAGGTGTGAATCCTGAGTTCCAAGACAATCACCCTAAAAACACAAGTTGTTCCACTAAAGAATTGTTAAGAAAGAAAAGTAGAGAAAGTCTAAGCCTTTAGAAATGCCATCTAAGGACTTGCCATTCAGCAAAGAATACTTGGGATAAAGGGTTCACTAACTTTCAATCTTCACAGTAAGTGAAATTATCTGCTTTCTCTTGTACATTTATTTCATTTAAGAGCAGTCAAACGTTTGGACACATAGAAATGAGCATGTTTGTGAAAGAAAAGCAGATTTCATAACATCAAATTGATCAGAATGAATGTGTAGACATTGTTCATATTGTAAATGACTATTGTAGCTGAAAACTGCTGTTTTGCTAACACTATTGTATTAGTTTAAAAGGAGAACTGATCATTAGAAAACCATGTTCAATGATGGTAACACAACTGAAGACATGTATCTTTTCATGAAAAACATGCTCATTCCTATGTGTGTCCAAACTTTTGACTGGCAGTGTATAGTAAATGTGATTAAATCTTAGATAAATACACATAGATGAAAAATCTGTCATTATCATTAATCTTTACATTTATCTAATTATAGTAATTTCACAATTGTATCATGTGTCTTCATCGTGAGTGCATCCAGTCTAACTACAACATCCAAGTCTCAACACAGATCTTTTGAGGATGGGGGGAGGTACACAACACTCATAAACTTTCATTGGCATTTGAGCCCCACCAACCTGAACTAACTGAATCTAATGACAGAACAAACCAACACTGTAGCAGACACTTTTTACTGAGTCATGAGTACTGAGAACAGTGCTAAACACAACATGAGACACTGTGGATTCCCTCTCACCATTATCATGAGAGAGACTGGGATGTCCAGGAGCACATTTGTAGTTGAGGTGCATCAGAAAGTTATACAGCAGGACATTCTGCCCCTCCCAGATTAAATTATTTGAAAACAAAATGTCAAATTAACATACTATTCTCTTAAAGCTCCCAGAACATACCAGGCTCAACACATGAAACACAAGGGAAATACATAATACAGTGGATATTAGTTAGAGGATAGAAAATCTTACCCAAGAAAAACTTGTGTAGGACAGATCAATATTAAGCTATATACAGTATCTTACAAGGCCAAGAGAGTCCAGAACATAAAGCTTTGAAACGAGCACTAATGTAGAGAAATGATACAATGGTTGGTTTGAATTTAGGAAAGAATTGGAGGAAATAATTACAGTCAGATCAAAGAAAAGATCTAATACATGAAAAAACTTTTGGAATCTGGTGTCTAACACTTCTATATATTGTGAATTAAGTGGAAAAAATGTGGTAATGCTTTCCTGTACAGAAAACATTTAGCCAGCTGAAAATGTATTACCTGCTAAAAGAATACTGTTGCTGTATGAGAACAGTGGACACGTCTCCGTCAACCTTTTATGATAAGACCTAAAAGGGGTTTTATGAATCCTTAGCTAACGAAACCTGCTCTACCTATGACAAACATAAACCTTTGGTTACGGAAAAGATGAGGAAGTTAACAAAGTGGAAGAAGATTTGACCTTGACTGGAGGCTGACAAAATAGGGGAACCGTACCTCACAGCGCAGGCGTATGTTGTTGTTTAAAAAATAAAAAAATAAAAAAAACGAGTTTACTGGAGTAAACACTGAAAACCACTAAATCATCACCTCATCAATGTGACACGTGATCATCATCCATTTCTCTGTTGCGTGTTCATACTCCCTTGGGGCTGTGATGTCAATCAGTAAAAGCACAGAAGTTAAGGCGGCAGAGAAAACATGGAATTCTGAGTGCCTCTAGCAGGAGGAGGATAGTGAAGGGTCAGAGCTGGGCTGTGTGGTAATTTGAAGAAGGAAAGAAGAGGTAACTCAGTGTAGGATGTTGCCCTCAGGAAATGGCAGAAAACTTTGGAGATCACTGCTCAGAGTTTCTCGGTCAGTATGCAAAATTAGGTACGCTGAAGGAGCCAAATCAAATGGGCAAATGCACAGATAAGGTGTATAAGGTTATGTATCTGGATGCTTTCTGGTGTGGACTAAACACCTGCAGGAGAGCATCCACTTCAGACTCACTTCCTAGCAAACTCTGTGGCAGTTAGTTTGTGGTTTTATCGTCTTAGTTGCAAATATGCCAGCTGAGCATGAACTGAATGGCTAGCTACTATTAAAACCACATACTACCGTCAGTAAATGGTTCTTATGATTTAGTAAGTATGCTAACATCTGTATGTCATTGCACAAGTACAGTGATTTTCACCAAAACGTTAGTCATGTATTTCGGCTTCTCCTTATCATTGAATGAGTGAAACATATCGGCCTCACAGTAAACACAAACACAACAGCGAGAGTTGGATTTCTCCCGTGTGTGTCCATGTGGTGTTCCCTAAGTACAGTCCACTTCTCTGTCACTCCTTATGGCTTAAGTTTCTAACTCTTCATTTGTTTGTAATAGATCAATGTGTGCATCTTGATCAAACAACACACTGAGGCAGTGTCCTTGGAGTTCTAAGTACTAATGGATAAAATCCAACTGAATCCATTTGTTTCAGTAGTAGGTGCACCAGTTGCTGTTGTCGCTGGGCATCAGGCCGCCGGTGATGAGGAGGATCAGATCTACGAACCACCAGATCCCGAGGCCTCCCAGGGTGAGCAACTTGCCGACAGCGGTGCCAGTGTGGCCCAGACAGAAACGGTCGACCCCAAAACAACCCAGGAAGAAGGAGTACAGCAGCGTGGTAATGAAGTAGTGCCCAGTGTATCTGTGCAAAACCAAACCAAAGACATTTACAATCATATTAGTGATACAGCATTTTAGTGTCACCTACAATCGAGTATGAACAACTGTGCTATTAAAATAAATCATCACTACTAAACACCCTGAGCACTGAACATTTGCACAGTTTCTAAATCTGCAAATGATAAAATATACTTAATATTTAAGCAGAAATTATGGAAACATACCAATTAGATAACACATCAAGTAGAATAACACTTGTAGTTATGATCAACATAGAGGGAACACAACACCTGTCCTGCACAAAATAAAGGGTGGCAGCACTGATCCAGCTGCTGGATTGTAACAGTGTCTTTCTATATGTGTCCGACCGCTGTACATCTCTGATCTATGAGTACAGAGCTGAAGCTCACAGAAGCAGAGAGTGAGCTCACAGAGACTGTGTGAAAACAGTGCTGGTTGTACACATGTGTCAACATTGCCCTCTAGTGGTGGGACTGTGATGGCACAGACTTTGATCTGGACTGTCTGGATCTTTTACTGTAAATTTTGTGAACACCGTGACTTGATTTGTAGATCTGGAAATATCTTTATCTACAGTGTGTGCGTCCCTGTTGGAGGACACATGACCTGCCACTCAGTTAGTTTTCACTCCAGAATTCCTTTACAGATTTGACATTTTATTAAACCCTGCACAGACTCAAGGCAGGAACAGACGCAGCTCCAAAACATAACCAAGCCTCCACCACTTTCACAGTAGGTTCGGTTTCTTTTCTTTGAAAAGATTTGTCTCTTTTTGTACATCATTTATTGATAGGCTTACATTTATATGTCTTACGTTAATATTATTAACATGTTATTTTAATATTTAATGATGCTTTGGTATGAGTTGCCCATGTGCCTGAAAGGTGCTATTTAAATAAAAGCACTTTAACTCGTACCTGAAACACCTTAATAATACTTGCAACACTAATCACAGGGACATCAAACTGTTTGGAGATAATATTAAAGATTCTACCTTTAACAAGCTTGTCAATAAATGTTCTTCTGATCTCCTCAGGCAGTTCTCTTCATTGCTTTCTCTGGTTCATTACATGGAGAGAGGGGTGCACACTACAGTGACTTCTTTCCTTAATAGTCAACAGTCTTAGTCTTACACATCACTATTATATTACCTAATATTTTGGAATCTTGTCTAGGGGGAACCAGCAAATTGGTCCAGGCCATTTTCACTTGTTGTATTATTTAAAATGAATCAGATTAATGAAAGATCAATGCCTGATTTTTTTCTTTAGTACTTCTATCAGCTTCAAATTATTTCAGACATTTGTTTTTGTTGTTCTTTTTAAACCAACAAATGTATCCACGTGGAAATGCATTATACTCCACACAAAAACAGACAATACAAGCATGTGAAGCCTTTTCAATGTCACTGATGTCCACTTTGACATCTGAACCAGCTTAAAGTTAAATTTCCAAATGTATGTGTACATGGATCTTAGCGTGACAGTTGTGGAACGTATGTCTTACTTGATGCAGGGCACATTTCCTCTGAGGAATTCTCTGGGTCCGGCACACTCTATATCATCGAGTGCGGTGCACATAACTGGTGTATGGTTCACTTCCTTCTGAGTCTGGCCGCCCCACTAGAGATAAAAACAGTACATTAACTGCTGAGTTATTGACAACAAAACATCTGTTTCACACGCAAGACTTACCCCCACACAACCATGGCCTGCCTCCTGTAAGGCAGTGATGTTGGTCTCATGATCCAGGGGTTCTTGACAGTAGATAAATTCCTCTGGTCTTCATTCAACATTACATGTAGAAAGGAAGACAGATTGGTGAATGTAGCAAGTTATAGCACTGCTGTGGAAATAACTGACAACCTTACAACCTACAACACACGCCAAACTTCATTTATAATATCTGATCTATCTTAATAATCCCGTGTTTTCTTCGCAAAATACATACATGGCGGAGAATATTTAGAGACAGTTGTTTATTATTTTAACCAACAGTAAGGTCGGCATCTTTTTATTAAAAAATAGAAACGTTTTTATTTGGAACAATGTAACTGAAACCATTTAGCGTATGCTAGCTAACTGACGCGAACATGCTAACAACAGAAAACACTAATGTAACGTTGCATGTTACTTACAGATAGCTGCAGAGGACGACTGGAGACGGGGGTCGATACTCGTAGGGTTCTGAATTATTCGCACTATCTAGTTTCACGGTTTCGGACGGCTGCTCGCTGAACGTGGATGCAGTAGCTCCCTGGCTAGTAGATTTAGGAGTTTCCGTTGTTGACGAGTTTTGAGAGTGAATTCCTTCCAGACATTGTAATAGAATGACGTTCAGCAGCAGCAGAAACTGTCCGCACAACAGAATATAGCTCACGGAAATCATTGTCACTTTCAATACATTACAACAGCAGTCAGAAAATAACCATTCATGGTTAACGGTTGTATGTAGCTGCTTGCTAGCTAGCTAGCTACGAATGCTCTAACCGTCTCCTGTTTATGACGTTATTAAAAAGCGCTAATGACAAGAACGGTGTGCAGAAAAACTTCATTTACAAGATCATTTACTTAGGTAAAAGTAGCTATACACAGGGGACAAAATCAGACTTGTGCATTTAAATAGTTTGGTTAAGTAAAAGTAGAAAAGTATTAGTTCAAAATAAAAAGTAACCTTTACACAGAATGACTAATTTCACATAAATGAGTGATACAATATCATTATATTTTATATACCTCATAGGTCCTGTTGTGTTTTGATTATCATATGTTATATGAATATAATTATTGGTTATTTAATTTGACTACTGCTGGGTGGGTACTGAATTTCACTTCAGGGATCAATAAAGACATATCACTATATTGTATTATTACTGTATTATTAAACAGATTCTGACAAGTTACTATAGTAATCAAATAAATGTAGTGGAGTAAAAGTACAATATTTTTCTATGCCTGTAATGTATCAATGTGAAGTAAAAGAAAACAGAATTAGCCTACTCCAGTGAAGAATCGAGATTGTACTTACATTTTTCAGTATTGTAATTAACTTAGTTACTTTTCACCACGAAATGATGAGACGTGCACATTTCTGCATCATCTTTGGATCATGTATGGTGACTATGGGCCTAAGTTAAGGAGAGAAGCCACTTATATGTGAGGACTAAAACACCTTTAAATTGTTAGGTGATTGTAAGTAAAATATTAAGGTTTAACTGACGACATACGTTTTCACAAACAGAGTATTGATTAGTAGCGTGTGACTGCACAATGTCAGTTTTATTTTATATGCAGACTATAGGTCATGTCCTCTCAAATGATCACCTGGTGAGTATGTTCATGACACCTGAACTGAAAAATAGGCGTGAAGTTAGTGTAAATCATGACAGTGAATCACAGTGAGTCACAGTGCAGTATGTGGGAAAAGTATTTCACTCATGTAGAATAATTAATTACCCAACATAGTGCGTCTACCTGCCAATCCCCAGAACACAGAGCCTTGATCATCAGGGTCTCTGTAAGTTTCTTGCTTAGTGATATGGCCCTTTTTTCAACCTAAGTTGGAGCAGTTTTGGTTATTTCACATAAGAAAATTCAGTTTGATGTGCATAGACCAACTATAGTTGCTGTATTACAGCATAATTCATGTACATGTGAATCGAAGTGTGATGTGGGTTGTTTGTTCACTGTCAGTCACATTTGATCACAGATCTGATGAAGGCGGTTGACTGGTAAAACCAAGAAATATGCATTGACTTGGAATTTGCGAAAGAGACTCTGCTAGGATGAACACAGTTTTGGGATTTTTTATTGGCCCAGCCGTTCAGTCTTTGAGGAAAATAAAACATGCAAAACATGTATTTTTGAAATGCAAACAAATGTTTCATTGAGGAAAACTGAGCAAACAGTTTTTTTATGCATTGCATTATTTGTTCATTTTACTTAGACGTTGTCACATACACCAAACTTTGTTGAGAAATCTGTCAAAATAACGTAAGACATTTTCACTGCCTTTTCAAGTTCCAATGTTTTACCCTGTCTGTGGTTCATGTTGACCTTCATCCACTGAGCTCTTCTGCTCATCGCTGGGTAGCGTAACCAAATCATCGGTGAGATATTTCACTCCACCAACGCCCACAGGAGGAACGAATGAAGAGATTAGTGGAGAGGTGAAGTAGTCTCGGCTGTGGACGCTTGGGTAGGTTCTGAAATCCACAGTGGAGCACACTGGTGGGACGACATACTGAGCTGGTGCTGCAGACAGGCCGGAGTAGGAATAAAACAGAAAGCCTCCGAAGTGTGAAAGGTTCACCAGGTCCTGTTTACAGGAAAATACAAGCAAAAGACAATTAATATTAAAAACAGCAGCTCAGACAGGTTTCCTTTGCATCCACATTGTATAACTCTTATCAAAACGATCTATTTAACAATAATAAAAACAGCTGAGTATTATCATAAATGATCTAGGGCAGCTCTAGAGGCGTTTTCTGTTGTTATATTGAACATACTGTATGTTCACAAAACGTAAATGAGGAATCACAAAATACATACTACTTGACATGTCAGACACAGGCAACATATTTATATCCACCTAAGCCTGTTTTCTTTTTCACAAAAATATCTGATCTTGCAGTAAAACATCCAGTTTGGTGTCTCCAGAGTTTTAAAGTAGGGCTGTTTTTATCGTTGGGGTCAGGGACTCATTGCACTAGATTAAGGTCAGGGAAATTTTGTGGGGTGGTTTTATAGAGAAAGGCCGGACAGAAACCACACACATACACAACACAATTTGAATTTAAACCGAAACATGAACTTTGTCTAACCCTAACCAAAGTGCTTTTATTTCCTAACCTCACACAGAACTCTGGAGTCGGGACTCCCTCCACCCCATTCACCTACTTACAGCACAATTATCTGTAATAAATGTAGTGCTTCAAAAAATATGACTGAGCATAACATAATGACTATGTTCCCTGCAAAAGTGTAATTGTGGTTGCAGTTTATCTCAGAAGTAATTTGCATGAGACGGGGTTTCAATTTTTCAGTTCTTAAAGCTGTAATTGAATGTTTAAATGACAAATGCTGTAAATCCATAATCTGTTCAAATGACTGAAACAAACAAGACACAGAGAAATGACGTCTTAGTTATTAAGTAAATGTACATTAGGTCCAGTTGCATGAAGGCAAAGCGAGCTTTGGAAAGAAGGGAGGAACAACGGGACATTTAGGAGAAAGAAATTATACTGTTTTGGTAAATACTGGGTATCTACAGGGTACATGTATTTACAGTACAAACGCCACTAGATATAAAGGTTTGGGGAAAATGGTGTTAAACTTTTTCTTATTGATTAATTAATAAAAAAAAAAAAAAACTAAATGTTTCTATGCAGTTATTTAGTAAAGTCAACTAATCCAGGATTGAATTCCATATTTTATTTTCCATCAATTCCATCAAAAGTTTGTGAAGAAGGAGCAACGTAACAATCAGTATGAGTGGAAGAAAAATCTGCTTCACTCTACCGTACACGTGGGCACGGGACTTACTTTGACTTTTAGTTTTATAGTTCTAGCAGACAAAGTAATTGTGACAGTAGCAAAAGAGGAAGTCAGGTAACTCAGCAAATACAGCGACTAAGTTCAATTTTACTGTTTCCACCAGATAGTGTTTTTTTTAAATATGGTTTGACCGTTAATATTGTTATCTTTATCCATGACACTCCACAGGCGTAACCACATGTTTATTACTGCAACCAGAACATTGATCTTGAAGGAAGTAAAACCACAAACTTTTCCTAACCAACCGTAACCAAACTACAACACAGTCTTACGTAGATGTTTATTGATGTGACCATGGCAACAAAGCTCAGGTGTATTTGTTGCTGGTACACTATTATGTGTTGTATCAGATAAACATGTGACCTGATTGTTTAACTTGGAGGATGTGATAGTTTATAACAATTAGTTTGAATTATTTCCCTCAATATTAAAATGCAGCTTACACATATTATTATTATAATAGATTAATCACTGCTCTTTCTATACTTATATTACATTTTAGTGAAATCTGTAATAACACTTAAGTTTCTTTTTCGTTAGTCCTCTGCGTACCTGTACCAGTGTGTGCTGATGATGGCCGACAGAAAACCCTGCAGGTCCTGGATTCTTGGCATGTGCTGCCAGGCTCAGTCCACTCTGTACTGCTGTGTCCACAGTGGCACCGCTGTACCAGTCGTTCACCTGAGAAGGGTAGAAATGACTAGGATCCCACAGTTTTCTGTTTAATTCCAGTGGATAAAACCAGCTGTGTGCAAAACCGCTGCTTAATTTGTTTAACTGGTCCCTCTCTGAGTCTTGTGGCTTGCAGCAACCTGCTCCTTCAGAACTTCCGCTGATGCCGTGGTGTTGTCTGGGGACCAGTTCTCTCTGCATCGCAGTCGGAGTGTATACAGTCCTGTCTGTAGAAGGAACTTTGGCCTCAGCATTAGTGTCTTTCTGCATGTTTCTGTCCTTTTCTCCAGCACTGTCCTCAACATCTTTATCACTGTCACTTTCACGGGCGTCTTGAAAAATGATGAAAAACGACAACAGAATGTTATACAATGAGCATTATACATGTTGAAGTCGTATCTGAAAAACATTTCTGTACCTAAAGACTTGGAATTGTCTGAATGTTGTAGGGATAAATGTTTTACAGGATCAGGCTTCATGTCAGTCATCCGCATCTCTTTAGACTTTTCCGACGGATGTTGTAGTTTCCTGATGTTACAAAGAAAAGCACAACAAGTGATTAGTAACTTATTAATAGATAAGATGTAAAGCATAAACCAGAGGTGTTCATTGTGAAACTGCAGGTTTTTGTAGCATTAGACGAGAAGTTGAGGAATGTTTCTGCTCTGGAAAGTTTATGGTTGAAAAGGGTTGTTCTGTCATTGTCTGCAGGCTTTATAAAGGCAGGAGATAAAGGTGGTCCATATGATGCTCAGTGTGAAAATACCCTCAATTATTTTGTAAGGCTTCATCAAAATGAAGGATCTGCACAATAGAGCAGGAACATTAGATTTATCAATAGTCAGAAAATGATTTGGCACCTGTTTTGATAATCTGTCAGCTGATTTTACCACAAACATCTTGCACTGAGCTTCTTTCTGTGTTTTATCTGATTATCTTCATCTATCAGTACTAAAAGAAGGCGTGTTGGAGGATATCTTTTACTTTTGATACTATCAGAACTTTAAGTAGGCCTATTTTGTAGGATACTCGAGCTGGTTAATGTTCTTTTGCACATGGAGACCTCCACTACCTCAATGCAAACCTGAATTTTACATACAGTAATTAAATACTAACGTTTAGTTTTTCTTATTGAGTAATTACATGACTGACATAATAACTTGCCTCTTTTCTCTTCTTCCGTTGCCAGTGTCTCGGAATCCTTTGGCGAAAGGATTATTGTCTATTTTCAGCTGAGTGATCTGAGAGTTGGTACAAAGAGAAATGATCAGTTACTTGAACGGTGAAAAACAATCCCAGCTGCGTATTGTGTATGTTAGGTTGATGTTACAGTAACAAATCATCAGGCCTCTCAAGACAAACTGAAGTCACCATCCTTTTCTGAAAGAGCTTTAAGAAGAGTTCAGCCTTGTACCTTCTCGTTCTGATAAGCTGTCACTGCGATGAACTCAGTCTCAGAAAAGACGAACGTCCTGAAGGTGCTGTAAGGCAGTTTGAGGAGGTCGTTTGCTTTCACTACATGAAACCTTGGCTGGTATTTGTGCATCGAGTTGAGAATCGTCTGAAAATAAAAACAAGAAAATAATAATGTTAATAATGGTAAAATAAAGATGTCGTAATTGACTATTGGATACATCGTGTAAGCGCAACATAGACTTAGAGTCAACATAACAGATTTTTAAAAATCATTAAATCAAATCTTACAAATCCATGTTTGTCTGATATGTTGTTGGTCAGTTTCAGTTTGTGGAAGTTCACCACTTTGGACATCCACTGCTCACCCGTGGCCGGACTGTCCGGGTGGATGTACATACGTTTAGGCATCTCCGGGTCTGCTTTCCCCGCCACCATCCAGCGGGAGTTATGAAACTTATATCTGCAGTCATCAGCCGCCACGATGTCCATCAAAAGAATATATTTAGCTTTTCTATTCATGCCGGAGCACCTGGCCTTGAGTGGCGGAAACATTCGCCTGTAGATAGAACAAATAAGTATATGAAGAGTTCATCGAAACTTTCCATCCATGCGTAATTATTTTACATTTACTGTACCTTCCAGATTTTGTGATGACCATTTCTGTGCCGTATTTGTAGAACTGTCTCCAAAGCTCGCTGGCTTCCAAATAAACATTCGGCACATCTTCTGCTATTTCACTTCCCCCTTGAATCTCGGGGCACAAAGTCGCAGGCTGCCTCGGGGGCGACGTGCGACTCACCGGCTCCACGCTGGCATCATCCGAACTGAGATCAGCTGAAAATGGGGGAGCTTGAGCGATGACTGAGAACAGCGGGGCTCCGGTCAGGGAAGTCTCTCGAAGGGCCGCATCTTCGACTCTTTTTGGATGGGCTTGTGGTAGCTCGTCTGGGACGCATGGCTCCGAGAAGCTTCGCATGGTCTCCGAAGGAAAAAGTTTTACGCACGACACTGATCGGGTTATGATTTTACGCAAAGTTGATACCCACAGGATAAACGTATCTGCGTAATTTTAAAGTAACTAAAACGCACTAAAGGCATCAGTTTTTTTTCCTCTGGCTGATTTGCAGTCTGACATTCTATCCACGGTCCACTGGCTCCGACCCCTCTCAGCCTGTGTCCAAGCTGATTTCCTCCTTGACACGTTTGGACTGATGGCAGTAGGTGGGGTTTCTGTGGTGTTGCACTTTATGTGCAGGAAAATGCTGCCTCAAGTTTCTTCACAACCTGCTGATGCTGTTCTTCACTAGTTGGAACTAAACTTTATTAATTCAGTTTATGGATCACATTATCACAAACCTGAACCACCTACACACATAGAACATTTTATCATTATATCAAGACTTATGTGTGTGTTGCCTCATCTCAGAACACTCCCCCCTTATAAAACAACACCGTAATAAACACCATAACTGCACCATCAATGAAATCTGACAGCCAAAAATCCCAACATTCTGACAGAGACACTGGTCTTCCCACATCATTTCAGTAGCCTGTGGTTTGATGAGCTCCACTGATATGGTCCGTCCATCCATGCAGTGCTGTGTGGCAACAGTCTGCAGGAGTTCATTTCTGCAGAGGTTCAGCTTCTGCCAGCGATTGTCCCAGCTGGATTAAGCACTGGGTTTGGTTACGGGAGGTTTATTGACAGCACAGGAACGTCCCAGGAAAATCTTACTGTGAGTGAGAGCGGCAGGTTCAGGATACATGAGTACCACCCATGATGTGTAGCACTACAGGAACTCTATAGTTATATATGTGTATGTATGTGTACATGTGTGTGTGTATATATATATATATATATATATATATACACATACACACACACATATACATGTTATGATAACATAGGAGGTGGTAATATATATGCAATCATATCAAAATAACAGTTTTTCATTAAACTGTCCTCAACCTGCGATTCGTAGACAGTGGTCTTATTATGTCCCTGCACCAGTGACAACCCTTTCTCGTGAATGGGTAATCAGTATCTCAGAAATTCATATATCACATTTCTTCAAATTTAGCACAATGGTTCAGTTGGTTTTAGGGATGAACTGAACTTGGTAGTGAAAAATCACTGTGACCTCAAATCTGTCCCATTTTCATCAGCACAATTTCTCAGCATCTGGCACAAATATCCACCATCATGGATGAGCTGATTAGTCTGGTCAGGCGGCCGTGCACGTACACTGCAACTTGGTTGGCAGAGACATGCAATTGTGATTCTCATTTTGAGGCTGTGATAAATACACAGCGCAGGTGGAAGAGAGAAGAAGAGTGCAACAACTGCAGCAGAATGGCAGGTAAGAAACCAAGAGATAGGTATTCATTGAAATAACTCTGAAAAGAAAGACCTGTATGCTTTTTTCCTCTCAGGAAGTGACTCCTGTTGGCTACCACAACTTCAAGATAATCAGTCCTTTCATCTCTCTGAGGGAAAGTGCACAAATATAACATATTATATAGGTACATTTTTTCCTGTATATTTTAAATACATTGGAAGTGCAGCTGACTGATGGGGGCAGATGCTTACATGTGAGTTTTTGTCCACCAAGTGAGTTTTGACTTTGAACTTCCACTCTTATGTTTATTCTATACATGCTATAGAGCCCTGACTCCGGCTAACATTGGCCTCTTAACTTAACTCGTAGCTGTAATCTACCTATTTTCACACCCAGCTAGCTGAATTTTTACTTTGATCTACTTCAGAATGAATTTACACACTGTGTGATTAGGATGCTTACAGTGTTTCATTTTTGTCTTAGGTGACTGTACAGGGTAGACCAGCGGTTTTCCTAAAGGCTTGTATTTCAGCGAGGACATTTCCGTGAAATCAAGAAAAACCTCACACTGGACCTTTTGTTACAGCCTCCCAACAGCTCTCTGATCAGATGCCTAAGTAAGCACATGTCTTATTCAGAGGTCATTTAAGATATGTGGTGGGTGGCAGAGCTGTTGATGACCCAATCCTCTTTCTGGCAGCGAAGCAGGAGCGAGAACCCTGCCTGTCCATCAGCCAACTTCAAAGAGCCAGTCAGTAATCTGAAACAGGCCCCAGAATGATGGCAAACAACGCGTCTGGCTGTTATTCGTGGGTTTGGCCCACAAGCTGCATGTGAAACCTGTCACTAAGGATAAACCCGCAGATCTCCACTGAGTCACTGCCCAGTTACACACTGTCCCCAGTAAAACCTTTTGAGAGGGAGGATATGGTCCGTAAGGCAGGTGTTATGATGCAAAGTTTAATCTAGGGGGGAACATGATGCATTCAAGTGATGTGATTACATCGCAGAAACATTTTCAAGCTGTACATAATATAAATGCATTATATGAATGTTAACCTAATAACAAGTGGTGCAAAAACATGCGACCACTACCTGAAGGTCAAAGGTCTGCCACCTGTTTGGTTAGCACCACATAAAAGTGACACATTCTCTGCCCTCTGACATCACAGACCTTAAGATCATTTTCATGGAAAGTAATGGATACTATAATGTTGCTCTTTATTTGTTATGCTACTGGGAGCATTTTTGGTATTTTTGGCATTTCTGGCTTAGTTTGGGTGCACTTGTCTCCTTAGAGGGAAGGGCCACTGCGTATCAATACAAAGTTGTTCTCAGTGATCACAAAGGCCTCAGTGAAAGATTTGTTATGTGTGAAAAAGACATTGATATGCTATGACCTTCTCAGTCCAGTTGAATACTTATGGGAGATTTTAGGTATAAGCATGTTAGACAGTGCTCTGCACCACTAATATCAAAATACCAAATGAGTTAATGCATCTGATGTCTGAACGTCTGATGTCCTAGAGTTTCAGAGATTTGTAGAGTCAATGCTGAGACACACTGAAGCTGTTCTGCAGCAAATAGGAGCCAAACACCTTACTAAACACTTTATGTTGGCTGTCAAGCCGGACAGATTACAACCAACAAAGTAAAACCTCAGCCAAAGGAAACAATCAGCATGAAAACTAAGATTGAGCTGGTTTCACCAAATGTACACTTAACCGTGCACACACAAACACATGGCTCCACACTTACACCCTATAAACATACACACACACCACACGTGAAGCACAGCACCCATAAAAAGCTCCCTCACTGCTCTGTGGAGGATGCTTCTGTCACCAGCTGTTGTTCTGTTGTTTTGTTGAGCTGACACTCTTTGATAAGAATGTTAATTCATAATTAAAAGTCTCTTTCATCAAGTCTCTCTGTTGCTTTCCAGCAGACCGTCTTCTAAAGAACTACAGTATCTACTGTAACTATCTCCATCACCAGGGTCACTGGAAAGTTTCCAAACCACTTTGGCCCCACTGTCTCCCTGACACCTCTCATGTTTGGATAGCAGAACGTTGATGAATGGCCTGATGGTAACAGGTTAGTGTGAGTGAGCATATTTGGGCTTTGGAGGTGGGAGGAATGTAGTTTAACAGCAGCGAGAAGATGCTAAAAGAGACAAGGTCTTCTCTGATATCAAACAGACATACACAGCGGCCGCATGTCTCTCGAGGTGGGGCAGACTGAATGAGAAGCCATGAGAAAGCAAAGTGAAGGCAGCATGTTGTACATCTCATTAATGTCATAGTCACATAGTCACAGTTACAAAGTGATGGTTCCTTTTCCCCTCAAAGTACATTTTATGGTAAAGTTATTCACGTTCTGCTGTAAAGGTTCTTAAAGAGTTTTTACTACAAAAAAAAATCAATTGCTTCAATATTACGGCTTGCAGAACAGACATATGAAAGTTCAGTGGGTGAGGCTCTCGGAACATGGTAGCAGGGAAAAGGGTGGCCAGAGTTCATAGCAGGGTTTCACACCAGGAAAGCACCAGGTCCAAAAAAACAAGCTCATTCACAATGATGTGAAGATGCATACGAGGTGGAAGCAAGGTGAAAACCTAAGTGTCAGAAAGTTTGTAAGAAAGGTTGTAGTCAATAAACAGTTGAGCAGACGCCGTGTGTGACGGCCTGGCTTATCAGCAGACGGTGACTGCAGCAGATGAGAAGCAGGTGCATCGGGGTGGAGCAGGGTGAACCACGTGATAGTGCCAGCAAAAGAAGTATAAAGACATGCAAGAGGACAAACACACAAAAGCAGTGGATAGAGTGAATGATGTGAAATGTGTGATGTATTAAGTATGTACATATGTTTGTATTGCTGTAAAAAGTCAACCGTATATTCTTGTAGTACAAAATACAACACATTTTATTAACAGCTGTTTGCACATGCAGATTTGTAAGACAAAAGTCAACTATCTGATGATTAAGTCAAGTACAATCAGTGGTGGAAGCCGGAGGTTTTGGCAGGGGGGCAGGGAGACGAATAGCTCCGTGCGAGTAAATATGTTTGCCCCTCGTAAATCAGTGATGACACATAATGATATGACCTTGTTCATTTAAATTAATTTAAAACTATTTCAATCCATCACACATTTCACTCGCCTTGTTTTTCAGATGTATCCTCTTTGCACAGCAAACACACAGACTCTGCTCAGTTTAAGTTCTAGCCTTACTTTACCTTAACGTTGAAACTGACACTACAGTCCTGACGCTGTTTGTTGATATTCAGAGCTAGCAAATATGTCTTAAGGGGATCTGAGGAGGTGGGAAATGTGAGGAATGCTTAGCACCACCTTGTGAATCCTTTCCTTCACCCTTTTGACCTCACTTCATCACTGCGTCCACGTGGATGTTTGTGTCAAATACAAAGAAGTGTCTTCTACTTATAAAAAAAATGTGCACCATGAAAATTAATGTCAGGCTAAAGCAGCAGTAAACTGAGAGAGGTTGTTTAAATACTGTGAAACTAGAGACAAGGAGAAATATCCGTACATTCTTTTGGGAGTTCTTACAAGAAAAGAAAGGTTCATGCAAAGAAAAAAAAAACAATCAATGTAATGTTTCCAGCATCACCAACACCGTAAATCAGTCGTAAAGGAAGGTGAGTGGAGAAAAGGGATGAGAAAAGGCAGTGGGAGGAGGAGGCAGGAGGCCCATAGAAATCAATTTTGACACATTAGAACTATTAGCTTATTGAGAGCTGAAAGATGGATTGAAGGCTGGATGTTAGAGAGAGCCGCAGCTTCTCTGCTCATCAGCTCTCTGGAAAGTGATGATGTTTAAGGAGCTTCATCCTCACTTTGTGTGCGTTCACATAAAGACTTCTAATGAACAACAATCCATTTCTAATGAAATGAGTGACATCATGACTGATCATATATTAAAACAACTCCAGAATCATGCAAGAGACCTGTCTGCATAACATATACTGAACCCTTTCATACTTACATCATGAAAAAATATTATTCCTTCATACGTTGTGCTAAAACTTCAACAAAGATTTAGTTTTTATTGAAAAGTTCTTTAACTGTCCTCGTATTCTCAATGCAACAAAGAGTATGGGGTTTCTGTGTTTAGGTGACGGACGCCTCATCACGTCTCCTGGTCATCCACCCGTCTTCAAGTTCAGTGCCATAAAGGGAACATCAGTGCACTTTTCAGGATAATTTACAGAAGCTGGCAGACTGTCGCTAATTTTCTGGAGTAGCCGGAGGAAGTCAATATTTTTTAGGATGAAATGTTCTGTGCATTTACAGATGTTCTCAAAACCTAGACGACTTCCCGTTTTCCCTCTTACACAGCCAGGAAGCTGAAATAAAAACTGTGCGTCTTTCGTTTTCTACACAGAGAACGTCTTTGGGTAACACATGCTGAGGACAAAATGGTTAGGAAATGACTGTTTCAATTAAGAAGATGTGTTTTCCTTTTTGTCAGCACAAAAAGCTGACGGGTGGGCGGGAGTGAAAAGCCCATTAAAGTGTGTCTGCAATGAGCAGCGGCCGTATTTCACCCTGCTGACTGCTCTCACCATATTCTCTCTGGCCTGTTGATTTGAATAGTGTGAATATTTATGTCCAGAGGTGTTTGCCTGTTCTTAATGTCTGCGTTTTTTAAGCAGACAAAGAGGACGTTTACTGTCTGCTGTAAGTGATCGTATATTAACAGAGGCATGTCCTGCCAGAGGAAGCATTTAGGTCTCCTCATTATTTAATCATTCGCCCACTTCACACTGTGGGCTTGTCAGGAGGCTGGGACACGCTGGGTTAACTGCGACGCAAACCCAAACACACACATGCAGTGTTCATTTATCAGAGGAACCGCTGTATGATTAATGCTAATAGATCACATCCAGGTGATGTCATGGTAACTACACGTCAACAGGGTTTCTCGCATTCGTAACAGAAATCAGTTCCTGTAGACCACTACAGCAAAAGATATGATTCCCAAAAACTTCCAAAAGACTTTATGCTGGATTCTATCTATCTATCTATCTATCTATCTATCTATCTATCTATCTATCTATCTATCTATCTATCTATCTATCTAT
>JAUYWH010000027.1:2115116-2156228 GCA_034779795.1 Ctenopoma multispine | reverse complement strand
TGTGTGTATATATATATAAACTGTGAAGTCAACCTCTCAGCATTGAATTGTTGACAGTATAACAAATGAAGAACGTACTCTACCATAACACTATGATAAAGATTGGATCTTTTTTCATATCATCCAGCACAATGTAGATACCAGTCTGCCGTCAGTTAGGATTACTGCACTGTGTGACTGAGCTCACAGGCAGGTGGTAGTTTAACACCTGTGGCTGTGTGCTGGGTTTGATAATGAGGCTATTTGAAAGCATCTCTGTGCTGACAGCCGTGATCGACTGTTTGTGGCTGGATTAAATATTTGTCACCGTGAGGAAACCTCTTTTAACAGCACCCTCTTGTGCTGTGACGTTAGGTTTGATTGATGCCTCTGATAATTGCTCCTGAGATGTTTGCAGCGTCCCACCTCACCTCACCTTCATATGTCAAGCGTGTTGGCATACGCTGACATATTCAAGATCTGATCCACTTGCTGCTCTCTTCACTAAATGTTGTGAAACAGCTAGAACAGGGAGAATTGAGTGTTGAGCGAGTGCAGGCCTAGATGAAGCAGCCTCAGGATCTGGACATGTCATTCATATACTGAACAAGACATGTTTTAATCAAGTGAGTTTAATCAAATTAGCTCTAGAATTTCTGTTAAGTATGAGGGGCCAGAGGTGGACCTACATGAGGTCTGGAGGGGGCCAACTGCCACCCCTCAGCTTCCCAGAACCTCATGCCACCCTTTTGTCATCCTATGTACATGTACCCACAGCATCTCCGGTATGTGTGTGTGAGCAGTGTGTGTGAATGTGAGAATGGGAGGCAGTGTAAAAAAGAAAAGCACCATGTAAGTAAGATTATGGTATTTCTACTTGAAGTATGTTAATTATTTGCAACTCTATACTTCAGGGACAGATTCTGTGTTTTTGTGTATCTACAGCATATTGTGAGCCTTTTGGAGGGGTCTGACACCTCTGGACTAAACCAGCTGACAGTACATACAGTAGATTAAACTAGCTCCAGCTCAATGTGAGCAAAGCATGAAACACTGTTGCACCACTGGGTGGGAGCATTGTGCAGCACATTGAACAGCACCTTTGGATTTATCATGACCTGAACAACTGAGAATCTCCACAGACGTTCAGGAATCAGATTTCCAATTTCCTCATTACAGAAAATGCTACACTCGTAATGTCAGCCTCAAATCCATATCAGCAGACTATTCTGCATTTCAAAATAAAAGGGTCACTGTGAAATACTGCTGTCAGACAGTAACTATGAGAACTCAGTAATCAGACCCAGCTTGTCAGTTTTTAAACAATAACCCATAATGTAAAAAAATTTTTTTTTGCAATTTCATTGAAAAAATTTAACCCTGAAACTTTCCAGAACTCTTCAGAATCTTTGCTGTGTGGCTGCAAACTGTGATCACCAGGTGCATGCTGTTTGTTTTCATTACCCTTGAGATGTGTCTACACAGTAATTGGAGTCCACCTGTGGCAAATTGAATGGATTTGACACACACCTGTGTATATGGAGGTCCCACGACGCACGCTGCAGGCTAGGACAAAAACCAAGACACAAAGTCCAAGCAAAGTGACTCTTGGTAAAGTAGCTCAGAAAACTACAACTAACCCGGCAACAAGTTTGTGTTAGAAAACTTGTCCCAGACCAATATTGCATTGGCATTTGTCACCTGTTGGGGGACGGGTGTTTAACATAAGACAAATAAAACAATCATCCCAAGTTCAGTTTACACAACAGTGTGTGGCAGCCATTCAAAAAAGCGTGCTATTTATTATTAGTATTCAAATAATTTGATTACTGTTTGAAGTAAAAAGAAGAAACATTAAATCAGGAATCTTCTTCCACCTTGCTTTTGGACAAATCACTGATTTGAATCTTCATGCTGCAGCACTCCTGCTCCTCTTCCCCAGATTTTCTCAGGGCTTTAGTGTGATCCATATCTAAGTGTGAAAACAAAGCAGGTCACACAGGTAGGTAGGTCAGTACACACAACAAGAAAATGTACTATTATAGCTTATTCTTATGCTTATGTTTGTGTTAGGGTTACAAGCACCAGTGTTTCTTCCATCTTAAGGATCCTGGAACCTCCAGGGTCTTGCATCTTTACTATGGTACCACCACTTGGGCTTTAAGCCTGTTTTCACCTGCCATCTACAGAATGTCTCTGATGGGCAGAAGTGTGAACTTACATATATTTATACCTTCACTTTTAAATTGTGACTGTAGAGTGTATTTAAAAACAGTCAAACTATAGAAAAACTGGCTTCTAAGCACAGATACTGTGAAACAACCTCAGAGATTGTGAAGCCCAACATAAACCACAGTAACCAGCCTCCTGGTTCTAAATTGGAAGAGTTTGCTGGCTTAGGGGATCAGGAAGAAAGTAATCAATATTAGATCCAATATCTGCCAACAGAACTGGCACACTCCACTTATCTTTATCCCCTGTACAGAGTGATATGAGGTTGGGACATTTTTAGCCTTACTGACGCTGTAGCTCTGAGGACAGTAGTCCTCCACTTGTTCCCTTGACCCAAATACTACCTCCCTATTTAGAACTATTTTTAGTTTGGTACCCACAGACTGTCTTACTATAGTAAATAAATGGCTGCCTGCAGTGCAGAATGACGCCTGGCATTGTGCTGCTCAAATGTCCACTTACTTCTCCGGTAAAGACATTACCTTGATGTCTCTCTAAAACCCAATATATGCCTCTGTCATATGTGTTGATGACACCTTCACACATGTGAGTCATCCATGCTGTGGCCACTACTGTATGTACAGCTGAGGCTAACAGGCGTGTCTTAAGGGTTGGTCAATTTCAAATTGATGATGGTGCTCGAAGAAAACCGATCACCAGATTTCTCACAACAGGTTTTTTTACAGTTCATCCTAGAGAAATGTCAGTATGTGTAGTAAACGTAGCAATGCTGTCAGCTGATGTATTGCAATCCATTTGATTGTTGTTAACATTTCACTAACAGTAAAATATTTCAGTGTGCTGGTGGTGCTGATGGATAACTGGAGGTTATAATCCACCATCTGCTCTTTTGTTAAAGTTTGAGGGTATAAAAAATATGAAGTATAGTTTATATTGAGTTTTAGATTGTATTCATGTCTAATTAGCATATTTTGTGGGATATCAGTGCCAGGTATTGTTTTAAGATTGAATCTGTGTATAAATGATTTCTAAATATGATCTGAATAATCTAAATAACCAATATGCCAACAATTGGATCCACTGAAAGAAAGCAATCAGTTCTCTGCTATAAAGCTCAAACTCAGCAGCCATATTAAGAAACTGAAGAGATAATATACTGCACAGGCAACGCGTCTGTTATTGGTGCAGGTTCCAGCTGGACAGCAGTGATGGGAATGTAGGGTAATTTGGCAGGATTTACATAGTAATAGGCCAAATTATTCTCTGGGACAGCTCAGCCAGGTGATCACTCTACTGACAGTTTGACATGAAACAAGTGAACCTGAGAAGTTTTTATTTTAAAGTAGTGCAGTCTCTCATGTAGATCCTGATGATGTGTGGAGCTAAATTGGATCATCAAAGTGTCTTTATCATCCCAAATGACTTAAATGGATGGTTGGGTCATAAAATCCAGGACTTTCAGTCCAGTGTGAAATGTATAAAATGGAGGGAAAGTCGTGACTTTGCCAGCTGTGTTTGTTTTGTAAATGAAGGGTTAATGTGGATCATGGACACTGGGATAACATTTCAAGTAAAAAATAGGAAAAGTTGATAATGGAGGTAGTATGGTGTTACTGTTCAGCCCTGAAGCCTGGTTTGATCCTTGCCTGTATCATTGCTCAGCCTGTTCTCACCTCAAGTCCTGCTGTTCCTCTGGCTGGATTTGAACTGTGTGTCTCTGAATGTCTCTTTGGATACCGGGTATCTGAATGTGGATTTACATTGTGTATTCAGAAGAGGGAAGGATCTTGGATATTTCTGTTTGATTGAAGATTTCTGTTTCTGGATTCAAACTGTATTAATAAAGACTTGAATGTCTGGATTTGTTCCATTTGTCTGAAGAGGAGTTGGTGCTGAAGAGGAATTTTAGGTGCCTGCTCGATCCTTGAGTCCAGTGCATCATAAATAAAAAAAGAAATAAAACAAATATGTAATTGCACATGTTAACCAGCACTACAGTATGTATTTGTATTTGTATTGTGATTTTAAGTTGGTGAAATCTTGCATTTAATTGAAATTAGAAAGTATTATTTTGTATAATTTAATGTGTATTTTATATTACCCATTTAAAGCTAGTCCAATATATTTTATTATTTATATATATTCTGTATGTCATTCTGCATTTCACTGAAGACTATAGTGTCTTGATGACAGATTTAGTCAAACTTCAGATGATAGAAATCTGAATTTAAGTTGGCATTATGTGCATCACCTATCATATAGTGTCTATTTTTACATCCTTGGCAGGTATAGGCAGTCTAGCTGTTGCCTTTTCTTTGCTCATGCCAATGCTGTCAAAGAAGGAGCAGATCTATATCAGACTTACTGATAAAAATAGCATCTACCAGATCAAAGTCTGTTTATTTTAACTCAGTGATGCTTGTATGGTGAGGTGAGAAGTTGCGGTGGGGGGTGGGGGGTGGGACTCACGCTGTGCGTCATCAACTCGTCAGATATCTAAAAACAGCAGCACAGACATGCAGACGACCCTCACGACCACCCGCTCTCGCTGACACTCACACCTAGTCTACCGTGTAGGAAATCTGGATCCTGCTGCTAATTATGATGAAGCCCTTTGACTCTCATGTTTATTATGGACAATTTTCATGAAAACCCTTCAAAATAAAAGCCCAAGTAAGGGACCATTGGTCTCAGGCTGGATAGATCGTAAGAGAGTTCATAGGAGCAGAGGGCGGCCTGGGTAAAGCAGAGTGGATTGATTATGAGTATTTAAGGAGCAGAGTCACTTGTGTTGACTGATTGTGATTGCCAATCGATAAAAAGCAATTAGTTTTGGTGTTTTCAATTGTTGATAATTGTTGGTATTTAAGCAAAATGTAGCAATCTATAACATCTGAACATGTGATTCTTCTTCTGTTTCAGTTGTACTGGCCTCCAGTACCTTTTTTGTTTCATTCAGTTTAAAATGTTGCTTACATTTAAAGCTTTGTATGGCCTCATTCTGCTTCTGAGTTTACACTTAAAACAGTCGGTGCAAAGGGCTTTTCTAATGCTGCAACAAGCCTCTGGAATGAACTACCTAAAAATGATCTTTTTAATATGACCTATTTCAGTTTTGTCTTTTAGTTGATCGTGTTTACTGACTTAATATAGATTTTATTGTTTTTTTTAAATAAAATTTTTAATTTTATTGTTTTATTTATGTGTTTTTAAATTGATTGTTCTGATCATTTTATCTGCTCAACCTGTTAGGTGAACTTGGGTCTTTTGAAAGGCGCTCGACAAATAAAATGTATTATTATTATCAGGAGTTGCTATACATGGTCCATATAACACAATCTCTGCTGCACACCAAAAAAAAATCCCTGGCTCCCATCTCTCCACTGCAGGCACTGTCTGGTATTGCATCAACCACTGTTGCGGAACATCAGGGCAGGCCTCTAGCCCACTTTGAACAAGCCGGACATAATGTGGGGGACACTGTAGGCTTCATTGGAGAGGTTGACCTACAGAGATTGGAGCCTGGCCCTGGGTGTAAGCCAATCTGTGCCAAAATAGCACAAAATAATGCACTCCTACACGAGAGGAAGCAGAGTGTTGCAGATGGCAAAAGCCAAGTTTTCATTTATGTGAATGTGACATCATTGGTCACACGAAGGCCATGAGTGAGTTTCTTCAACTATGGCACAGTGGTTCACTTACACTTAAAGTCTGGGTAAAGCAGTAATATGTTTGTCACACCACAGGGAAAGTGTTTAAACCAATGACTTGGTTTCATGGAAAATTGTATTCATTAAATTCTTCGTGATTTTACAAATCCTATAATGACTAATCTAAAAACAGCCATCCCAATGTCAAGTTTGAAAAAAGAAAACTGTTTCTGAGAATGACTCACCCAGGGTATTTGGTCACAATGTTGGTCATGACACTGTTGGAGTCACAAATGATCAGTCATTCCTATAACGCATCTGTATGAAAACCACTACTTTGGGAGACTGCAACAGCTACAGTATGCTGCAATCAACTAGGTACAAGGAAATGCAGAGATGCTATTCCGTGTGCCACAAATACAGAGACGTTTCAGCATGACAGGCATTACATGGCTTCAAATGTAAACTTAAACAACTTTACAGATTGTTGGAAGGATACGACCAGAATGCTTTTCTAGTTTTCATTATTAAACGTTAGAATGCTAACATGCTAACATGCTAAATTAAGATGTGGACATGATGAACATCAGCATTGTGATAATGAACCTGTTCGCATTCTGACATTAGCATTTCGCTGAAAGCACGGTTTTTCCTAAGAACAGATTCCCAGAGCTGCTAGAATGACCGTGGCCTACAGGTCTTCAGAGGAGCTGACTTGAAATCAACCTGTTGATTAAAGTCTGTTGAACTGAGTTGACCTGTGAAGACCTAAACTTCTCAAAACGTTGGTGGGCCACAACAAACTGGTTTGTGTTGTTGTATAACTATGAGGACCTTGGACTTTGTTTATAACAAAACTGAAAAAACAGTGTTGAATATATATACGCTTATATCACCCGTTAAATCACAATGAACCACAAAATCTCTAGCACTGATTAAGACAAACAGTTAAAGTGAACAACGCTGGAGGTTGTTTAAAGTCAGCTTAAGGAAGTATAAATCTCAACACTTAATCACAAAATTGTTCCTGGAATGCATTCAGCAACACAGATTGATGATACATGCATTAGTATAAGATCCAAGGTTGGAAGTTCCCGTTTAAATCAACGAAGGGCAAAGAGATTTCAGGATAAAACATTCAACATTCAACATAAAACAACATTACAGATTGAATGAATGCCAAGAAAAACTAAATAACTACCCTGGTACCTCAGTCTCAGAAGGCAGATGCAGAAAATGGTGGGTTTAATAGGCTTACACTGAGTCCAAGTCATAAACAACTCCAACAGGAAGCAGATAGGGGCAGAATCAAAAATATGTAGGTGGAGGTGGTCTAGAGGTGATCTAGACGGTGGGACCACTCTTGAGGACAAGCAGGAGGCTGGAGAGCGGATCCAATACAGACAGTTACTGATGAAAGGTGAGCAAAATTGTAGCATCTAGATTAACAACTGCTAAAGCAGAAGGATCTTCTTCTACTGGCTCAGGACATATCACCTTTGCTGACGGGGTCAGCGTTGGAGGGTTGGTGGTTCGACTCCCAGGTTCCCCTGTTTCCTGGCCTTCAAAAGTCAAAGTGTTTCTTGACAAGACACTGAACCGTGGACTCTTGGCGCCTTAAAGGGGCTGCCTGTCTACAAGAATTTAGTAAAGTATCAGCTGTTATTATTATGATGGTTATTATTAATGTTAAACCATGTTAACATACTAACATTTGTTTAGAAATTAATTCCTCTGTTTTTCTTTTCTCATTGTTTTATTGGGAATAAGATTTGTGACAGGTCTCTTTAAGACAGGAAACATCAGATTTCTGGGATACAAATGAAATCCATGGACGGCAGGGCACCGTATGATACTCCACAGCGAGTGGGGTGGGGGTGGTGGACTGTGGACATTTGAGTCTCGGTTTTGCTCTTGATTGCAGAACCATTCCACTCCTGATAGCAATGCTAGAAAGAAAGTCAGGGATCAAAATAATCAATAGGAGCCACTAGTGTGACTAAAAACAGACTCACTGCCTCCTCCACTGAAGAGTTTACCAGTTGAGTTGTTTTGTTGCCAGTTAGTCAAAAATCAGCTTACTGTAGTTGTTTCACCTGTAGTAGTTCTTGAACTTCACAGAAATCAATAAGACACCTTCTATCAACAGTAATTAGATTCTCTTTCACTGGTGATTTGACACCTCTGTACAACAGCCATTCTTACCACAAACACCTAAAAAGAGGCGAAATACTTTCTCAGTGAGAACCATGGAAATGTGATTTTAAATGTGTCACATTTGCATGGATCTCAAAGTCCAAATCAATCAATGGTAGGGAGAGGGAAGCGAACATAAATAGAAGACTTAAATAACGTTAGCCATGGCGATGATGCCTGATTGACTGGCAGAATGATCAATGATCTGGTTCTCTGATCGCTTTGTTTCTGGCAGGTCAGCTGCCTGCAGTTTCAGCACATAGCTAAACATTGTTATTAAAATACAATACTGAAGTCAATGTACTCAGTTTCATTCCACCACAGTGTCTTTGTTCTTCTTACTTTCTGTTCATATTTAAACTGGACACAGCAACACAGCTTCTCTTAATCTTTATGTCACCACCTTTATAATCAAAATGCATCTTTCTTTTTTTCTTTACATGTGACTAATAGAAGAGTCAGGAGCAGGCAGTGAAATGTTAGATGACAGGCTGCACGACTCCACGTCCTTAGCAAGCTTTACTGCGTCCTGCTGTTGTGTGAAAAACTACTCACACTGTGCGAAGCATTAAGTCAGATCACTGTGTTTAGATTATTGACTGTTTGGCTACGCTGTTGCATTTCTGACAAAGTAGCCACTCAAAGTGTCGGCCGTACTATTAAAACCACACTAGCTGTTACCACAGTAACCATGGACACCATCAACTCCATGTTTCAGGACTGAAATTTTATGACTTTTAACTCAAAGGGCATAATCATTTTGTTCCCTAATAGTGTGATGCATCTAGAGGAAGTGTCCAGTCTCTTACTAGTGATAAAAACGGCAAAGTAGAAGCCATTAGAATAAGTAAGTGAAAGAAAAATTTTTTTCTGTTTACTGGAAAATGTAAATTAGGTTCAGTAATATTCTCATGCTTTCAACATTTACTGTAATTGTTACTTAAAGATGTTTGGATTAAATCCGTATTTGTACTTGTGCTTTCTTGTGAGAAAATGAAGGCCAGCTGATAGGTTTATAAAATGAGATTAGTGCATCTATAGGTGACCGCATCCTTGTCACAATGAGAAGACCTGGGCAAACCAAGGGGGTTGTCCACAGGGGGCTCAGAAGGGGGCATAGAGATAAGCGGGCGTAGCTGGAATCGGTCATTTATTGACGGCGATCGGATTGAGTGGCGCAAAAAACTAAGCAACTGACTGGATGGTGTTGTTCTGGGTGCAGCCAGGACTGTCGGCAGGCCTGACAGTACCACCTAGAATCTGGACCTACCTGGAGAGGTAACACTGGAATGCAGGCTTTAGCTCATAAACTCAGGTTTCTTGACAATGCAGGATATCATTTCACCAAAAGGAGGATAACGGAGAAGAACACAATTGAACACCGGACAGTTGTGAATGTCTCCGACCATCACATAGGGAGCATGACCGTGGTGTGCTGCCATCAGTCCCAGAGCCAACCTCCACCACCATGACACCCTCTAATTTTGGGGTTCTATTCATGTTCATTCATTTCCTCTTTATATGCAACCATACAGAACACTAACAAATTATTTTACATGTTCATGCAAGGCAGGTTTTTCTGCAACAGTACACTGCCTTTGCCATTCAGTGTTCATGAACGGTCATTGTTGACCCTCCTTTAAGCTGCCTTGACAGTTGCATCTGAGGCGAGGTGCTCCTGTGTAAGGTTGGTGGTGGTGTGAGTTGTTGCTGGTCTGTGATGTCTTGATGAACCCAAACACTGGAGCTGTTTTCCCTGGGAGACTTTTCCATGTACACTGGCAGAGAAACATAATTTACAACATGATTCACACCCAAGTCCAGTTGTCATGCATTGCAGACGACATCATAGTTATTCTAAAACAATTATAGTTGGATCATTTGTTTAAGGAATCAGACATAACGCTGTGCTGGAAGAGATACAGAGACACCTGCCAAAAACCGCTACAACTTGCAAGTGGTTGGATGAAGACAGCTGCAGTATGTAATCCAGAATTTGGTAGCCCAACCAGCTGTGGGTTTTTACGCATAACCAGATCTCTGTCTTACTTACAGTAAACCCTAACGTTATTCAGTTATCTCTGCCTGCTCCCATGTTGCACATTGCAGCAGCCCTTGGACAGTCTCCTGTTTCTTTTCCAACACCTCATCACACACATGCTGCTGCAAAAAAAAGCAAAAAAGCAAAAGCACATCACAGTTGACGCACTATTACTGTTCTGAAAGCAATGTAGGTATCACATGTGCAACATACAGTATGTCATGTTGGACGTCACATTAAACACCATGCTGCCAACACTGGGGCACCTTTAGGACAGCTTTTTTAGTTCTGTTCAAATAGGCAGAGCAAGGTTTCTGTATAAAAGACAAACGACATTATGTTCCCCCCACCACCCAGTGTGAGCCTCTTCCCACCAGGCACAACCACAACAAATTAGATCTGAATCCATCATCTCATCATCATTGTTACACTCCTGATAGGGCATCCATCAGTTCCTCTTTCTATGTTTGCTGACAGCTGCAGTACGGTGGGATATTTAGGTCAAGATGATCTAGTGTGTGTCTCTTGACACAAGAATGATGGCACTGAACACTTGCTAATGGGAGGCCCGCTTAATTAACTTGGCAAACATCAGTCAAAAGAGAAGACAAGTCACGTTGTCAGCCATAACAAATCATGCTTTCAGTGCAATATTTGGTGGCGTGTCAGTATCTTCTCATTCTTATCATCTTAGCTTTGTTTTAAGATTTCTCAGCTGTAATAGATGCTTCCACTATTTATGTCTAGTGTTAGATCAACATGGATGGAAGTGTGGTAGGAAATAAGTATTTCTGAACACCTGCTGTGCTTAAACAGATGTGGACCACGCAAAAATGCACACATATTCAACTTGCCAGTCACAACCCAGATATAGCCTGGAACATGAGGAGATTTATGTGTGGTCTCAACAACAGAGTGAAGACAAGAAAGACATTTATTTGCAGCATCATTGGTGACTTCCAGGCTTTATCTAATTTATCCATACTATACTAAACACGATCAGAACCCACTGGATGGACATCGTCATGCATCTGTGGCTGTGCATGTGTTCTTCTTCTACACTCGTGAGTCTACCCCACCATCTCAATTTCTCCAGCCCTGCTTCCAATCCCATTGAGCGCTGTGGAAATGAGTGGGAACAAATATCAGAGTGATAGGCGTGACGGGGAAGGAGGTGTCGGCTCACCCGGGAGAGTGGTGGAAAAGGAGGAGTCTCGTTGTGACGGGTTAAGTCCAGTTCCTACTTTCTGCTTCTTTATGTCTGTGTGGTTGTTGCTGCAGTCCACAGTTGCCATCATGTTAAGTATTGAGCATGTGTGGAATGTCTCCGTGTAGGCATCCCAAACTGGGATTTGAATAGTGTATGTGTGCACATCCATAATGTGGGTACACATTCATCAGAGGGCAAGCAGCTACTATGCTTTGGTCATTTAAATGGCCTCTCTTACTGTTCACTTCCAAGCTGATTATTTATGGAGATTGGATTGGATAGTGTGTCCTTGAGCAAGGACAAGAGGAGCCCTAATGTAAGAGCACCTTAAATGCGCATATGAGAAGACATCATGCCAGAGGTTACATGGATCCTCCAGAATGATCAACAGACATTATCCTGCTTTTTTTCACTTGATAAATTGTGTTGCTAGGAGAAAATATTGCAGGTGGGTTCTAACTGGTCGATTTATGACTGGAAAGTCTCCACTTTAAATGGACTGATTGAACCGAAAGACTTGTACATAATAGTAATGGAAGATGTAGAGAGCTAGGGTTGGTATATGAACAGGAGGTGCCAGGTGGGAAAGAATGACTCCACCGTGTAGAAAATGACATTTTGGCCTGTTTGTCATGCCAGCAGTCCAACCAGCAGCTTTCTCTGTTAACCGAGCTTTGTTTTTCCAGGTGTGCACAGGTGACAGGAGACGTCTGGGTGAGTGGAGCTTTGAGTCAGATGACCCACTTAAAAGCATTTGTTTTTTTGGATGAGAGAAGTGTGGTCAGTCCAAAATGTCCATGTGTCCACAAATGATTTAAAGCAAATTCATATTTCTCATTTTCCAAACGACTTTTGGAAGTTTGAGGGATGGTGACAAAGTAAGACATCTGCACTACTGCATTTTTAAAGAGCAGCACTGATGTGTCCCTCTGTTCTTATATACTTCATATGTGTGTGTTTACATTGTGGTGTTACAATTCACCTTACTGTACATTTAACTACACAATCTGACATATGTCATACGCCGTGACTGAACAGCTTTCAAATATCAAAAAAGCTAAGCTAAATTGCAACCAAGAAGCATTTGAGACAGATTCCTCATCAGTAATGTTTCGCATAGTCTGTAGAAGAAGCCACCTGCAGGCTATTTATTCCTGTAATGATGAAATCAGCCATTGTTCTCTCTCTCTCAAAAAGGGTCCGCTGATTCCACACCTCCAGACAGAAGGCAAATCAAGCTGGAGGATTAGTTGTGGCAGTTTCTGGACAGCTGTTAAACAGCTAGCTTTAAAAATCTTATAAAACAGATTCAGCAGCGATATCACCTACAGTATCTATCTATTTCTGGCTGGACTGAGAAGGGACTGTAGCACACACTTGTGCGCTGATCTTACATTGTGATCTCACCAAATGCCATGAATCTACTGTGTGTGACAGGTGTAGATGGGATATATGGACCTGATTAAATCATCTGTGTGAGGCTTGTTAACCCCAGTGCACCATTGCCTCCTTTCTATTGTTTCTGGCAAAAGAGGTGAATATTGTTTTATAATATTGTTAAATAAATCACATTAATGAATTAAAATATGACACGACCACTCACAGTGCTAACTGTGGTGCATCTCGAGCTAAATTGCCTTTGATTGATGCAGCCGTGAACCTGCTTCTTCTTACTGTTACTGTTCTCTGCTTGCAGATTTGTGGTGCAGCGTGTTCACACGTTAACATGTGTCTACGACATGCTGCACATGAATCTTGCAGCATTTAAATTCAGGCACGATGTGGTTCTTATAGGGACACTGACAGAGATGCTCCTACACATGAGCATCCCTCTTAAATCTCCTGTCAGTCAGAAAGACATCACTCTGACAGACACTCCTACAGTCGTTTCCCCTGGGGGGTTGCTGTACCCTCACTCCAGAATAACAAGCCCCTGGGAATAACATTAGCAAACACAGCATGACAGGGTCGTGGCTGCAAGTTAGCAGACAGTGTTACAACAGGACCACATGTAACTAAACTCAGTTTATTGCAGTGGTTGAAGATCATGAAGCTGCATTGAGACTGAGTATAAGACAACGGTATACTGCTGGAATCATTTAAAACAGCAGGAATGTCAATTAAATGTCAAACCACAGATACAAACTCAGCATCTTGCTTTTGCTGTTTTAACTGTGCATGTAAAGCACAGCAGGATGCAACAGTTACACACCTGTACAGTAGGTAAGAGAAGATGCATCTAAAATAATATTACTAACATTATAACTCTCAGTGAATCAGACAATAGATTGTACTCTCAGTGAAGCTGCTGTGCTTTCAGGGCATCGGTTAAATGTGAAATTACGGCATAGTGCTGAATGTCAAACAGTGCAGCAGTGAAAATTAGAGAGTGTACTCTTCAGCATCATTTCAAGCTTTCAAGCATCCTACTCAGTATCACGTGAATACATAAATGTTATGAGGAGACATTTGTGGTAAACAGTTGGAACAAACCTTCTAAAACCTTCAAAAGGTTATGTTTTAAAATCGGTCTTATGTTGTTTTTTGTTTTACGAGATGTTATTCCGGTATGTTCTACTCTGACTCCCATGTAAACAGACAAGCACTTTTCATTACTACCACCTCTCTTGCGATCACTTCATTTTACGATCACGTACACCACAGCAGCATGGTATATTACGGTTCTAAACTTTTATCATGGGTTTTATGTTTTGTCATGGGAGTAAGCTGCCAATGACGGATGAGCATAAGCATGTTATTGCTTACACATCTGTGCCACACACACACACACACATCAATGTGTAATATTTTTTCTTGGGTTAAACCATGTTGTTGTGGCCTGTGTGGGATTTAAGATTCAGTCCGTTTCACTCCTGTTGTTATAATGTGCCCACATAACATGGACTGAGTGGAAATAACAGGAAAAGCCTGTTATGATGTGAGAGGATTCAAAGATTGTTGTAAGTCCATAAAGAACATGAAGAACATTTTTATTTTGGTTGACTAGCTCCAGGCTATAGAGACTTCAGTAGCATAGAGAAGGTTTATTTGACAGTCAAGGCTGAATATATGCAGCCTTCCTTTGGAGGCTCAAACTCAGGCAATGCAGTGCTTCTGGCGCTGTGTTCTCTCCATGTCCATCCTTGGATATTTGTGTTACTGGCATGTTATGTGCCAGTCTGTCTGCTTCAGTTCTCTCTCCTTATTACTCTACATGCACGTGGGTGGTGTGCACTACATCAGCAGCTGATCAGCCGTAATATACTGCCATTTGAAAAATGTACTCCACTGCATCCTACTTTGATAATAAATTTCAGTTTGTCCTTCTCACTGCAGATAGTTCTTTCTAGTGTAGTATACATATGTATCAACATGCTGCATGCAGTCCGTCATTTCTGCAGTGCAAGATTTCAGCTTTCAAGCTAAATCTTTCACTCTCTCTACTGAATTTCATCAGCACGAGCCACACTCTCATAGTAGCATAGTAGAGTCTGTGAGCATGGAAGCACACATACAAATGTCTGTTTGCATTTGTGTGTGATTTTGTGCAACTCAGTAGTGAGGAGCTGTCACTGTGGACAGGGATGGAAGCCCCACACACACAAGCAGGAAAAAAAAAAGCAGATGGCTGCTTAAATATTTATAGTCAATTTGTTAACGTGCTCTGCTCACCATTGCCTGACTGGACTCACGTGCTGGAGGACGGGAAGAGGTGGGGCAAAAGAGTGAGGCAAAAGTGAGGCAAGAAAATGAAGAGGGAGGGAAGGGAAAAGCGAACGAAGGGTGGAATGATGGGTAAGGGTGGGCGCTTTCCCCCGTATGCACACGCCCGTGCAGAGAGAGGGTTGAGGTGACCCAGCTCTGTGGAGGTCAGCTCTGGATGCTTTGCCAAATTCCTCCTCCTGGGCTTGTAACTGACAACTTTGTGAGTCCTGCTGCTGTCTAATCTCTTCAGCCGTGACCGGAAATCTGATGACAAGGACTCAAATTAACAGCACTGCACCTGAGTGATTTATTACTCAAATAAAACATGGCAGTTATAGCTGTCAAGGTGTTGCAAACCCTTGGGTATACCCTGAATTTTTACACACTACAGTCTTATTATTTCAGAAACATGCTGATATGACTCTCAAAAGCAATCCTGTTCATGAGATATCAGACAGATATCATAGATCGATATAGAGATATGTCCGTTCCCAGGGAGCTTTTGTCTCACAGACCGTCCATGCCCTAAAATGCAAACAGCGGTTTGGTTGGGTTTAGGCACAAACATGGTTAGGGTTAGTAAAAATGTTGTGGTTTCCCTTGAAATCCCTGCTTTCTTAACGTACATATACTCCTGGTTCCAGACTGGAGTTCAACTCGTTCTTTACTTTGTTGAGCCAAACATCGACATCAACATCCTCCCTCCACAGGTTTGCATGTATGAATGCTAGATAAATTTGTCACGTTTACCACAGCTCCTAGACATCGGCCAACATTAATGTGTTTCATGGTTGTTTTCTGCTGCTTGTACCAATATTCGAGCATGTTTCACAGGACAGTGTTGTCTAGACTGAAATAGTTCATCTGTTTGATGAACTACAATAAAAGTATGGCTGCATTTCCAGTGTCCATAGAACCTAAGCACACACATTCAAGTCCTCTTAACTGTTCATTTAGAACCACGATTTGATGTCAGCTTCAAACAGTCAAACTTTTGTTATGTTCAAAAATAATACAACTGTGACCTAATTTCTGGCAACTGGCACGAGTCATTTTCACACAACAGCAGGACACAGAGCTGGTTAACTTGCTGAGGAGTTGGAGGTGTGCATTCTGTCGCTCTCCATCAAACTGCTAATTGCTCCTTCTTGTACCATCCCTCTCATGCATAACTGAAAATGAACTGGTTTTATAGATGCATCTTGATGAACTATTATCAAGCATTATCCACATTATCTCTGTGATAAATATGCTATAAGTTTCCTGTTTTTCTTGTACCAGCTAAATGACTTTAATGGACTGGCAGTAAGTTCATGCAGCTCTTGTATGGTGTAAATACAGTGAACAGTAAACACAGACTGATATCATAGAGATAAAAGTATACCCCATCACATGTTGCATTGATCTCTGCGAATGTCTTTAATTTAGAAAAATGTTGAATCCACTGCCATATGGTAACAGTTAAAACTACAGTAGCCAACAGGGAGATAATTATAGGATGTAAATACATTATACAACAATAAACTGTTGAGTTCATAAACATCAAATGATAATTAACTCAAATTTAAGGCAGACACGTGAACGTGAACGCAGACGGCGACGATAAGCTGCACAAGTGTCACGACCTCCTCACATGTAATAAACAGTGATGCCGTGAACCCGCGTGTTTGTCTGCCTCCTGCTGCAGCCCACACCTCACCTGTCCGGACACTGCGGGAGGCACGCAGGGAGGTCTTCCTTTTATGGTCTCTCCATCCGTTTCCTCCCAAGAAGCTTCAGTTGGATGAAGAGAGGAGTCAGAGCAGCATCATCAGCATCATCAGCAGCAGCAGCAGCGCGTTTATCCTCCAGCTGCTGCGCCCTCACAGCGCAGCACTTTTTATTCGTAGTACATATAAAACATATCATGATACATGTGAGATAATTAGTGTGTAGTCGCCATCCTCGGATACGGAAGCTTTTGATTTCTGCATTTGTTTTTTTCTCTTGTTTGCTTCGCTCGCCGATCAGTCTGTGGAATGGTCTGCTTTTTCTCCCCTGAGTCGTTTCCACTCCAGCATGGGAACTGCGGTGTCCAGAAAGAAGAATGTGAGGAGTGATGCCATATCTTCAGTGGCCGCAAAAGTTAGGTGAGTGTGGCCGGAGGATGCGTAGCGTGGGAGGCTTGGAGCGCTCCGAAGAACCGCACGGAGCGCAGGAGGGGGATGACACCAAAGACTGATGATTTGAGATAAATTACAGCTTGGTGTTAATATAGAAGCTTCATTCCAACAATAAAACAATACTAATTCGGATTAGATCATGTTTCCACATGGATTGAAAGCTGATACTCAGGTTCCGTGAGTCCTCCTGAGCGCAGGTTGCATCGCTCCTTCTTAAAGTTTCACTTTGTCTGCAGGCTTTTATTCTGAATGTGTGATTTAAGTAGACTAAATAATAGAATACAATACAAAATTATTTCCTGAACAGACTCACGTTGCAGCACATTTTCTTTCATATCAAACCTTTATTATAAGATGCAAGTGACCTTATTGTTTTGCATGACTTCCTGAAAGCACCTGGAAACATCCAGAAAATGCTGAGTAGATATGAGAAAATAACTGGCATCACTCTGTCATTATCTTCACATTAAGCCAGCATAAAAAGAAACATGCACACACGCATATTATAGTCTACTGTAATTCTTGGGGAGGACTGTATAATATATATAGTATTATATAGAATATAGAAATAAATTATATAAATAATAAAACCAATAACCAACCAACCAAAAGACAACTTTAACTCTATAAAAAGATTAGGAGATTCAAGATTTTAACAAAATATTGAGAGAAAATTGAATGTATGAGTATGTGGAAAAAACATATATACACAAGTGAAAAGTGTTGATGCTGTTGAGCTTTCTAAGAAGCGTCTTTAAAGTTTCAGAGAGTGGACAATCTTTTTTTCAAATCATTTTTGTATATTTATGACCAAACAATGAATTAGTTTCATATACAGTGAAGACAATCCTCAGCTGCAAACACAGGAAAGAAATCACAGTAAATCAGTTTTTCTCTCTATCAGTCTCAGACACATGATTAAGTCAGGTTATATTTTTTGATTAAGTTGGGTTAGGTTTTGTACATCACCCTCCATTTTATGACATAATGACTGTATATTTGAACATTGTTTAACCTGTTTGTGATGTTGTTCCTTTACTTTAGTACATCAGTTTACATGGCCATCCACAGATTCCACTCTGAATGTGTGAGTCACTCCATGAAGCGTCTCGTGTCACGGTCAGATTAGTGAGTTCTCTATCCTAAAGCTGCAGGATGACTAATGGTAGGAGATGCGCTCTGCGTCGCCCACTTACTGACCCCAGAAACCAGAACTTGCACTAATGAAGCACTGCTGCTTTCAGTCATGTGTGCGTATTCTTGCTTTCTTCCTTAAATACACAGCTGTTCAGCAGTAAAAGAAGTGCACAACACATGACCTTTCCATCTACTTCCAGTCATCACCATGCACACTTTCCTCAAATCCATTTGTTTCTCTGATGATTTGGCTGTTTCTATTTACCGCCTCACTTGTTTTTTCCCCCACACCTCACACTTAACTATCTATAAATCACACTGATCGCAGCCAGCATCCCAGATAGGCGCGTGGACGGGCGCCAAGGCATCGCATCCCTAACCCAGTGAACAAGGAGTTTGAAGGCTCTCAACACTATAGAACTTTCCCTGCATCCCAGACACTATATGAGCAGGGCTGAAGCTGATTCATCTTTAACAAATCTAATTCCCCGTCGCTGACGCTGGGCGAGTCTGGACGGGCAATGCCTTATAGGGACTGTGCTGAAAGTAAAGTTCTTCATTACCATCTTTTTGTCCCTGCGCTCTTCTTCTGACCCGGCGCACACACACACACACACACACACCAGTGTTAATTCATTCACTTGCATTGGTCAGCTTCCTGACAGCTTCTTTGTGTCATTTGAACACTTCTTGTACAAATAAGAACAGAAAGCTTGAGAGGAAAGCCAGGCCTGCCACTGCATGAGGTGTGTTTCCCCCACACTGACAAGCACTTTGGTCTCAGCATACTCACAACTTTCAAAACTATTAAGATCAAGGATTTATGATGTCTTTCACATTTCTTCTTAAGCTAAGAATGAGAAAAATGTTACAGCATCATTTCAGTATCTAGGGTCCATTCACCTGGATCCCTCCCTGTCAGCAGTTTGGATTGGCTTCATGTCTTTGGCTCAGTGCCACCTCTCGTGTCGTGTACATGCATGCATAGGTATGTACGATACAAAACTGCTCGGAATTAAAAGGAGTTTGTCATTTCTGTTGCTGCTTCTCCAAACGACATACAGTATATCGCAACTAAAAGCCGTGCACCATACCTTTTACTACTGGGAAAACCTGGCAGGCTGAATTTTTGCAGCCTGCACAATGCAAAATGATGAAATATAAAAACAAACTAAATAATACAGGGCACATGCTCCTCATTTTGCTGTGGCTTAGTGATAACAGCCAACAATTGAGGGTCTGATTTTTGTTAGAAGCCTAATATATTTGAATGTAGTATCATTTTATCAGATGCATGCAAGCAGTCACTCAGAGACAGGTGTAAAAATCAGACATTGGTCATCTTAAATGGTGTTGGCAGACAGGACAAAAGACAAAAATCATCATCAGACAGACAAGTAGGTTTAGGTAACAGGTGACAGAAAGAGGGCTATGGCTAATATATACAAAGGCTCGAGGAATGAGGTAAAAAAATTATTAAGAAAGCTGCAGCAGTGAAGGTACAAGGAAGCAGGCTGGTATAAAGGCTCATGGCTAGTTATGGGGAATGAACAGCAGGTGAACACTCGGTAAGGAGCAATAAGCAACCAGGGGCGGGGCAGGAGGGAGTGGCCGGGCTCTGACTTAAACAATCATATATTTATATGTTACAAGTTGTTTTTATGAAACCTTTGCTCTACACATTACAGTGTTTTATTTCCAGATGAAAACTGTGCTGCCAGTGTGGTCTGCAATTTAAATATTCTCCTTAACAGCAGTGAAATCTCTGCTTTGTTTGGACCTTTTCCTCTATTTCTCAGCTATTCCTTGGTAAACTGAATAGCACCCCAGCCAGGCTGGCAAACATGAGCATGCTGTGTGCAGTTTACTGACAACACTTTCAGGGATTTCAGGGTATTCATCAAAAATCTTCAGGTTTAGTTGTTTTTCTCTGGGCTGTGATGTGATGTTGCCATTTCAGGCATGAATCAGGTCTGTCTTGCAGCTGTGTGTCAGACCATCCAGCTATTTTCTGTTATTTATATTTGTTTTGGGTGCATGTGTGGCGTCTTGTTGGCAGAGCTGGCTTTTTCAGGGTACTGGGAGGGAAGTGTCTCAGTGTTCAGAGATGAGAATGAGGCATTAGCATTTGAAAATTGCTGATTCGAAATAATCTCTTTTGCATTTTGCTCATTGTAATGCTAATGTATGAACAGTCTCAACAGCAGCTCTTTAAAATACACCAAGAGGATTGTGCTAAAATCTAAGCGCATGGTTAATAAGGCTGTTGTAAGTCTTACGTACTTTCAGAGTCTCACTGTCATTTACTATTCAATTAATGGAGTGTTTAATGTCTGACTTTTAAAGGGAACTGGGGAGAGATTTGTTTTCTTTTATGCACTTCGCCTGAAGCACTTAATGATGACCCAGACCATCTCCCTGTCCTATTTATTACAGATCTTTGAGGAACAGCACACAAACACCAGACCGCCTGCTTTGATCAGTTGTTCCAAAGAAAAGATTACAAGCACTTTAGACTTAATGTTGCCTTTAATATTTCAAGAATGTTTGAGTCGCTCTTGAAAAGAGTTGCACAGCACAACAGTTTTCAGACCATGAAAGTTTCCACTTTGGTGAAAATGTGATTTCATGGACTCTTTCCCTGCGGGACTGTGTGACCAGCAGCGACCCTGTATTCATCAGTGCACAGATTAGCTCCAGCCACGGTCCACTGCAACTATTAGCTATAAAACATCTGGGTCCTCTCTTGAAAATATAAATCTGTCAGAGTCACTGGTAATAAACCATATAACTCAAAGCTTTGACGGCCAACACAAGGATGTTAGACTGACAGTGCTGATAGATATTAGTATTTTTAATTATGTTATAATTAAGCCGTCCTTAATTATATTAGCATGTTGGCTTTACTACAGCACATCTATATTATTAAAGACAGTGATGATATGCAATTTAATTTCAGAGGCCTTCCCATAAGTGTTGCTGTTATGAGAGATGTGTGGGTCTGCATGATGCGTTGTTGACATTTTGGAGCACATAGTTGTCCATGCACAGGGACTGCAGAAAGAAAGAACAATAAACATGTATTCACTGTGAATGTAACCAGATACATTTAGACAAATACATAGAACTGTAAGGAAAGCAATTTGAATAAAAAATGATTAGGTTTAAAACATATGATCATTAATAAATGAAAGAAAAATTGAGCTCTACCACCTGCAACTTTAAAGAGATGAACAAATGAATGCACCAATAATAATAATACAATAATATCATATTAACTGAAATGAGCTATTCTGCTTTATGACTTTTACTTTTAGTACTTAAAGTATTTATTGAGCTGATAGATTTACAGGAGATTATTGCCCTACTACATCAAGACTAGCAAGGATGTTTAGCTGCTGTAGTGTGGTTGCACATTTTCAAATAAATGATTGTGTTAATACTGCTAAACCGCTTATTTTCAGGGAACATCTTCCAACATATTAGAGATTGATGCTACTGAAAGTCTGAGTTGTAAAGGGTCATTAAGTCCTTCACCTCTGATGACCTTTAGCGATTACCAGAATAGAAATATCAATGAAGCCCCTCATGCACAGTCCTCTTGGACGAATGGATCCTGACCTGTAATTGACATAGTAATTACTACAGCAGCTATAAACAGGTATAGTCAGTGAAAAATAATTTGACAATGCTCATTGTTTTGTGTGTGTGTGTCTGTGTGTGTGTGTGTGTGTGTGCGTGTGTGTGTGTGTGTGTGTGTGTGTGTGTGTGTGTGTGTGTGTGTGTGTGTGATTGGGGGTTTTTGAGGATATTTCACTGAAACTTCACTTTGAGACAAGATGTGAGTTTCACAAAACTCATAACCTTCTCACCCACCAGAGAAATATATTATGGGCATTTAGTGCTGAAGGGCAATAAGCCTCTTACCCAGTGTCCCTCTAATAAAAAACAATATCAGCCCAAAATGTCAACAAACCAACAAACCCATGTTAACCTGACGTTGCTCCTGCCATGAGGGAGTATCCTACCTCCACTCCATATGTTGCAGACACCACTTCGAGAACTCACCTCCCAAATACAAAGACAAGTCTGTTTATTGTCTTAAGAAGCTACTCAATTACTTGAGCGGTGTCTGTACCTTCCAAAGCTCAACCTGCCTGCTACCTACACTGTTTTCCACTGTAAAAACAGAGCTTTGATATGGTTTCAGCCGTGAGTGATGAAGCAACAGCCAGAAAACTACTGAGCATTCCTCTTAGCAAAACACAACTGCAAGGTGCACAGATGATATATCAAAATATATAGAAGAATAGTGTCATGACGTACGTGGAGAAAGTCGCTCTGCTCTTCAGTGGGGGGAGATAGTGTGTTGTGTGGACCTCAGAACCAATTCTTTGCCTTTTACAGATGAAGTGCTTCTGTTAGCTTCAGACTGTGACCTTTAGCATGCACTGAGGCAGTTTGAAGCAGAGTGTGAAGCAGCTGGAATGAGACTCAGCCACCAGTGGAGAGCTCTCTCTGGGTTAGGAAAAAACATTTTCTTATCTTAGGTATATCAGGGTCTAGAGTGTGAGATTGGCAAAGTGGTGCAACAGTAATGGTGATATTGTACCAAACCACCGCAGTGAAGAGGGAGATGAACCAGAACGCAAACCTCTCTAGTTAGTCAGTCTACATTCCATCCCTCACCTTTGATCACGAGCTCTGGGACCACACCCCAATGCAGATCTAGAATATGCTGAAGAGATCATATCTCTCATCCGGCCTGGGTCCACAATGTGATGGGGGAGAGGGACACCAGGGCTACATCACTATTGATTTGCTGATTTACTTGATAACTTGTTTCAGTTACTGTCATGTAGCATGGTGCTTTCCACGGTGTCTAAACTGCAGGATGAGATTAAAGTCTTGTCATGTTTCTGAAACTGAGTAAACTAATCCTGAAAATTGCTAAACCACCTTTCACCTTGTGTAGGCATCGAGTGAAAGAAAGACTTATTCGAGAGCCTGAATTCATCCATTCATTTGTTCAGTCTACAAGCTGTGAAGTACAGCGTGAGTGATCTCATGCATGAAAACTCATATTTCTTCACTGCAAAAACATTTGCAGAGGTGTCTCCCAGTGCATGATACAGCAAAATTTGACCCCGTCAGTGCACCATCAGCTGCTGACTTCAGCGCAGCAGAGGCGGAATGGTTGTCTGGTCTGATCTTTGATTGAACAATGAAGCTGCAGTTTATGTCAAGGCTGCATGTTGGATTGGAGTTGAAAAGGACTGCCCACTGCTCAGCGAGAGAGCCCTGGCTACACTTCTTTGTTTGTCAGATATCCTACTCGTTTTTCTGCAGTTTCCTCAATCAAGACAAACAACAGGTAAAAGCTGGGCACTGGAAGTGAGCTACGAGTGCTAATCTCACAGCTGCTGCCCTGCTTTGGCAGGAACCCCAGCACAAAGCAAGCCCACACCAGTCGCTGGAAAGACTGCAGGAGTAGAGGTGTAATTCTTGATGGAAAAAAAAGCTTTATGTTGTTGTACAATAAAATGACTGACTGTTCATTAGAATTGCAAACTATTGTTTAAAGGCAAATTCCAAATAATTCTAATGTGCAAAACTTTATAACAGATGTGTTGTGCTGTCACTTTTAGTTCTTTTAGTAAGCTGCCACTCACTGAACATTCAGCTTGGTATTAATTACAGACATTTTAATTACATTTCAAACAAATGCAAGCAAAGGGCAAGGTTAAGATTATGCTTTTATGTAGTTTTGTGTATGTGGGAGAGGCTTAAACAATTATCTTATCCCTCTACCCATAAGAAGGAAACTAGCAGAAATTCTGCCTCATGTAAGACAGACTTTACATGGGGTTTTTATTTTATCGTTCAGTGCTCATTGACAACTTCCCTCCTTTTGGGGCAATGTGGTTAATCGCCTGATTCATGGGCTTTGTTGTCAGTGGAGTGCAGCAGAGCAAGCGTCCCTTAATGACACTCTTTTACTAGTCAACCTCCCCAGGGTGCAAAGAGATCAGATTGGACAGTGACACAAAGAGATGACGTCGGAAACAGCTGTATTTGGCGTTTCATCTATCACAGCTGTCCAAGCAACAATATCCCCACGGGGATCAAAAAACGATGTCATTATTATTATGTTTAATATCCACCCACAGACTGTCAGTGCTGTTCTAGTCAGGTTACTGTGAGAGCTATTCATCTTCAGCTTGTGTTTCTTGAAGTAGTTCACCATTATTATGATCTTATTCTTACCATTATGTTGTTGAATCCAGTCTCCTTTGTTTTACTTTCTTGATTGACTGCATTTAGACTTTGCTGATATTAAGTGAAATCCATTCTGCCCTCTATCCATGTTAAGTTTCCTGTGCCACTGACTACAAGTATTTCAACCTCCACGCTTGACCATTTGCCACAGTTTTTTCTTTTGAATGATGCTCTATAACACACCTTTGATTACTGAGAGCTCAGTTTTTACTTCACTGATCCACAGCATGTTTTCTGACTTGAGACACTGACTTTAAGTGTAAGTATAAGTCTCCTTCTGGTCACTCTTCAATATAGAGTCTGCACGGTGGAACAGTGCAGCACCGCGGTACCGCTTCAGATCAGTGTCATATCAGTTTAGCTTTGCTTTTCTGATGCAGATGTGCAGCTTCATCTGAACATTCTTGGTGTTCCAGATCTTGTCTGACGTCAGTAGTTCCCTGAACTCACATTTTTAATCCCCTTTATTTCTTTGTATACATAAATGAATAGCTTTGTGTTTAGATTATTAGTTGCTCGTGTAGCACGGTTCATCTGATAGTTCGTTATGACAATACTCGACCTGTCTGGTTGCTTCAGGGGTTGCATTTACTTACTGCTTCTCTACACTAAGGTCAAGACCAAGAGTCAGGAATCTTTTATGAATACTGTCACTGAACACAATCTGTGCTGCTGCTTTGTCTTTATGTTCCTCCTTTTGCTTTTTGAACCACTTAAGAATAAAATGTATATTATTGCGTCATGCATAAAAAATCTTCAAACCACACAAGAAGTCCCAAAATGAGGAAACACAGTTTGATATAATTCTAAAGCAGACTGTCTGATATTCATGCATACAACAAATTCACAAATCACTGACAATGCATGTGTTGTTTAATACAGGAGAGTTACAACATGTAACATATACAGTTTCATGGAGAACGTTTGAGTGTGCTTGTGAAAGTGGAACTGAAGACATTTACTTTTGTTCATCAGTAGTCCAGAGGGCAAGTCAGTTAACATTAATAATAGATAACTGTCTAGTCTATAGTATACTTATGTTCTGTTAATGTTAGATGCAGGTAGGTGAGCAGTAAGATGGCCTGCAGTCCCCCCACTGATTTCTGATCACCTCCAAGCAAGCGGATGGAATATGGAGGGCACAGCAGGGTCAGAAGTTTAACAAACCGCCTCCATTAACCAGAGCTAGCTGTTGAGGCTGAACTCACCTCACTGTCTGCTGCAGGGAAACATTCAGCCACGGAGGGTAAGAAAACACAGCCTCATTTTTAGGAAATGCAGCTACTGGATCAGTTACTAGAATAGATGTATTTTTCATATGAGATATTTGGGCCAAAATTGTCTTTTTTATTGAATGATCAGCCCATCAATGTCATCTTCCTCTGGTTCGATCGATGTCTCCATCTGCCTGCAGCTACGGGAAAACAGAAAAATTCCAATCTAATCAATTTAGATTTCTTTGCACATTTCAGTGATGTATCTAACTGCTGAGAAATGTTTTTTTGTTCTTCATCTACAAACAGTAATATAATGCAAATGTGTTTGTGGAAGGAACCGAGCACAAAGCAGTAACAGTGGGTAAAAAACCCACACGCTTCCAATGGGTGTTCTCAAATCACAGTGCATTACACACACACACACACACACACACACACACACACACACTGCAGCTAGGTTATTTTCTCTGGTGCAATTCAATACAAATGTAGTTTGAAGTGCTACATGAGGAAAAACATTGAGATAATAGGGATTTGTACTCTATCAACAACATGATTTGCAAATTACTGTGCATAGTACAACTTGACAGCAGCGCTTCACATGTTCAGACACTAATTTGCACACCGTGCTCTAAGCTGCATCATACATTGGTCAAATCTTAATTCATATTTTCTACCTCCATCCCTTGTTTTCATGTAAATATCCCCAAACATCCCACGAAAGAATGGACAATCAAACCAAACCCAATTAGACCCATCTGTACCTGAGGGAACAGGCCAGGCAGAAATTTAGAAATCATGTCTGGGTAGGTTTTAGTTAGGGTCTTACGGTCACATAGGTGAACTTTGAGGCTAAATAGGTGCAGTACAGATGTATTGTTTGTCGAGCAATCCCTGAGTGATAAAACACAGGGATATGTCGTATGCTGAAAGGATGAAATGTGATATTGAAATGTCAAAGTGAAAATATGATTGTAATGCACAAATTATCTTTATAACAAATATAGCCAGAGCATGGCATACTCCTGTCATGAGAGACAGACAAAATAAGGGCCACTGCTAATATTTGTTAAAAAAACCTAGTGGATAATACTAAAAGCTGTTTACATGCACTCAAAGCCGGCAGCCAGGGGATGGGTGTGATCTGGGCCTTTGGGTCACTCTACAGAAAGACCCTGAAAGTCCTTTCAGTCGCAGGATTTTCAGCCACTTTGTTCAGTTTAGGAAATTTCATTTGATCTTACATTGTGTTACTTTTCCCAGCGTCCCACAAGATATTTTTGTAAAGTTGTATTGAACCAGCTTTCCCTGAATCTCAGTGTGTGCCTCTTGCTAGAACAAACTGATGCTAGAGATTTGTTCTGCTTTTGCTTTTAGCATAATACATTGAAACAATGTTAAACCTAAATAATTAATATAATCTTACAGACCAATTAACAGGTAAAAAACCTGTAGTTATTCATACCCCTCGGTTTTCAGTCTGCCAGGAAAACACTCTTACCACTACACATGAATGTGCAAAGCGGAGGGTTAGGATAAGTGGCAGTGCTAGGAGGGAGAACTGGGATTGGACTATTGAAGAATTGTTTGTGATTTTTCAAGTTGGTCTTAATACAAGTGTTTATTTCCATAAATGCACATTTAAGTATGTCTCAGTCTGTACTTTACTGAAACAGCAGCTCCAAAAAGCTTACTTAAATCACTTGCACATTAGAGGGACTTTTGACCTTCTGTAGACTACTCAGAATTAAATAAAATTCATTCTTATTCCAAACAATTAACTGAATAAAGTTAACTTTAACTAACTTAACTAAATTTATGTAAATTAGTATAGCCATTAGAATTTACATGACTACAGTCAATTATTTATTTGCTTTAAGTTGATTGAGGAAAGAACTTTGTTGTTGTGGAGCTCAGGCATCCTGCCAAATCCAACTCATTTTCCTGTTATGAGTCCCAGATGAGAACCTCAGCAGCAGTACACAGAGAAAGCAGGATAACTTACGTGTTTGTAGTGTCAACTAGTCACTTTCTGCCTTTCATGGTGTTCAAATGGACAAAAAATTGGTAAAAAGAGGAGAGATGGCACAGATAAGGGAAAAGGGGAAGGGAAGGATGAGGAAGAGTAGAAAAAGCAGAGACAGACAATAACAAAGAGCTGGAGCACTGAGGAAGACGAGGAAGTAGACTAGAAAGAACAAAGAGGACAGTAAAGAGGAACCGAGCAAAAAGTCAGTGGGGAATAACAGAAGAAGAGCATGAGCCTCTAACCTTAAAGCAGTCACGACAGAATCAGCATCACTACTAGACCACAGATAAATCCTTCATAGAAACATAGTAACATGTTCAGGACTATAATATAATAATAATCAGGACTATAAGCAACTTAACACGCTTTGCACAAATTGTATAAAATATGTTGGATAACTTAGACAAGGTTTCTAGTTTTTAAATGTCTTCTAGCATCACAGATTAGATCAGGATCAACCAACACTAAAATGCAATCACTGTATAATTTATTTAGTCAAAGAAGTGGATTAAGTGTTAATCACCTGTTTAAATAAAGGATATTAGATTAAACAGATATTACACTAAATAAATATCCATGCATATACAGTATATGCTGTATCACTCCTGTGTTTTTCATCTACCTATATAATCATCCGCCTCCTTCACAAGTACAGAGAAACCCAGCATCCACATGTCCAGCTCTTAAGAGTAGAATATCATCTAGTTTCTGGATCACCTGTCTCCTCTCCTTACTTAATACTCTTTTCTTGCTTATTATGCCTCCATCCCACTTCCAACATCCGCCTTACTTTCTATTTTGGTCTTATAAACACATGTCTCTCTTGTCACCGTGTTTCTTCCTCCCCCTCCTCGTGTCACATGGCTGAAAACATGCAGCAGTTGCGCAGAGTCCAGCGTGTGCGTGCAGTACATGTAGTACAATTACTAATTTCTTTTATGAAGCAAACATTTTGACATTTGATAACAGGAAACACATGCGTCTAACTAATAATGTTTGGTTAGCTTCACTTCTTCACTTCCAGGACCCTGCTACTGTGTACTGGCACAATTATCTAGGACAGAGTGCCATCATTAATCAGTCTTCAGTTATTACTCCAGTTATGTGCTGTGAAAAGTGTCTACAGTGACCTCGAAGCAACATATTTCTTTGCAGCTCACAGTTGATGCTGAATGTGATCAGCATGGGGACATTTGGGTAATTGCCTGTGCTGCTGAGTGCACTTTTAAAATTGTTGAGTATAGAAGTGCAAGTGTAAATGGATGTAAATCTGCAAATCTTTTCCATGTTGAGATAAACTTTGGTGGCTTGTGCTGGTGACCAGTTGTTGTAAGCTGTTTTGACATTGCTGACTACTGAAGGAACAAATTAGAGGAGGCTTTCAGAGCTTATTAGCTGTGAGGCACATCTTCGTGAGTGTAAACTTACTGTCCTGTTAATGACGGAGCAGAGCTTACTAACATGTTTTGCTGAGGTGCTCAGAGAGCTTCATTTTCCCTCTTCAATAAGTGTAAGTGTAAGTAAGTCAATAAATACTGAGCAAAACACAGCAAACAGCAAAACACAGCAAATCTACCTACACAAGTCCAGTCCATGTTATCTGGGGACACTGCTGCAAATTGTCCTCTGCCAGCTGCAGCATGCTCTGACATCCTTTTTTCTCTTGACGCAGCACATGGAATTTTTACTGGAAGGAGTACACTGAGATCAGAGAAGATTGCATTTTCTTCCTCGTGCCTTCCTTACTCTTCCTCATCTTCCTCCTCCTCTGCTCCCCATCATGTGGGCTGGGAGGGGAGTTTTCACCGCGAGCGCCTCTGCACGTGCCGCCTCATATTTAATTACTTAGAGTGTCATCGCAGGAAGGCATATATGCTGCAGCAACAACAGAGCAGTTCCATCTCTCCACAGCTCCCGCTGGGATTTAACCCTTTGTGCATGTAGAAAGCATATTGTGCGCGTGCGTGCGTGTGTGTGGCCTACTTATTTTTCTGCACGTTGTTTCACATATACACGCCGACGTGGGAGTCTGTGTATCTGTGTGTGCAGATGGCAGGAGTGGCAGGTCAGAGCGAGTGGGAGGAGATTGATTATAGTCCTTACTGCTTCTGTATATGTGTATCTGTGTTTGTGTGTGTGTGGCCCATATCTTTTATGTTTTGTACAGTAAGTGGGTGTTTCAGCAAGTATTTCACACTATAGTACAACTATTGACTTTACTGAAGCAACTGAAAATGCACATCATGGCACAGATGTTAAAACAAGACAACCTTCAACCTCGTTATTGCAGCAAGGCCACAATACCTTTCATTATGCATGAAGCATCCATGTCTTTACAGCAGCATATATAAAAAGCTGTTCTAGAGTAGTCTTAGGCCTGTACGTCATGCTTTTATACAGTTTAAAAGTTACAATAGTATTGATTGGCCTCACCATGTGCTTTTATTTTTTTCAAACAGAGTGAGGCCTTAAGGCCGTGTGGCTGTAGGAGTGCAGAGCGCAGAACTATTATTCATGAGCTAATCACAGTTATTCAAGGCTGTTCCTCCTGTCAGAGGTGGTACATTGAGCCACTGTTGCCCTTTTGATACAACACACTGGGGTAGCTTTAGCACAGTGCAACGCATAATACAGCACAGAAAATTACATTTTGTTTTTACCAGTGCTTAAAATTAATGTATGCATTGTTGCTTAAGTTGCTTTGGGAGAAAAATCAATTAAAGGGGAGAGAAAACATTATGTTTTATATATAGTACAGTCTGCTATATGAACACAATTCCAGCTCCTTACTGTTTCTGCCAAAAACGTGTGTCTGTGCTTGCATTTATTTCCTAGCTATTATAACTGCCACATGCTATGCTACAGTACCCTACGGGGCCTTTGAGCTGCACAGTGGAGGCAAACTATAGCTCCCAAGCTGTTTCGCAGTCCCCAAGTCACTATGCCATGCAGGAGCAGGATAAAGAGCTGTTAGCATCAATTCAGGACACTAACAATACAGTCACCTCTTACAGACTGCTGTGGTGCTGTAATCTACTTGACTGGTAGCATGCAATGACAGTGACCCCTGAAAAGGCTTTAGAGATAAAAAAGAAAGCTGTCCATAGTGAAAGTTTGACTCTTTGTGAGCCACTTCTTTGTGTCTGACAGTAATAGCTGAGCAGTAGCTCACAGTAAACCGCTGCAATTGTTGTGTCTTTACAGAGCAGCCAGAGCCTTCGGAGAATACCTGTCCAATACCAATCCAGAGAACGGCAACGGAGCAGGTAGGAGAAATAAATAGTGGACATCCACTGCAGAATGACATGTCTTTACTGTCATGTCAGTTTCAGAAATCATATTCTCCCAGTTATTCTTTGTTTCCTGTCAGATCAGTAATTTAAATTCATAAATGTTCTGTTTTTGAACCAGTATTTGTATCAAGTAGTACCTGAAGCATACAGTGTGTCAGTTTAAGTAGGATACATGAGTGTGTTCTGTACATCTTTAACTAACATTTACCATAGCGAAATACTGGTACTGAATCTGACTGGGTATTGGCGGATACCCAATATGAAAGGAGTCAGAACAACTTGGCCTGAGGATCCCTGCTTAGAATACATCCAATGTTCATTCTGTCAGAGATGCAGAGTAAATTAGCATTTAGAGGTTTCTTTTCAGCCAATCCTCCAAATGACTGCTGTCAATGTTTTATCAGCAGAATTGCTGAAAAATGTGCAGTTTCACTTGCTGCTGAAGCTTTACCTGCCTCGAAACTACTACATGAGGTAGTAAATTACAGTTTGTGAGCATTAGGGTCACACCAGCATGGAAAACAGCAGCACCAGTTAATTACAATGAAGTCGCCACGATCAGCAGATTCGCTTACGCAAAGGGAATCTGCTTTTCTAACACCACATATTTTAAGGGAACACACGGAGGAAATGTGCTCTGCCACTTGTTGTGTGACTTATACTTTCCAATCAGTCCCTTAGACTCCTTGCAAGCAAACTACAGCACACAAAGAGCTGAAAGAGTAAAAATGTATCTTCCTTTTCTGTTCTGTTTTTTATCATTACCACTCTGTGACAAGCTAGTCCTATGCTGATATATTCTCTAGCACAGATAGTATGACAAAACTCAGCCATTCCCATGGCTAACACTTATTTACAAGTCTGCAGCATTGAAGCTGCTTACTCTGTGAGTGTCATACGTCCTCCAAGGCCCACAGGACGGTGGGACTTTTGTTTCTTCCAAAAGCCTTCATGTACATCATATCAGCTTATCCATTTCCAAATCTCTCATCATTCCTCCTCACGCTCTCTTCTATCACTGAGCCACCTCTCTGCTTCCTCCTCCTCATCTTGCCGAAAGCTTTGCTGGCTCCTAAATGTGTACCACTCTGTTGCCAAAGCTACAAATCCCAAAGGGAGTCAGACAATCTCTCTGTTCATTTGCATTTAAACCATATCTGATATTCATTTTTAAAGCTGTATAAATTACAGACACAATTAGTGGCATTCTTATCTCTCTCTCTCCATCTCTTTTGTCTATCTTTTCATTTTTTCTTCAGATCATCTATTGTCTAACACCTTCCCTGGCCAGGACTGTGACTCTCCAGACGTCAGCCGTTTGCATAACCACAATCTGCCACCGCAGTCCCACTGTTTTCCTGTAGATCAACCCAGCCAGTCCAGCCAGTCTAATCCCAGTGCTCATCAGCAGTCTCAGCCCCTGGTCAACAACTTCCAGGCTCTAGCACCTTTGGGTCCCTCCAAACGTCGACTCTCTGTTGAGCGTAGCCTCTCTGCAGAGGACCCGCGTGTTGCCAGGAGTCCAGAGTGTGTCACGGTGAAGCCAGCTAGGGTTTACACAATCACCAGGGAGGGAGGGATGACGCTCGGGGGCCGTGGCAGCGAGGAGAGCCTGGAACTAGAGGTACTTAAAGGCTCCACAGAGCAAGCTATGTCCCAAGACCCTGCTAACCACAACCCATCCTGCACCAGTCAACCATCTGCAACAGCTGCCCATGGTAGCCATCATCGCAGTAGCCACCACCGCAGCAACCATCAACATGCCCAGCAGCATCATGGAGGCCCGCCATCATCAGGGCAGCCGCTGCAAAGATCTGGTAATGCCAGCAACATCCGGGGCTGGGGAATGAGGAGAGTCGGGTCACGGGACAATTACACCTCAGACTGTGTGGCCTGCATTCGAGCTCCGTGTCAAAGCCAGCGCTCCCTTGACCTGGATACCTCACCACGGGATGGAGGGAAGCACCGCAAGAAACTGGAGAGGATGTACAGCGAGGACAGAGCATCTACTGATGACAGGGGTACAGATGGTGCATTGCAAGATGGGCGGGTCTTTGTAATTCATGTGTTCACTTACTATTAGAAAAGTAAAAGTTGAAAAATAAAAAAAAGTCTTAAATGAAACAGTGAAGCACTGAATAATTCCCCACATTTACCCGGAGACGTTTTACTTCAAGCTCTCTAACCACACCTTTGTCTTGATTTCCTTGTTTGCAGAGGACAATACTAACAGCTGGTTCCCTAAAGAGAATATGTTCAGCTTTCAGACAGCTACCACCACCATGCAGGCGTGAGTACAGCATGAAGATCTGACTTTACTCTCATTCTGTACATTTCTGTATCTTCATGCACCACCACTGTGTTTGCAGCATGTGGCAAACCTACAGTTTCAATGCAGTACAATATTATAATAAGCTAAAAAGTAAGAGTATTGGCTTTTAACTTAATCTTTAAACTACAGTGTCTACTTTTGTGCATTGACAGTATGATTTCTAACATTATCAGCAATGACATTGTCGAAACTCAAAATGTTCTCCTTCCCGACATGTTGAATGCTTTACCAATCTTTGAGAGTCTTCGTCTTCATGATTCACTTTTCACAAGTCTGGGTCAAGTCGTAAGTCTACGCATGTAGAGTATGTGGGGCTTGAGTGCAGATCAAGCTTGAGTGTCCATCTCTGACAGACACACACACACACACACACACACACACACACAGTACTCTGTCACTAGTTAATTAACACCTGTCACCCAGATTTTATAATTATGACCCTCACATAGACAAAGCTCACCCACCACGATCTTTCCCCTTGTCTCTCCCACTGCTCCTCTTCTCTCTCCATATATCAGTTTCTCTGCTCCCTTTTCCATCTGTTTCCATTTGCCAATGTGCCTACTAGGGTCAGAATGATACGTTACTGCGTATGATCCTCACACCACTGGTCTTTGATTAATATTGTTGGCTTTAAATGGTTTGATTGCTTTAGAACTGATCAAACTATTTGTTTATAGGCAATTTGTAATATGAGCTGACGATTGATTTTGATCAGGTCTTGGGGTACGTACTGCTGTACTATTTATGCTCGACTGTTTTTGTTCAACTTGAGGTAACTTTTTTGTTTTGGCTCGTTCTATCCTCTGTAGTGAGAAGTGCAACATAAAGAAGTCAGAATTGTGTATGTGGTATGTGCTGTTTCTAACTGCTCTTTCATTTTGTCTTCTTGCTTTCCTCCCCATGTGGCGGCTTTCCAACCCACGACCACGACTGTAGAATATCGTGAGTAACTCCTTCACACATCCTTGTTGCTCTTCCCTTTTCACACTCTGTCAGTTAGGTAACGCGTCTTGAACCCTTTTCCTTCTGTGGCTTTGTGCTATTCAGTGTGCTGTGTCTCAGCCTCTGTGTCTGGTGGACTTGGTGTTAGAAGTTATAGATTAAGTCAGTAGTCCAAGAAGCGCAGAGAAGAGACTGTACAGCTGAAATGAAATGAGAAATGTTTCACATTATTATCATTACACACTAACACAGTGTAACATTGTTAAACATTGATTATTACACATTAAATTAAACTGTGCATAATATCATAAGCTTATTCAACTATGAAATAAAGTGACAAACAAATAAATAAGATAATATGTATTTATACATCTGGGATAATTACTACATTTGGAACACTGGAGTCTATTAACATAAAAATAACCACTTGCAGAAAAGGATTTGCATTAGCACTACAACACTACAATCATTTAATTCAATTAATCATCTTAAAATTCTGCAAAAGTGCAACTTTCTTACATTATTATTATTATTATTATTATTATTATTATTATTGGTGTTGTTGTGTTAATAAGCTGTGATAGGTGACAGTTTTAGCTGCACACTAAAGGTTTAGCTTCCTGATATAACGTCTGACACCAGCAAATGTTCTAAGCTAAGATAATGTCTGGTAATTCTCTCTTAATTTGATTGTACTAATTGATCTTATTACTCCCATTAGTCACATAGTATGTTCTTGAAAAGGTTTTTCAATAGCAACTGGACTTGTGTTAGTTCCTTGGCTACGTTTCACCTTTCTTTCCAGAGGGCTTCTCAAGTCTGACTGACTGGTAGGAGTCGTTCACGCTCAGGTGGTCACATTAACATACGTGTAAGCCAGGGGGAAGGACAACCCACAGGTGACCACCAATTACCAACTTGAGGATTCCACAGGGTTTATAAACCCGCTGCTCCTACCAATCAGTCAGACTTGAGAAAGTCCTCTGGAATGGAGGGTGAAACCTACGAAAATAAAACAGGTCCAGCTGCTATTGAAAAATCTTTTTCGAGATAAACGTGACCTGGATGACACCTAGTAATACTTTTAGACTATGAAGAATACAATACTGCAGTAGCCACTGTGGCCTATGCCTACAACTCTTAAGCATTATTAAGAAATATGAAGGCAGTTTTGAAAGTTTAGATAATTTTGAGTAAAGTATTATTTTTGTCAGCAGTGCTATTTAAGTATTTTCTAAAGATGAATTACTCTTTTAAACTGATAAACCTGCATTAGCAAACACAATGTGATGATGCCTCTGTTTGCATATGTACTGGCTCCATTAATAAAAATGTATGTGTATGTGTAGCTTGCAGCTACAATAATGATTTTCAACATTCACTGTCTTTCTGATCAATTTGATGTAGTGAAAATTTTAATTCCTTTTAAAGCAAGGATACTTCTAAAACATGAAGTTTGTATTTTAATGCAACTTTAGTTCAATTTTAAGTTGAGTTTAATTTACAGAAAGTAGTGTAATTAAAGTTTAAACAGTCAATTGGTCAGCAAAAATCACAGTTACAGACTTGTTTTTGTTGCCTCTAATTGCCACTTAGAGAGCAAGAATTTGGCAGGAAATGTGCTGGAATTGGTGTATGGCACAAAAGACGAAGAAGACTCTTAGCTTTCAGAATTTCTGCTGATGACAGATGGTGGAAGGAGTGACAGTGTAAAGGAGGAGTTGCTTCCATCGTTTTCACCATTTTTAGAGAGAGGGGACAGAAATCGAGTCCATGACTGAGGAAAATGATGTAATAGTAATGCACAGGCAGAGCTACGAAGGCATTTGGTTAATAAGTACTGTACAAACTCCATTGACCCCAGACCATTGCTTTTTGTCCCAGAGCTTGTCGGCTGTCTACCTGTCAATCAAAGCCAGAGTGCCGGATATGACTTCTTTTCTGGCAAACCCTGTCACAGATGATTCTCATTATGGCTGACATCCTGTCAGAGGCATTACTGTCCCCTTTGGGAAAGGCATGTCCACACTGACCAATTTATACATTGACAGAATGAGAAATAATGGACATCGTGACAGGCAGACACCAAAAATAATGGTTTGAAATTCACTTTTAAATTCAATTATATTAAACACTCACAGATAGTCAAAGGACTATCAATCTGTTCTGTTATGCTGGTGATGTTATAGTTAGCTCATGTTGCATAGACAGGATCCGCAGGGTCTTGGTTAGTCTTCAGTGCCTCTTCTTGTTGGCCTCTAGCTCCCTAGCTTGCATTGTAATCCTAGTGTGTTTATGTGTGTATGTGTGTGTGTATGTAGTACATGACAATATCCACAATGTCCTCTGCATCTGGTGGATCAAACGTACCTGAGCTGCTAACTCTACCCACTCAGCAAAACTAACCAAATCTCCTTGTTAACCCTTAAGGGACTTGAAACCACCCCCTCACTTTGAACCTCTTTACTGTTGCCCCATCCCATCCTGACTGGAACTTTGAATTTATGTCAGAACCCATCTTGACCTAAAGAGTCTCTCAACTTTGTAGCATTTAAGTCAGGCTTAGTCAGAAAGATGGATATGTCTAAATACAGGTCCTATAGTATCAAAGTCTTCAGACAAGGTCCATCAAGGTTATTTACTCCCTTTAGTCAGTTTGGGTTCAGACAAAAATTCTTTGCTCTTAGGTCAGACAAAGCTAAAATATAAAACTTGATTTCCCTACAAAACCACTTAATGCTTTGGCATCCCGGCAGGGCTTTCCGAGGCATTGCTGAGAGAAAGAGGCGGAAAAGAGAGCAGGAGGCAGCCACCATGATGGAGAGGTACCATGTCCTGGCTGTCCTGTACTGTCCTGTGTGGTGCAAAAACATCCCTGTTACAGTTACATAGCAACGAAATAGTGACTTTAGCCTTTTTTTAATTCCTACTAATAATTCCTACCGAGTCAAAATGTTGAGCATAGACATAGAGAGACAGAAATGTGCATTGTGCTAACCAAGAGGTAGTCCCACCCATCTACAATGTTTTATACCTGGACTTTATTAGCAACTAGCCTCTTTTGATGCTGACTAGGCCATTATTTGAATAACGGAGTTCAACTGGGAAACACATTTTCAACCAATTTTCAACTAACCAGCAGTATATTTTTTGTGGTGTGATGTAGCCTGTCATTAAACGTATGATATTGAGCACATTATACCTGACTTTTCTTGTGCTGTGGGTGAGTAGTGGCGTACATCCTGGTGTCCTGTCATGGAAACATTCAGCATTTAGCATTCACCTTACTGTGCAAACTGAAACCTCAGTGCCGACGAGTCTTGCTGCAGGTCTTTTGCAGTGACTCGAGAGTTTTTCTCCACCTGCCTCCTCTGAAGTCATACCGGCTCTGAGTGGTTGCTCACAGAAATAGATGTGTCCTCGTAACCATTTACTATGGATTTCTATGGAAACAAAACATTCTTTGCACTCTTGTCCTCAACAAGTTACAACGCAAACCTCTGATCTGCATACTGTGGAGCCTGTGTGTGTGTGGGAGTGTGTGTGTCGTGAATTCTGGAGGCTGCTGATGGCAGGTTTAATCATCACTAAACACTGATGTGTCAATACAGGGCTGTAGCTCGTTGCTCTATGGTTAGCAAATAAAGTAAACAAATTAATAGATATTTTTGGTGTCGACACATCAATGAGAAATGTCATTTTCTGTCTGAGACTGTGTGCGTTTGAGTTGCAGGTTCTTCAACAACGGAAACGTATTTATTTTTTGTGTACACATGTAAAAGGCTGTGTCCTATACTTTTGCAATGTAATTATTTTAATGAAATATACATGTCAGTCAGTCCATAGGACAGAATATCGAACGAATGAGCAAGTCGTGTTTTTTGCAAAACAATTGAAAAGGTCACAGTTCAACTGAGAGAGTTGGCTGAGATAGTTGCAGGCAGGCGTATTCGTGCTCCCACACCGACATGAATTCGACTCGTACTCTCTGCACACATGTCAGTGATTTTAAAAGCTTTTGTCACTCAGTATGAAAATACCGAGCACGAAACGTCGGCTGACTGACGGATCCCCCTCTCCCCTGAGTCATCACTCTATTTTAGGCTCTGCCTTCACAACTCCTGCAGTCACCGCTGACATGTCAACAGTGTTATTTAGGGTGCCTTGCATCTGCATTATGACTACAAAACAGTCTCAGACAAATAACATGCACGTTGCTAGGTGCGTGCATTTGGTTCACAGAGTTCATGAACTCTGCTAGTGTTTGGCTAGAGGTGCACTAATATATGAAGTTGATATTAATCACAGTGTTATGCTGTGGCACAAACAACGGCAACACAATGAGAAAAGCTAGCAATGACTGACTACAGAGGTGGAGCTCATTAAAAATAATGAAGTGTGGGTTTCTATTGTCGTGAACCTCATCCCAGTTCCACATCGGTACATTTCTTTCAGCATAGAGCTTCAGTTGCCTACAGATACAGCAACTTGTGTTTAACTGAAATCACAGCTTCTGGAAAATAACATCTAGTATCATCTTATCTAGAGACATCGTGAGTCAGTCCTAAGGTTCGTGTCAGGCTCAATCCAGGTGTATGGATCCATTTACCTCAGCCAGCTAATGCAATGTGCATCCAGCTGCAGAGCCTGGGGGACACTTGAGTGTGTAAATTATTAATTAATATACATATGAACATAAACAAATCAGGTTTTATGTCTGTTTTCTTCATTGTCACTTAGCAGCATGCTTTCTTAGCCACCGTCGACCACTGCTTTCAGTGCTTAAAATGAGAAACATGGCTGATGGCAGCTTAAGTCAGTGGTCGCGAATGAATTAATATTAAAGCCTCAACAGTCGTCACTTTGTTCTAATTGTCACTTACACAACATTTCCTGTTAGGCTTCACATAATGAACATGGAATTAATAATCTGTGTTGCCTATAAATCAAAATCACTTTGCATCACATCTTCTTTTTATGCTGACTTGATGTGCACAGGACAGAGCTTCTGCAAAACTTGAATGTTTGTATGTTTGACACATTCTATTATTCTCTGGCTCTGTCCCTCATTCCTAATGTCTCTGTCTCCTTCTCTTCCCCTAAAATGGAAGAAATTTCCGCAAACACCTTAGAATGGTGGGCAGCCGCAGGACGAAGGCCCAGAGTAAGTCTTTCAGTGCGTAGGATTTGCATGTCTTCGAGCTGGTGTTGGTATAATAAGGTCCTTTTGCATGTATACATGCTCTACAGTGTTCCCCAGCTTCACCGAAACATAGTGTGCTTTTTGCATGCAGTGATGTTTTTATATTAATATTATATGTGTGTATGAATCAGACATGTCATCCAAACCATTTATTTTAAAATCATTGATTGTCCTGTCCTTGTCAGTGTGTTTACCGTCTGTTCTCACAAAGAAAAATCACTGATAAAGTTGCTCCTAGTTCATATGTGCCGTTATGTCTTATGATGGTTGATTTTTCTCATTATATTCCACTAGATTAGATTAGATTAGATTAGATTAGATTAGATTAGATTAGATTAGATTAGATTAGATTAGATTAGATTAGATTGGATTCAGCTTTACTGTCAATGCACAAAGTACAGGTTGCAGGTTGATATCCAAACAGAAGTGCAGAAAGCAGTTATATACAGTTATAAGCATATGTAATGAACTGTAAATAAAGCTGTACAATAGACCAGTATGATTAGACATAAACAGTCTAATCTACTTACTATGAACAGAATTTTGTGAACAGTATATTATTATTAGAACAGTAAATATATCCAGGATGCAGTGCATCTAGTGCAGTGTGTTATTGAGTCTAAGTTGACGACGTCTCCCTGAGGGGAGAAGGGCACCACAGTTTTTGGTGCTTTGCAAGTTAAGTTTGACTGACAGTACGTTTCCACAAAAAGTAAAAAAAAAGTCTCATTTGTGTAAAGGGCAGGAAGGGAGTTTAGAAGGATTCAGCAAGAACATTTTATAATAGTGGCCCTTTAACCTAGTTATGTTACGGTCAGACACAGACATGTGAACAGGATGGGAAATGTCAAGGAATGGTAGAAAGCTACTCTTGTTAATTTAACAAGGTGATGGACATTTTAATATGAATATATTACCAAAAATGTGCTGTTAGTCTCCCTGACAACAGTTGTAATGGTCGCCACCACACACAGTATTGTGCAAAAGTCTTAGGCCACTATTGGATTAGATTTTCATGGTCCCCATATGAATGTATTTACATTAAAACATCTAGAAACACAAAAAGTGGTTTCTTAGCTTCTATCCTTCCACAAAGACCATTGCTGATCTGCCTCCTTTGGACTATGGAAGGATGAACCTGGCATCCAGATGAAGATGCCAGATGCTGAAAAGAAACTCTAAGAAACTTCTCATCAGATTTCAACAGGTCTTCCACTTTATTTTTGTCCTCTATGGATTCCTCTACAGAGATCACAACATTCTCAATCTCAATATTTGCCACATTAGTCTAATTGTTATTTAATAGTGTGGACATACTTTCTACATTTTCTACGTGTATTCTAATACAGAGACTAAGAAATAAATACAGATGTGTGTGTGTGTGTGTGTATATATACAGTACAGGCCAAAAGTTTGGACACATTCAATTCATTCAATGTGTTTTCTTTATTTTCATGACCATTTCCATTGGTAGATTCTCACTGAAGGCATCAAAACTATGAATGAACACATGTGGAGTTATGTACTTAACAAAAAAAGGT
>JAUYWH010000027.1:2066374-2115016 GCA_034779795.1 Ctenopoma multispine | reverse complement strand
GTTGTGTTTTTCTCTGTAGTGACACCATCTAGGTGGCCCAGCAAGCAAACTGAGGGAGAGGCTGGAATGGTGCATTTCAGACACTTTGATAAGTCTTCACAAGTCCTGTACCAGAACCTCTGAACAGGTGGACAGAACCAAAGAGCGTGGATGTAGTTATCAGGTGTCTCACCTGAACAATATAAGAACATTATACCTGCTGAACATCACAGATTGACATGACAGTATGACAGACAGATGTCAGATGCATAAAGGTGTCATAGTTTTTCCTCCCAAAAACAGCTGCTGTTCATCATATTCAGTTCTTCTGCATAACACTGACTTCAGTAATTCTCTATTTCTTGAGCTGAATCACCAGTTGTTATCTGATATTCTACCAGAGGAGAAATCTTTAATATTTTCCACTATAGCAAGACTCGTCAACTCAGTTTGCAAAACACCAAACAGAGGCTTTTGACTCAAATAGCAAACTTTGTCCCAGCTTCTTCAGTGCTGGTTGAGGTAGCTATTTTTCTCTTAATGCGGAAAAAAAATTCTGGATCAAGGCCGGCAAAGTCTTTGTAAAGTTTTCCACTAGTGGAAAAACACTTGTGAATACTAGCTGCATCTGTGTCCAGAATGACACTGTGGTCTCTGACCTCCAACTCTTTCTCAGGTACTGTCAGTGGTTCATCGTTTGACATCTCATCTGGCACTGACTTCTTTTTTTCAACCTGCACCTCCACCTCACTGCTATTCTCTTGCAGTTTCTCATTAACTCAATCCACAAAAGGGTTTGCAGCTCTTTTGACCCCTTTAAAGTCTATTGTTCAAGCTGTCTTTTGTTCTCTTTTTCAGTCTGTCTAGTGCCTAAAACTAGATATTGAACTGTGAAGATATCCATCCTGTTTGTCTGTAGATATTGTGGCAACGGGAAAACACGTGTACTTTAGTTAGAACCTAGTAATGAAATATAATGTGATTGATGCTAATCAGCGAGAGAACATATCTGGACTCTTCAGACAGCAAACAGAAGATGCAGTATTTTCTTATTACAAATACAAATGTCAAGTATGATGAGTCTCTATCTTCCAAGTGCTGGAGGGAACATTAGAAATTTATGTGAATCTCACCCATACAATGTGGTGCTGCAGAATGTCAGATTCATACTGGAATAATGTCAAAACAAAAATACACTGTATTGAGAAACTCTATTTGGGACCAGAGTTTTTTTTTATTATTCTTGATACCTGGTGAAACTCTTTGAAAGTAATGAGAAAAAGCAGAAAAGGAGCCAAAGCACAGATACAGTCTCCTCCAAAAAGTTTTTCAACATTTGACTTTAAGATCAAAACATTGCTAAAAAAATGTTTTACTGTAACAACTGGCAGATGTGAAGTTTATTAATTGTAAATTGTATTATTGTCTGTCTGTTACCAAGGGGAGTCAGATTTCCAAAGAGGAGCTGTTCCTTTACTGAAGCTGCCTCTTCTTTTTAATCTCAAGCCCAACTGTGTAAAAATGTAATTGGATCAACGAGAATCACAGATAAAAGACGAACGTTTTAAAATAAAGATAAAATAGAAGTGCTGCTTATGGGATATCTGCGATGCTGTGTAACAGAGTGACTGCGAAGCACAGAGTCAGCTAGTGTCAAATCCAGGAGAAGAACAGTAATAATTCTGCAAAGCCATTCTGCACCACATCAAAATTTCATTTAGAATTTACTTGGCAGTCATATCCTCATCATGTGGAGGGTTAATGTTCCTCACTGCTCCATCAACAAGCAAGCTGAGGCTATGAAGGCACATTGTCACTCCATGTCCGCTCTGAGCATGGATGACAGAAAGTGTACAGTCATGATTTAAAAGAAAAAAGTGAAACTATAAAAGTGGTGTTATATACATCAATGCCATTTCAGCTGTGTTGAGAGACATGAAGGTTCAAATTTTAGATCTGAATGTGCTACTTGATTTTCTCTCTTTACGTGTTCTTGTATTGTAAATATCAGTGATAATCTTACTATTGCTTGTGGTGTGAGGGTCATTAATATATAAATTTCTTAGATTGGCATTGGACTAAAAGCTCTGTACTGTGTCAAAGTTTTTAGGAAAGTATCTGCATACTTGGTATCCTGCTTTCAAATCTGTCTCTTAGTTTTTTTTCTCTAAAATGAAGTCTGAAATGAGCGGTATACTGATGTACTGACAATGTAGGAAATGAACAACTATTCTTTGTAAATGTCAGTAAGAATCTGAAAACTGTTTCTTGAACATATGTCTGTGAAGATTCTCAGTCATCCAGGTAAAGTTGTCTGAAGGTTGAGTCATGGTAACTGGACTTTTTAAGTAGAGACGTTTCATTCTGCATCCACAGAACTTTATCAATCTGAGGGAAGTTGGTTAGTGACAAATTTATTCTCCAGGTTGGTTTCACCTCACACCTGCCTTGAATGGGCTCATCCCCTGGCTTTGTTTCACTCAACGAGCCCATTCAAGGCAGGTGTGAGGTGAAATCAAACTGTGATCACAGTTGCCATGACTCAATCTTCAGACATGTTACTTGAACAGTAATTAAACTGTAGTCATGTGAAACATAAGACAGCGGTACACTGCTCAAGCTGGAGCCCTGAACAATGTTAAGTACAATTAAAATGATGATGGTGATATGCATCGATGTCCTTAAACAATGGGATGATGCTTCTTTAGGATTTGGACACCACCTGCTCTCCCAACAGTGCGGGAGATGCAGCATTTTCTAATTATGCACCAAACATATGAAATGGTCTGTCGGTCGAGATTCAGCTTGCTACTTCCTTGACTTGAAAAAAACGAAGAAAGTGTGCAGTGAAAATTGTCTTGACCAGATAAACAAACATGGTACTCTCAAGGTTTGCAAAGCACTGACGTGCCTTTGTCAGAGCATCACCTTTTGTCCAGTTGTAGCACCCTTTGTTGTATCTGTGAGAACTAGATTCAGAATGTGTTTAATACCAGACAAGAAATTGCTCTGGACATGTCTATAGTGTCTCTGCTTGTTTGCTGCAATGTCTGTCATGCTGCTTACACAAACAACACTATTCTGTAAATTATTTACAATCCAAACTCTCATGAATATCTAACAATAGCAGAGAACTTTGGATAAGGTAGCTTGGGTGGTGTCTGTGTAAAACTAAAACATTCCTGCTTTCTGGACTTTATTTAATATTCACAGATCATATGTTCTGTCAAATCTGACTAAGTTCTGGGCCAAATTCAGTCTAAGATTTCAGCAGAGTTGGTTCAGGAGTTCTTCAGTTCTTCTTCAAAGATGAACAGGCAGAGAGGCAAAAATCAAAGTGTAAAAGGTTTATTGTCAAAAAGAAAGGTAGACACATAAACCAGTGAGTAAGGCCCCGGGGGGCACAGACTGCTGGTTTGGGGCGATACATGGTCTTTTAAACAATTTAATGGTACCTCCCCAGGGGCTGTCTTAATACCTATCTCACCACCCCTGTATCTTGCTCCCATAGTTCTAAGACCCCTCCTTCTGTCCCTCATATGACTCCAGTCTGTGATATCTAAAAATACATCAGTTAACCCTTTCCCTTCTCCCACTTGGCCTCTTCACTATAAACTTCATTCTTAACAGAAACATTCAGTACTTCATTACATGAGTCCACTCAAATTTAAAAGAGGCCTTATGGATATCAGGAAAAGCTTCACACACACTTGCTTTGCTGTGCTGTGGATGGGGTAACATAGAGTAATAGTACATAACAAAGTAATGTAGTATAGAATGGTAATAGAGTACCATGGCCTTCAAGAGCATTTAAAATACAACACATAAGACATTGAACTAAAATACATGGTACATGCTCTCATAATTCAGAGAAACCAGGTTACACAGAGATCTAGAAGATGAAGCATGGGGACTGGGTTTCTTTCTTCTTTCAGTGGAGTACAACTTTACAGACAGGTTACATACTGGTAATGGAGAAAGATGCCACTTAATGCCTGCAGAGTGAGATACGTCCTCAGACTCCTACCTCGGTGCTGTAAAAGTCGATAAGGAAAAAAATAGTGTTGTGAAGGAGTAATGTTCTTGGATAATTCACTTATCACTTGCCATGATTACAGAAACCAGGTTTGTTGTTACTTGTTCTTGTTCTAGTTAGAAACAAGCTGCTACAGAAAGTAAATGTTACAGAAGTGCATATAATCATGGTAACTTTTAACAACTGTATTCACAAAGTCTGACATCCAAGACAAGTCAGTGTTATATTTGTACACCACAGATTATTTGCAAAATGGAATACTTTAGTCTAAACTCTACAATTTCTTAAAAAAACATCCAACACATCCATCCTATGGTCTGATTCTGTTTGATTCAGTTAAACACTCTTCTGCTTGTCTTAAAACAGTAGTAGCAAGTCAGAAGTCACAGTTTGTTATAGTTGCTTAAGTCCAGAAAAGAAAAAAGGTCACACCTCTCTCTGCCTTGCTGGGTCTGGCCACAGGGCCTCGTCAACATCACAGGCTATGTTATCATTAGCAAGGCAGCGTGGGAAGGATCTTCTGGAGTGACGAATCCATCCCTGCATTGATGTCACATCAGTTTGGTCACAGGCTTCCTCCATAACTTGGATGAGCAGACATACGACCAGAGATCATAAACCTCATACATGCTGGGAAGTGACATTATGATATATTTTAGTGTCAGAGGTATATAATGTTACTGTAAACTGTTGCTTATCAACCCTCCACCTGAACTCCACCCACAGAACCTTGGAGTTCAGTAACCAGGACTGCTGCACTAATAATTACCTTTCTCTGAACTACATGCACTAGAGCAATTCAGAAGAAAAAGCAGACAGAAACACAGACAACCACAATTTCATGCAAGTTTTGATTGGGATTTTTTATGTCTTAGATCAATGTTTTTGCTCAGTGTAACCAAGCCAAATAGTAAACTCCACTAGGCCTTACTGTAGTGAAGTTTCAAATAAAGCTGGAATAAAGGAAAAGGGGAAAGATGGCAGTCAAGACAAATACAAAAAAACAAACAATAAAACCAAACCAGGGGATGCAAAATGACAACATACACCAATAACGGCGTAAGGTTGCATAGGATGTCAAACCCCTCTCTGCTGTCTGCTGCATTAAATTTACTGGATAACTGTTCCAGAGAATCGCTGCAGTGTTTTATGGAACTTTTAAATCTGAATGGGATCAAATTTCTCAGACTCCCTCTCATAATTATGATGATCACTAATCAATCTGAAATAATTAGATACATCTACAAGAATATCTTGAGCAGTTTACAGTCCGGTTTGAATTAGTTGAGAAGAGCTGCAGTAATAAAGTCTAGCAGCATAATCAAAGTGACACTTGTGTGTCCCAGTTTGATTCTGCTAAACAAAGTTTCTTCTCCTCTACCTCTACCTAGTGACCGCTCTGTGTCATCTTCCTTTTGATATAAACTATTTAAAACACATTCCTATATTAGTCTTATCCCATAACCTTTCCAAATGTTTTTCAACCTCAGTCCAAAAAGGACTTCACTTCTGCGATGCTTATCGAACGTGGTATTTCCACTTCACTGGTTTTTATTCCCTGTTTAACACAAAGATCTACAAGCTCAGTCCCTTATACACCTGAATAAGCTGGTACCTATAGAAACTGATGATGAGAACTCTCAGAGGTTTTATTTCTTGTGTAGTGTAGAAAAAACAGACTGTATAGTATAATGTACAGTTTAGTATAAATGTGCTTTTATAGTAAATATAGTCATAGTCATTCTGTGGAATATACTGTCATGTGTTCAGTAATCCTCTTTATAACTTCCACATTCAGTTCAGAAATATAAAACTTGATGCAGAATTTTCAAGATTTTTAGATCCATATATATCATGTTTCCATATTTCCCTTACAGAATGTTATTCATATAATTGTATTCCCAATAGGCTGTGGTAGTGGAATTAAATTAGTTATGGTAGTTGGAGTAATTTTCCAATTGTTTAATTTTAACTCCTTATATTAGAAATAAAAGCACAAAATCTATAACTGTTATCATATCATTTATCATATCATTTATAGGTTGCTTTGAAACATGCACATCGTCATCATCTTTTAGGTTTATCGAATAATTAACTGTTTTTGGCTTAATTAAAGAAGCAATTTTTAAATGTCTACTTGCAGCTATTTTTTTATATCTGCTACTGTGTTAAACTGTGGTATGCTACTGCTGTTAAAAACTGCCACTGGTGTTAAAAAACATCTTATTTGTTTAAAATATTTGCAAACTAAATATTATTAAAATTTTGTTCATATAGCAGCTTTTAAAATAAAACTAATTTTTTTATCGCGATTAATCGCGATTAAAAATGCTGCCCAGCACTACTTAGCACACAACAATTGCAGTTACATATAATTTCTGTGTCCTGTTTAAGGTCTACATTATGTTAGATTACACTGAAAACATTACACTAGTTTTTGTTTCTCTTCACTGGCTTCCTACTGATGTTAGGTCCGATCTTAAGAGTTTTCCTGCAACATTCTCCAGCCGTGCTGCCTCAGTCTCGCTGAATTCTATTAAACCTGCTACAAACAGTAAAGTCCATGTGGTTCCGCTTTTGTTACCTCAAGCACACGTGCCCAAACTGTGTGCCCACCATTCTCTCCTCACTGTCCCGTGTTTCCAGTCAGACTCTCTGTGCTGGGACCTCTCTCTCTCCTGGTTGTCTGTGCATTTCCAAATGTTTTAAGTCTAGAGCTCCTTCCTCTTGTATCTCCCTCCTTTATGTTTTGTTTTCTTTTTTCAGATTTGTGAATGCTGTGAATTTTATCTCCTGTGTTTGTATAGTCTGTCCTCATGGTGGAGAGGCTGTGTGTCTCATCTGGATTTATTGTCCTTAAATATGTTCGAGACCCTTTAAAATATGTTTACTCTATATTTTTGATGTTGTAATCTCTTTTATGTCTGTCCCTCATCATGTGCTGAATCTGCTCTATGGCCATTATCAACTCATACTTTATGGATGCAGATCAAATAAATAGTTTTCCAGTTTAAGAAATAAATATCTTAAGAACATATTGTTACCTGCATAGCCTAAAATACAGTTAGGTCCATATGTGATGGCACGATACACCTAAATGTGTGTGTGTGTGTGTGTGTGTGTGTGTGTGTGTGTGTGTGTGTGTGTGTGTGTGTGTGTGTGTGTGTGTGTGTGTGAAAATGGTTGTAATTCCTGGTCAAAACGCTTTAAATTAAAGCTGAAAATCTTGACTTTGCTCACATCTTGTTTTATTTCAAATTCAGTGTGGTGGTCTACACAGGCCAAGAGCCAAGAACTTATCATTTCATTATTTATGGACCTAACTGTCTCCTCACACACCTTTATCTGTCTCTCTGCCTCCTTCTGGTCTTGTTTCATCTAACTCTGCTCTGCACAGCTTGAGATGAAAATAAAATCCTTTTGGATTTTTTAAATGTATCGACTTATTAGAGCTGAACAATTTAACATGTGTGAAAACTGAACAGCAGCTGCATTGTCCACCTGAACATGCTGTTTTTACTACACTTGGCAGCAGCCTGCACAAATGTGTTTCTCTTTTTGATGGGGGTTTTGAACCACCCTTTTTCTTTTGTCATCCATCAGCATACAGCAGGATAGCTATTTATTCTTGCAGGTCAAGGTTAAGATAGGACTGTACCACTTTAAAGAGGGGCGGAGGCACTCTATTCTCCAGCAACAGATCTGAGTGTGGTTGAGATGTGATTGGTGTGTGTGAATTCAGAACTATGGTCTGACCGGTGAATGCCAATGCACGGCTCTGTCAGCTCAGCCAGGAGCAAAGCTCAATAACCCTCAGTGCCAGCCCCACAGGGACAGGCCCAACGGGATTCCTCTGGTTGTCCTCTCTGCCATTGCTGTAGGACCTTTGAATTTTCAGCACACAGAAGGTCCACATGGAAACTGACATTTAGCAATATACATGTTTCTTTACTCATCTGATGTGACTTTAATGAAAAGCACTGAGTATAGTAAAGTACAAGTCTATTACAGTATGATCACATTTAATGGCACAGGTGATGATGATTTACAGTCATCTTCAGACAGTTCAGCACATGTCCTGAGTTGGAACAAAGACTGCATTTACCTTTGCGCCTTTTTCCAGGCAGCTTAATGGGCCTTTGTTCATGTTTTATCTGTGTTGCTGGGGTGTTGGAAAATGTTTGCTTTAATGCAACTCTGAGCTGCAGCCATGAATGTCGATAATGGAATTAAAATGAGTCAGTTCTAATACTATATGTGAAATAGTCGACGTCCTGTTGTGTTTAACTTTGTGGTAGGAAAGACGTAATGCATCTCAGCAGGTGGTTGTGAACAGCATGCAAACAAGAATTAGATAGCTACGGCATTTGAAACAATAGTTCCTTTCACATGAAATACAATGTTTTATATAGTTGAAACATGCTTTAAATGTGTCCATATGACACAAATAATAATAGGGGTTTAAAATGCAAATAGGAAAATATATATTTGCTGTGCCATGTGGTGGAAACAGTACCAGTACATCTTCAATGGGACATGAAGCTATGTGGGTTTGAGTTTCCAGAAGTAGATTTAATTTGTTGCTTACTTGTTTGAAATTTGATCTGAATGCACTTTATTTATCACAGAGTAATATAGCTAGTACTCAAAGACATCCAAGTAATAGCCAAACAAATTAATGGTAGAGAAATATAACCTAAAGAGACCAAGAGAGACTCTGTTTCTCCAATAGTACAATAAGTACTATTATATACTAAAAGAAAATCATAGACTACACACATACACACTAACAAGCTCTTGGAATAAAAACACTGTAACACTTTATTCACATACTTGTGTTTACAAAGGGTTATCCAACCAAATGTGGAGCACCCGATCTCAGTGCTGCTCCATTTACTTCATCATCCCCATGATCAGCGGGGATACCTGTCTTCTCACCTCACAGTATCCTCTACACATCTACACCAAGTTACATAAATACGTTGTTAGTGGGTTTCGTTTACTTGAATAATTCTGCTATTTCTTCTGGCATTTGTTAAATAAATGTCATCCTCCAGGGGAACAATCACATTCCTGAGGTAATACTGTGTAAGAGATGTTGAAACATTAGCAAACTATAGTAAAAGAGATATTTAACATGACTACATATAACATTTTAGTAGACCTGTCAACTTTCTGATTATTTTCTCTACTCTACTCGTCAGTATCCACAGACAAGCTGCTGAGAGGTTTCAAATATTGTGCTGCCACACCTTGAATCATGCTAGTTAGGTTATTTCATTAAACTATCACCATTTTGTTTTTGTTTTTTCATGTTTGGGTGTATTCTGCCAATTACTGTATCATCTCTTCTGTTCTACATTCAATTAAGATGAGATAGTTTCAGGGAAGCCACGTCATTAGTTTTATTAAATACACCATGCTTTACCATGCTTTGACACTTGAAAATGTCTTAAAAACTCTTTTCTGATTAGCTTCATAGCTAAATACCGTGAGAGTTCATTAGGTATTAGAGTAACTTTGTAAAACATATGAAGGACAGGTGTGATGTGTTGAACAAGCCAAATCAAACCTGATGATGCTGGTTTGGCAGAATATGTCAGATTCTACGGATGCGTTTTCCTGTGTACAGTTTCACAATTTAGAAATAAATCTGCTTGGCGGAAACCAGTGAAATGATTGTTTAGAGGTGACTTTATATGCAACACACATCCTTGCATCACACACCTTTTTACCTTTTTCAAGCACACATCAACTTTGGCAGCCAACGTGGTTATAAGACTGTATTCAAAGTTAGTGAAGGTAGAGCGTAATTATCTGTATCTAAAAACACAAAAGATGCCTTCTAAGATAATTAACATTAGCATTAAAACACTTATGTTTTTGCCTGCTTTACAAACTAAGAGTACTGATGCATATGTTTGGGTTGTTATAGATGTAGCATTAGCACATATAAACATTCTGCCTTGTCCTTAAAATATACCAGACAACTAAAAGATGCTGAATGTACTACATTAATGCAAATACTCGTATTATTGATGACTGTGGTGTAAACAGGCAGAGCTTCACTCCTTCTCCAGGAAAATTAAAAGCATAGCAACATGAAACATTTTCAGTGATCAATCTGCTTCTTCATCAACTCCACACCTCAAATACAGAGTCTTAGCAATAGCCTAAAAAAAAAGTAATACCGTGAGCTGTGAAAGTAACAGTGTGAAACAACATTTAGAAAATCGGAGCTCTGACCACACTGCAATTATACACTCAAAGGTAACAGGCAGGTTTGCTTCTTGGTGTCATGAACATTTTCTACTCATTACACATGAAGGTTAGAGTAAAAACTGCTCCTCATCAGGTCGAATTAATTTGAAGATGTTCTCTACTGCATTCATACATGTGCATCTCACATGTTGCTCGGAAACAAGTCTTCTCTTAATCTGCCAACCCTGAAATTCAACACCTTACACGTCAGCACTAACTAATGTGTAAGGAGGAGTTTCCTCTCTGATCTCAAATCTGTGAATTTGTCTGATATCACTCCCCTCCTCCTCTATTTTACCCCGACGTGGGAGAATATTCAAGTATATTCAACTACAAATACTTCATTACAAGTACCACTTTAAGTTCTTGGCTAAAGTTTAAGTACTAGAATTTAATTTGAAAAGTCATAGAATAAATTTAATTTCTTCTTTTAAAAAAAGTGTCCTTTTGTTTATAGCAATAAAAAAAAGCTATAGTTGAAGGCTACACCCTGACGCTGTCCTTAAAACTCAGCTGTATAGGTTGTTGTACCAGTAGCATTAATGCTGGACACTATTCTTGACTGTTATGGACAAAAAAGTTGCATTATGTTAACAGCTATTTTGGTGCCTGGCACCAAAGGGTTCGGATTTCAACAGATGCCTGTTGCCATGGGGGCGGTCTTTCAAAAAGATGCCACTATGGGTGGTATGAGGAGATAGGGACAACCAGCTGATACCATAGTTTGACATTACTAATGATTAATAAAAAGGAAAACACACAGATTTGTGTTACTATAGAAACTTGGTGTAAAATAAAACTAAATGTAGAGCTGATTATAACTATTTTATCCATAACAGAACGGTGGTGCTTCGACCCTTTAGAATTTCTATTTCCACATGAATATGACCTAAAACATGATCAGATTTTCATGGAAGTCATAGACGTAAATAAAAAGGTTTAGGGTCACTATCAAATCTGATTCATCAGTATCAAAGTCTTAACAACACAAGTTTGTATACGTGTGTCATGACTTAAACAGAGGAGATTTTTTTACTTTACTTTACTTTATTTTACTTTTTACATTACTTTACTTTACTTTACTTTACTTTACTTGGCAGACGCTTTTATCCAAAGCGACTTACAAGGAGAAGACACCAGCAATTACCATTCGGTTTCTGTAAATTCTGAGTTACTACAAACGAAGAGCCCTGATAAGACCCGACTCGTCAAAGAGAAAAACATGCTAGGAATTGTTTAGTGCTAGACAATTTTTTGTGAATGTGTGAGTGTTTTTGTTTGTGACTCATTTGAAATGATTTCTTAAAACATTAGAAGACATGATGCTCACCAAGCTCAAAGTGGACACCAACTGACAGTCAGGCAGATTGTGTGCTTGATAAAGAACGAAGATTATTCTCAATCATCACCCTTACCTGGACCAACAAATATCACATTGAAAGCAAGGTGTGTAATTGTCTGGGAAACGTCAAAGAAACTTAAGGCCTCATGATCCCACCATACAGACGTTAACACTAAATCAGTTTACCAGACAATGGTTTAAGGAGAAGAAATGTAATACTTTGGAATGGCCAAGTCAAAGTCCTGACTTTAATCCTACAGAAATGCCTTGGAAGGACGTGAAGCAGCCAGTTCATGCAAAGAAGCTAAGCAAGATCTATGAATTTATCACCGTTCATGAGTCATACCATGCTTTGAACAGGCACGGTATCTATGGCAGGACACCATGAAGGAAGCCATTGCCACCGAAGTTGGAAAGTTTGTCTGTGGACCTGGACTGTTTGCCATTGTGGAGGGGAAAATAAGTTCCTAAGTTTATGAAAGTATCCTTCAGGATAATGTCAGCGTGGCTGAGCTGAAGCTCAGAAGAAGCTGGGTGATGCAGCAAGACAATGACAGCAAACGTCTACATCAACATCCAAGCTCGGATAAATGGAGAGTGGGATTTCCATACTGTATCGGTCGGGGTGTGGATTAACAACAACGAAGAGGAGAGGAGGAAGGTGAGGTGTGAGCAGGATGTTAGGGATAGATGGAGCAGCTGAAAGTTGAAGGTTTTTTTTTCCATCTTTAAATTAATAAGTTTAATTATGTATTTTTTGTTTCATTTGTTTAACTGAGGGGTGCTACAGTGGTTAGCACTGTTACCTCACAGCAAGTAGGACACCTGGGTTAACCAGGTGCTTTTCAGTGCGGAGTCTGCATGTACCTCATGTGTCTGGTGTGTAGGTATTCTCAGGATAATTTGGTAATTGTTCACAGGCATAAATAGTTGTCTCTGTATGTCAGTCCTGTGATAGACAGGAAAGTGGTTAGGATAGGGGTTAGGACTTCAGCACCGCTGCACATTATTATTTATTAGGTGATTAGATTTGTTTTACGAATCGGCATCTGCAGAGTAGCCAAAGATCATTCTGTAGTAAATGGCTTCGTGTGGATCATATCCTCATGACTTGCCAATTTATTGAGAGGTATATTAGATTTGTATCATTATTTGGTACATTTGAGTGCACCAGCTTGTACATACTACTCAAGTGAAAAAAATATCTTCCTTCTCTCGGATTCAAGATACGAAGATTCAAAGGGTTCACTGTCATGTGCACAGTAAAAAAACATGTTCCCCTGTACAATGAAATTCTTTCTTTGCTGTCCACACCACATGATAAGTAAAAGATAAATAAGATAAAGATAAATAGTAAGTAGCACGTAATACTGAGCTATTATAAATGAAGCATAATTATAAATTATATTATATTAACTTATAAATGTTCAAGACAAATGTTAACAAGTCAAATACAGTCTGATGAGTGAGGTACGGTTGTATAAGGTTGATAGAATGAGGTGGACCGTGATTATAAACAGTCAGTAGTTTAGGAGTCTAATGTCCTTGGGGAAGAAAGAGTTCTTTAGCCTGGAAGTCCTGCATTTCACACTTCTATACCTGCTGCCTGAGGGTAGAAGTGTGAACAGTGTTGGGGGTGGGTGGAGTCTTTGAGTATGAAGGCTGTCCGTTGTAGATGCTCTGGAGACAGGGCAGTGGAGTCCTGGTGATCTTCTCAGCAGTCTTTACCACTCTCTGCAGGCGTTTGGGGTTGAACAGTAGTCTTACCGTACCACACGCTGATGCAGCTGGTCAGGAAGCTTCAACAATGCAGCTGTAGAAGCTGCTGATCCTTCTTTACCAACTATGTGGTCTATCAGTGCATTGGCATTTTTATACATCTGATAGTGTAACATCATCGACTGTAAGCTGGAATATTCTCTAATACAGTATCTCAGTGATTGTCATTACCTTGACCCCCTCACTTATTAGTCATGGACCACTTTAGAAAGATGTTTTTTTAGTGTCCAACTTGATGCAGTCTGAACCATTTCCGCTTTAGTTCTGTCACAGTACTGGATCTTTTTTGCTCTCCTATGACAATATTGTCCCTGATTGGCAAGGATATACGCTCCAGCTAGTTAGTTACCACAAAAAAAACATTACATACATATGAACTTTGATATTTGATTGTCTGGTTGTGGGTAAGAAATAATTAGCAAACACAGAGGTTGAATGTGTTTAACTTATTGACATTGTATTTGATGTGTGCTTTGCTGATAGATGAAAACTTGTCCTATAAAAAACACACGCATTAGTGTGCCATGTTTAGGTCTACAGGAAATAATAATTATATGGTGTAACCCCTGTTAGAGTTAAGTTAGTTAAGTCAAAGATCACTGTGTAGATACAGTTTTTTACAGTGTGGATTTGAATGCAATATGTTGATATCTCACTATCTGTGCTATATTGGGTCTCCTCTCCAGGGTTTTCAGGCCACAAACGCCCATTAGGTGTAGACATCAGGTGTCCTGCGAAGTTGTGAGGCTGCATTACACTTGAAATGTATCCTCATCTCTCCCATTTTGCAGCCTCTACAATACGTGCTAGATAAAGTCCCACTCAGCCACATCGACATACTTGGGTAAAACGAGAAGCTTATGAACGAGTTTTGGTTATAGTTCTTTCTAAAAACATACAATGTCTGGAATAGAAGCTGCCGCACGAGAAGAACTTGAAAGTGACTTATAAAAAGAAAGTTTACTTGCACGAGCTGGAAAATTTAACAGAGATGTGCTGAGAGGGAGAGATTGAGAGCAGGACACCATTTCCACTTCAACTGGTAATGAGGCATTGACCAAACAGGTGTACAGTCTGTACCTCTGAAAACTGTTGTTCATGCCTTCATATCCTCTTGACTTGATTAGTATAACTCACTTCTCACCATCTGTAACAAAAAGTCTATACTTATCCATAATTAGTACATAATGCAGCCTGCAGGATTTTAACAGGTGCCAAGAAATCACATCATACCCATCTGCCTCATCCTTTAAAATGTTTCTGACATTTTTTCCATCCTCCCAAAAATCCTGTTTTATCTGTCCATGTTTTCCTTTTGTTTGTTTCCTATGTTTTTTTTTGTCTTTCACATATCCTCACTGTTTTATTTATTCTTTAAGTGCTGACTTGTTATCCCTGATTTATTCTCTTAACCTGTTCCTTTCATCATCCAGGTCTGCTGATTACTGGAAACATACTTATATCATGGATGTGGAGGACCTGGCATGACTGAACCTCTGCATTTCTGACCACTTCTCTTTATGTGATCTTTTACAAAAAATATCACAAAAAAAGATGCGATCTTTTACCAAAAAAGTCACTGTCTGTGTTTTCTATTTGTATATTTGTATATATCTACGTATATATATATATATATCTATATATATATATATAGATATATATATATATATATCTATATATATAGATATATACATGTATGTGTATATATATATATATACATATATATATATTGCTCAAAACAACAGATTTATTGGTGGCATAATACTTTTGCACAGTACTAAAATCAGGTGACGATTAGGGCGGGGCCAAAGGATTTGGGTCATCCAACACTGCTGCTACGATGTACTGACACACCCTGTACTTCAGTATCACACCAACTGTCTCTTACTCTCTACCCTCTCCACCAGCCTTCACCGACCGCCGAGCAAAGAGTTTCAGTCGCTCGTGGAGCGACCCGACCCCTGTCAAGCCTGATTCACTGCATGACTCCAGAGACAGTGAGTTGACACTCTCTCAGTCACATACATGAACAATAACACAGATTCTTACTCTACACAGTACATATATGCACATAGTGTGTACTGTACATGTGTGATTGGTCTGCAGAAATACAGACACATACATACAGAGTGTGTTTCAGTGTATACAGTATAATGCTCAAAACAGCATTCTGTACCTATTGTCTAAAAGATGTGCTGCCTGAATGTCTGTTCCATTCATTTCCTCCTCACCGTCATCTTCACCTGTTGTCTGTTTGCCTTGTAGCTGTCTGTATCTGGCATTTTGTGTCGTCTGATTTTAACATTATGCTATAAGACTAAAATAACAGGTGCAACCCTTTTAAGAGTGCACCCACCTCTCTAATTGTGTTTGTGTGTTTTCCTTTCATGTCACCCTTTGTTCCCGTGTGTGAGCCAGGTGGCGAGCTTCAGACCTCCTCAGGGACACTAGATGAAGGGCTGGATGAGGATGCTGAGTGGGAGGATGAGAGAGATATGGAGAGGGCGGCCTGTGAAGGAGAGGACTTCATCCCACCAAAGATCATGGTGAGGATTCTTGCCATCAACTTTGAAATTGAAAACACATTCAGAATATATCTGACAAGTTTTTCACACCTATGCAGCCGAGGGTGTTTCCGTTTATGTGTGTTTCCTGTTTTTCACAGCTCATCTCCTCCAAGGTCCCCAAGGCCGAATATGTTCCCAACATCATCCGCAGGGATGACCCGTCCATCATCCCCATTCTTTATGTGAGTAGCAGCTTTATATCACCAATTTATTCAGCTTTATGACATTGTGTGGAGCATTTATTAAGTCATTCACTGAGAAAACGCAAAGTTGCTAGATGGATGAACTGAGATACAAAACTGCTGTTCCTATGTGTTCTCACTGGTCAAGTTGTTCCACTAATGAAAATAAAGTCAAATTAGGATCAAAACACAATAAAATATAATAAAAATGATATGCTGTTAAAATTGTGTTGCTCGTATTAAAATAAGACATGAACATTATACATGTTTGACTGAAACATAATGCAACTGCATGTGTATTAAGAATCTTAAGTATATTATCAATATTTTCTCAGTAGGGTTTTGTGGAATAATAATTCTGCTTTATTTTACCATTTGAAGGATCACGAACACGCCACTTTTGACGACATCCTCGGTGAGTGTGTGTGACATCTCAAGTGAAAATTACTCTGCTAGTCCAAATGTGGAAAAGATGAGGGTGGAATAGGTCTGAGCTCACTGGAGTGCAGAGATAACTCATTGTTTTTCTGCTTGTGTGTGTGTGTGTGTGTGTGTGTGTGTGTGTGTGTGTGTGTGTGTGTGTGTGTGTGTGTGTGCGCGTGTTCGTCAAGGGACAGCCAATTTATGTGTCTCACCATTATGGCTGAGTGGGAAAAGTGACACCTCTGTTTCTCCTCTTCTCTCTGTCTCAACTGTCTCTCACCCAGAGGAGATAGAGAAGAAGCTGACTGCGTACAGGAAAGGTTGCAAAATCTGGAACATGCTCATTTTCTGCCAGGTGAGTGACGGGAGCCAGCGATTTGAGAATACCGTGACATTACTGGGTCACTGTTTCCTGTGAATTAGTTTACAATAGGTCAGGTGAGTACTTGCAGATGGACTGAAGGATAAACTGACACCAGCTGCATAGATATGAATGTTTATCTCTGTGCCTCAGAATGGACACGTTTAAAGCTTTAGGTGATTTTGTGACAAACATTGGCTGTTGACAGATTAGATTATGAAAAACCCAGTTTCACAGCAGTGGGATCTGTGTTCTGTTTGTTCTATAAGACACATATTGCCAAGGTGGGTGTGATACTGATCTGGGTATGTTATGACTAATCTGCAGGTAACACTTTCAGTTTTCTGTCTAGGTAAAGTCTTGGAAACTTAGCTGGTATTTAGCTGTTAATTACTAGGATATTTCCAGCGAAGGCCGTAATTACTACCGATGCTACAGACAAAGACTGGAGAGACGTTTGAATTAACTTGTTCATGACTTTCTCTTAACCTAACTACTCAGCCTGATTGTGGGGAGGAGCTAGAGTGGTCATCCATCAACTGTGGGGTCAGTAGTTTGATTCATTTCATATTGAAATGTGGAGCAAAACACTGATCCACAAAATGGTCCCAGTGGGTTAGGACAGCAGCAGGGAAGCTCCAGCATGATGTGGTGTGGTCGTGTTTGTGACACTGCTTCTAAATGAGAAGCAGTGTAAGTAGCTTGTTTTGCTTTTGCCAAAAGGGTAGAAAAGCATAATAAGTTCATACAATTTACCGTCGGCCTGAAATGAATGAATTTCAGCTGATATCGACTTCCTGCAGAGGCTGGCAGCCCAGCATTTATGTCTGTGATTAGATACTTGAGGAATCCCACTTAATGAATGTGAAAAATTAGGATTGGTTTGTCTTTCTAGAAAACAATGTCGATACAGACATTTGTTTATGAACAGGTTTTTACTCGTACTGTTACTTTACAATACAACAAGTGAGTATTTAATGATCGTAGCTACTAATACTTTGTACCAAATTGTGTAGGAATTTGAATAATCCTTGACCATTCATTCAACGTGTTGTACTGTACTTATGTGGTTCCTGCAGTTGTAATTGTGACACAAGCAAAGGAGAGAGTTGGGTCAAGTAGTATTTACAGTGGCAAAGTCCTCAGTGAGGTCAGAGTGAATGACTCACATTGTGAGCCCTGTGTGAAGCCTTGAGTGTTTTTCATGTCTATTTCATGTTATATCCCACATTGAAACACAGGAAATAACAGGAATAATATGTCGTGGCGATGTTATTAATCATCATAAGATGATAAGATAATGACTATGGGACTATCACAGGAACATTGCAGGGTTTGAAATGATGTGGTACTGTGAGTGCACTGCTGCTCCAGATTTCCTTTTTCAGTTCTTCACTACATGTTGATCCAACCTGCCTGCTGCTCTCATTTGCAGTCCTCTTCAATAATGTAAAACATACCCTGCTGCCTCAAGGAAATATGTTGAGCATAGTCAATATCAAATATCGTACATTTAGCCCACTTGAATGATGAAGAAAAGATGATAAAAGACAACACGTTGTAGTGGACATGTTTTCTTAATTTTAAATAAAGCACCCAGTGTTTCTTCTCATTTCATTTCAGCTCGAGGTTTGTTTAGCTGGTGTCAGTTATGGACTGAAAATACACTGATGAAACTGTATAGCATATAAAGGGTATGATGTCATTTTTTATACTCAACAGAAACTGTAGTAACACAAGCACCTTTCCACAGGGAGGTCCAGGACATTTGTACCTGCTGAAGAATAAAGTCGCCACCTTTGCCAAGGTGGAGAAGGAAGACGACATGATCCAGTAAGATTTACTTTTATTCATTTAGGTGTACAGTAACAGTGAAGAGGAAATCTTAATGAAAAAAAGTTTAATTAGTCACATGTTTAGTACAAACATACTAGTACAGAACAGAAAACGTTTGGGAATTTAAAATAGGAGGAAAATAAAATGTCTGCAGTTACTTAACCTATTCTCATCAAACCATGACCTAGTTTTGATTTTAACCTACTTACTAATTTGTCTGATTTGTTCCTCTGCAGCACATAGTTAAGTTTTTTTAACCTCTCCTCTTCTCCTGTGTGCCAAGGTTCTGGCGGCGGCTCAGTCGGTTGATGAGCAAGCTGAACCCGGAGCCCAACCTCATCCACATCATGGGCTGCTATGTGTTGGGGAGCGCTAATGGAGAAAAGGTAACTGTCTATGTGGCCGTCATGACAAGCCACAGGAAACAAATAAGACTCCCCCACACTGACTGTCCGCATGCACACACAACCTGCTTACTCATGATCGCAAATACGCACACATCTGCTCAAAGCCAAATGTGGTCTATCACATGGTGCTGATGCATCATTTAGACAATCTGCTGGCCTTTTCTCTTGATACTGCTGAGCCTTGCGGTGTCTGTGGAGACACTTTTTGTATATGCATGTTAAAATAGGAAAGTTATTTAGTTAAATAAATCTTAGAGGCAAGTGAATAAACCTTCTGCTGGCTGGTTGCCCCACAGCACAGGAAGAGAGGACGACAATGACGACAAACCCACACACACACATACACTTGGGAATGACGGACACTCACAATTACACAGGTTTACTGACACACTCGTACCTCCTCCAGCAGCCCTGCCACTAACAGAGACTGATAACACATGTGCCACATGTGGACACACTCACATTAACATGCATGACATGAGATGACCTCTTCATAATCAAGAGGAAGAACACCACGCTACCAGAGAAAGGAGCAGTCTGTAGTTCTCGAGCTGAACATAAGTTAGTTACAGCAATTAACTAAGTTGAACTGTACAACATTTTTCAACATAATTAGCTTTCAGTCTAGATGCTAATGCATTAGCTAATCTGTTGATGCAAATAGATTAACATGTGCTAATTAGCATTTGCTGTTTCCGTCTGTTGCCATGATGGCACAGAGGAGAGTTGAGGATTTTAATAATAATAACTGTAGTTTAATTAATTAGGCTGCTACTGGAAATATTACATCTTTGTCATTTGAAATTACAGACATTACAGAATGTCTGAGGTTTAGTTATGTATTTAAGTTAAGTGATCTCCTAACCAAGAGAATCATAACCTCCTGATGGTGCAGCACCGCAGCACCACTATTCACAAAAGCTACACCACTCTAAAGACACTCAACCCTTCGGCCGGTCCACAAGGGGAATAATAAAGTATCAATTATTATTTTGATTATTTATTAGCAAGGCCAGTCTCCTTACAGCAGGCCCTACAGCACACTTGATGGATGGAGAATGGATGGAGAGATGAAGAACTTACATTAATCTCCATCATGGCCTTACTTGTTTATGATTATGACTTACTGTTATTATTAAGTTTTACAGTGCATTTTAATGTTCTGTTAAGGTTTCACAGTGTCCTGGACCTGTACCTTCAGTTGTACTGTGACAGTCACTGTGACATTTAGCATCTTCCCCACAGTGATTGGGTACAAGAAACACGAGGAGGCAGATGAACAGGGAAGGGCTTATTCGCTGCATTTAACAATTTTCCTCCTGTTGCTGCCTGGTGCCTCCTGCGAGCTCAGCTGGAGAGCCACTATTAATAGACTTGACTGACTGCGTTACCTTCAGATAATATTGCACTCCACCCAGCATCCCAAATCTGCTGTCTGCCATCTTACACTGCAGAAGTTGCTCATACCTGAAAATGTGTAATATAGCCTACAGGGTTTTGGCGTCTTGTTCAAGGTTATGTTGGCATGGTTCTCAACAGGACAAACCAGGAGTTGAATCGCTAAACCTGAGGTTCATAGTCAACTGCTAACTGATGATTGACCCACCAACTGAGCCATTATTGCACTTTCTTGGTAAATTGCATTGCAGAAAAATACAAACTACAAATCCAACTTCTGACATAGGTCCTGTAGTGCCAGTCCCTGATGTGCTAAATGCACTTTCTGTTTAAATCAAAGTTGTTTTGTTTGTTTTGTGTTTTCATTTTTTCCCACACAGGGTCAGACGCTGTGTCTGAACGCAGCCTACAGTACATATACACAAAATCTCCACCTGCTGCTCCAGTATATCTGGTTTCTCTGTAGATTCTCAGCTTAACAACAGAAAGGTTAATAAGATCAAATTCACTGCTCTGGTAGAACGTCATTACCTGCTAACAGTTTCCCTGCATTAACATTTGCAGTGCTGACCCCAGCTGACCTCTACTGAAGGACTAGCACTATAAAGCAGACTGCATTAGCCTCTGACTGACTGTGGGCCCTTCACCTTTCTACTCAGCTCCAGTCCTGCTCACTCTTCCACTGAATATAATACCACCATTATAACCAACACATGGTGTGACCATGGCTCAGTTGGTAGGGCAGTCATCTATGCCACATGTTGAATTGTCTCTGGACACTGAACCCAGAACCCTTGGTGCCTTAAGAGGGCAGCCACATTCATTTCCCTAAGGGGATGAATAAAGAATCTGTTTTTATTATTATCAGATCATAGTATTAGTATCAGATCTGTCTACTGTTCTGTTTTTTTCTACTTTATATTTTATAATGTAAACATTAATTCAGAAACAATGCAGATATTGCATTTTGGAAGCATTGTGTTTTATCAGTTCTCTCAATCTAGTGACAAGAAAACACATGTTATCCTTTACATGTCAAGAGATTTCAAATTAAAGCAGATGGGATTTTGCTGGTTGCCTGGCAACACTCAACAATGAAGGGGCTCTAGTGTGGGATCCCACAAGGGGGCTCTACAGTAAACTGAGTACGGTGCTGGTCAGTATCTCTAAAATGTTAAGCAAATACAAATAAGTCAGTCAACACAAACTTGTTACAGAAATCTTTTCATTCAGTTTTTGCATTTTACAAATTTGTACTCAGTGTGATCATGCTTAACCACATCTGACTTGTCCGTCTATCCTTTTTACTACTTATCCTGTTGAGCCTCACAAGGGGGGTGGGGTGGTGCTGGTACACCCCCGACAGGTACAGTCTTATTTATTTTATCTGATGGAAGAATGTGCTGCGATGTAAGAGATATATCGTCAGACTTCTTTTCGTGATTTAGTTAGTAAGATTTCATTACCATTCAGTTCTCAGCTTTTTGTCGCTGATAACTTTAGATTTAAAGATGACGCAAATTCTGTTAATGTATCCTACGCTCTTGTTGAATTGGTGTTTAACTCCCTGTACAAGAAAGATAAAAACTCTAAATACTAGTGTATTTCAGAGGTCCACAACCAGTACGTACTTAGGGGAAAGTAATGTGGGATGTACTTATGATTTATTTAGTGAAATATATTAATAAGGGTTATAAACCTTTTATAATATGTATGTACAAATAAATTAGCTGTCTCTCTTGAACTTATCACAAAATATATATTTTTTATTTTATTTCATTTATTTACTTAAAGGTCTGAAAAAATATATAGTTTTATTAGAGGAAATTGGCCAGAAAGCACTGAGTACACAAAAATGGAACCATTTCCTCTTGCGCAGCTGATGCTCAGCATAGCTTTCTAGAAATCTGGAAATTAGCTGCCAGGCTCCAGCAGGCACTGGTCCAGACCCCAGGTAGCGAGAGGAGGGACAGGGAGGATGTGGAACCATGGAATGAGGCAGTAAAAGCGTGATGAGGACCAGAGGGAGGAGGAGTCTTGTCAAGTGTAATGGACTTCAACATGTGCAAATACACGTGCTGTAGAAAAATGTGAACATCTTGTGTTTTTCCAGCATAAAGGTTGGAAAAAGATGTAAGGTAAAGTTGGTGACCTGGGGGTACAAACACATGCTGTAACATGCTTCTGGGACTGGCATCTATCGAATCAACATAAGGTTCCGCCAGTACAGCCAAGAGAAACTGTGTCAGTGTGGGTTTGTGGGTGCTAGGAAGGACGGCATGATTAATCCTCTTTAGACCATCTTATATTTCAGTTGGTTGCTCAGCTTCCTGCTGCACCTTTGTAGACCAAGTCTTAGGCCACGTACTTAGGAAACCAGAGAAATCAGGTTTTGCAGGTGTAAAAACAGGTTTACATTGTGTGCATGTAAATTACATGCACTGTCAATCCATGTTTAATGCATATAGTGATTTTATTCACTTCAGTTTCCAAAATGCCCAGCTTCTTGGTACTGTAGTTGTTTTAAATATGACTTTGCAACTGCTGTCCATGGTGTTGAAACAGGCTTACTTGTAAAGGCTTACTCTTTACTTGTAAAAAGCAGATTAGAGTGCTGTTTACTGGCAGCCAGGTTACTTAAGAGCATTCAAACACGTCAGTGAAGCTGATAGGAATGTCATAAGTTGTGCAGCTCTGATGGACCATCATCTCAGTATTGATCCACAGTAACATGAGTTTATATGGAGAGACCACATACACAGCTTTTGCAGCATATACCTTTTTATATACTCTCACCATCGTGCTCCAGTGCCTCCTCCTCCTCCTCCTCTTGCTCTGTTTTTATGATGTGCTTTCTCTGGCTCTCCCTTTTCTTTTCAGCTGATTCAGACCCTAAAGAGGCTGATGAGACCCTCCTCAGTCGAATTCAAGTCCCCACTAGAGCTGTCTGCACAGGGTGAGAGCACCACACACACACACACACACCCAAGTAGTGACAAAATCACACGTGTTATGGTTATGGTATTATTGGTTTTCTGCTGTTGTGTGTTTGAAAAGCTCAATATAAATAAAATATATTATTATTATTATTAATATGACTATCGTAGTTGCTTTACTATATGCGCACATAAAAAATTTGTAAAGAAATTGTATTGATTTAGTATTATCAGCTTCATCAGTACACCTGCGTAACGGGAATAGTGGCCATTAATCAATGCCAGTGAGTCAATGTTGCTCAGCAGAGAAGAACGCACATTAGAGTTTGTGAGCAAACCTACCGGCATGAACTCCGCACATGTCTCAACACATCCCACAGTCATTTTCCAGACATCCACTGATGATAATTATTTTCCCATTAGTGTGTCATTATTGTGTTTTCCCATCATCCACACTCTGCGTCACCTCCACCTTTTCTTTTCCTTGATTCCATACGTACAGAGCTGTAGCGCTTTCAGCACTTGCTGTATTTTATTCACATGACTGAACTGAAAGCTAAAATACATCAGAACAATAAGAAAACAAAACAGTAGAAGTCAGAGATCAGCCTTCGGTATTTGATGGAATGCAGCTGAAGCTGAGGTGCTACATCTGTCTTCTGCAAGTTTGTGCACCTCCATCCTGGTCATCGTGGATCTTTATCTGCTTTCAGTAATGTCTGTAACATGATTGATTGTGATATATGCATTGTTTTGTGGACATCAGTATAATTATTAAACATAGATTTAGTGTCAGGTCAGTGACAGGAGCAGACCTCAGTGCATTAAGCTCAGCAGCCTCTCATCACAACCTTCCCATGGCAATTCTTCAGATATAAATCACATATATAATGAATTAAATAATAACATGCCTAAATGTCCTACCAGCCAGGCTGGAGGCATTATGTCTTTAAGTTATCTGTCCATACAGCCACTCAAATCTTGTGAATGCAATATGTAAGGTATGCTTGGAAGGAATTCCTTCCAAAAACAGTCAACTTGGATTCACTGGTGAACTGATTTGATTTTGGTGGCAAAAGGTCAAAGGTGAAAGTCACACTGACTTCACGTTTATCCAGATTTTGTGAGTAAATTTTTGTGACCGTGATATGTGAAGAACACAAAAAAATTTATTCAAATTTGGTACAACTGTCTGATGTAGTCAGTGATGAACTGATTAGATTTTTGGTGGCCAAAGGTCACAGTCACCTTGTGTTCCTCTAATTATTCAGGAGCGCCTTGAGGGAATTTATTCAAATCTGGCACTAATTGTCACTTGGGGACAAGGATGAACTGATTAGATTACGGTGGTAAAGGGTCAATGGTAAGCAGAGTCGTAATTACTGCAATGCAGTAATTCTAGTTCTAGCTACTTCCTTGCAGTTAGAAGCAGTTCCAAAGCATTCAGTCCTTTTGTGACAGGTGTAGCTGATTTGATCAGAATGTAAATATGTTAATGATATAATAATATAATGCTATCAGCCACACCGCCTCCCTCAACTCCCTTTTGAGGGATGAGACAATACTGAGACACTGAGACAATTTACTACAGCAACTTACTACATCAACTTACCTGACTGTAAAAACACACCTACTTAAATGACAGTCTGTTTCTATGATATGCTTCCCTAGTAAGGTTTCTTTACAGAAATAGAGAAACCTGATACACACACACACAGACACACTTGGTATTAAACCATGTGTATAAATATTCATAATAAAAAAGGTAAGCAATAATGCTAGATGAGGTTAGGACCTAGTTTGACACACATTTGTAACTTATGTTTTCTTCGAGTTGCAGGCAAAGAGATGATCGAGATGTACTTTGACTTCCGTCTCTTTCGCCTGTGGAAAACCCGTCAGCACTCGAAGCTTCTGGACTATGACGACCTTTTGTGATGACAACGCTTATTTCACATCAGAACCTACTGTTGTACGGTGACAGGGTGTTTGGTTGAATGGTCCCACATCTAGAGGCACCTAGACCAGCTCTGCGGCAGCGCTGAAGCCAGGAGTAGAGCCTTCTTTCCTTCCTGAAGTCGCACGGTGACCCTGTGGATTCAGCCAGTGGTGTGCTTTTTCGCCCTTATCCATTTTCACTTTCTGCCTATCTCTCTGAGAAATGTGAAGGAGAGGGATAAGAAAAAAGAGAGGGAAGCGAGGGACTCATTCTATCCTAAATGTGTCAGAAGACACAAACTAGAGTTAGATTCTTGAGTTTAGAGGAGACAGATTATAGTAACAGAACAGAAGAAAACTCTCCTTTCTGAGTTTTAGAGGGTGACAGATTTTTTGCCTTTACTCAACTTGTCTACATTTTCCACATGGAGGTTTGAAGGATGGTATTTTCTTTGTAAAGTGTGGAAGGTATTTGAAAGGGAATTTGATTTCTTTATGGAAATGAACAAGTGCTTACTCAAGCATTAGACACTAGATCTGCAGCTTCTCTCTCCATGCCATTGTATGAAAATAGAAATTTAATTAGTCTTAGTGAAAATTCGGTGTCTATTTAACACAGCTTTTTTAAAACTTCAAATAAACGTGTTAGTATTTCATACAGACTGTTGTATTGACTCAGGTTAAATCCCTTGTTTGATACTAAGAATTATTGACGTTCTTCAATCCAGGGCCTTCGTACTCCACACAGAGCCATTTTCAGTGGAACACTATGACTGTCAGGGATGTCATAACCTAACTTGTGTGTGAAAAGTGCAGGTTTTCTACATTTTCCTAGTCGTCCTAGTCAACTGTAGCCCAACAGACAGATCCATGCATGTTTCATAGCGTTACAACATTACATTTGACCCTGTTGAGCTAACACTGGCTATTATTTCTTAAGCTCTTAGTTCAGAGGTGCTGTTTCATAGTATAATTGTTTTGTCAATGTGTAAGGAGGTTGTAGGTGGTGACACCAGACACTTTATACTTTAACTGCACACTGACAACATACTGTATATAGTGTACTGTATATTCAACTCAAATAGCTTGGAGTAAATTTGAATATCTAATTTCTCTAATCTCGAGGACTTAACTTGAATCACTCAAAGTAGCAATGGAGTGGTAGAGGTGATTTTTTTTTCTCCTCACTACCAAATTGTTTTTGTGTTAATATACTCTTACCAACAGTGCTCTAGCAAAGTCAGTTTTGTGAAAATCATAATATCAATATCTGTCTCAAAATGCAGTCGTTGTCATTTTATTTTCTGGCATTCATATTTTAATGGATGGAGCTTAAACAATATCTATGTTAGTATTGCACTTAATGGAGTATTTACAAGAAAGGGTTAGAAAATAGAAGCAGAGTGAAAATATCTGTGTGTGGTTCAAACACTGAATCCCACATGTCAGTATAGATTTTACACATGACTGCTCATTACATTAGACTTAATGTAATAGACGGCCCCATTTTAAGATTGAATTTGGATTTAGGTTCAACTTTAGAGAAGATTCAGAGTAACACACTGTGTGCTTTTTTATCTGCATATGCTTCCTCACTTTATGTCCAAGGTTCCCTCACGTGACATGTGCATGGTTAAATGAACCCTTTCACTGTTACCTGTGTATTCATGTGTTGTTGTTGGTTCCTGATCCAAGTCAGTTGAGCTGCTAGCACTATTCGTCTTAATGCATCTGAGGACATAGAGTATCCCCTCTGTAAGGAGAGCTTTGGTCAAAAATGGGACATGTGAGCATTTCAATTATCTCCTATTGCCACTAAAGATGAAAAAATATTCTATTGAATATTATAAACTAAATAATATTATAATAACTAGTAGTTACTAAGTGTCAGAGCACTGCTTTATAGTTTAGCTGCGAGTTACAGAGGGCAATAAGAACTGCTTTTGAAATATTTACTGTGTTTTGAAATGAAGCCCTTTAAGTGAATAAAGAACAAACAAGACATTTTTGACTTTCCTTAGCAACACTAATACTGTCCTTTGCAGTATCTGATTCATATTAGTATGGGTTTTTTTGTACTTAGATTATCACTGTATGATTTGTGTCTGTGCTTGTTTCATAAAAATGCTTACATATACCCCACCAGTTTTGACACACCTTCTCCTTCAGTGGGTTCCTCTATTTTTATTATTTTGAACTTTATACTTCAATATTGAAGACATTCAAAATATGAAAGAACATGTATGAAATTATGCAGTAAACAATTATTTGTTTCAATTGTATAGTAAACAATTATGCAGTTTGCACAATAAATAAAATATAATAAAAAGAAACACATGTTCTGGTAACATGTTTTTGATGACTACATAATTCCATAATTGATAAATTCAATTAATAAACTATCATAATTTCAGTGTCTTCAGTATTAAAGTACAATGTTGAATATGAGAAGAAGAACAAGGATTTAGCCTTTTTATGAGTGTATCTTATCTATATCAGTAAAAAAAACTCTCCCTCCTTCCATTGTAATCGATGGATTTGTTGTTAATGCAAACTCAAAGCTACCTCTAACTTTACCTGTTATCTTTATATTGCTCACTGCAATAATCCATCAGTATAACAGTCATGTCATAATCACAACTTTGCTGTTTTAGTGTCTTTATGAAATATCCTTTCTTTTGCCTTCACTGTCAGTTTCAGTCACTGTTAGTTTTTGTTAAGTTAAACTCCAGTACAGATTGCTCAATGCTAAAAGTCTGTCGGACACTCAGAAGCATATTTCTGTGCTTGTCTGTGCTTTCTTGACTCTTAATTTGTACCATCTTCAAAAAGTTTAACTTAAAGCAACTTAACAATGGTCAAAAAAACAGCAAAGTAGAAGCAATGACCTGTTGATTTTGATTGATTACTGATGGAATGAGTGCTGTGGAGAGTACATTGTACTGAATTCATCATGTATTTGTACAGGTAACTTTACCCAGTTTTATATTAACTATCATTAAATGTCCTACAGCCAGGTGGTAATGCCAGTCTTGTTTCTAGTCCTGCTTTATACCAGCCTTAAAATTAATGTATAATTCATGTTAAAATCATAAAGGTTATTTCTCCTTGAGTAGTCTAGCTCAGAGGTTTACATGTGTTAATTATATCCTGACTATCTTTGATTAAAGCTGTCTTGTGTGCTCAGTTAGCTCTTTGCTTAGCAGTGGGCTCTGACCTATGTAATTGCTGTACATTCATGATTTGCTTCATGTTGAAATTTGTTTCAAAATGACCTACTCTCCAAATCTTTCTTCCGTAGCAATATACTGTTTAAGATCTTTTTCTGTATGATAGAGACCATTTTCAAGGTGTTGTATTAGGATGTAATGTCTTAGGACTTTAATGACTATTGCTTTATAATGGATGGAAACAAAGTGAGAAGTGTGTGGAGGACTGACAGAGCAGTCTGGTTTCTGCTAGGACTCCTTCATGTTCTACAGGAGGGACTGTCTAGCATTAATGCTTCTCATAGAGGACACCTCTGCTTTCTCCTGTGCTGGGAGCTGAAGCAAAAGCCCAAAACCCATAGTTACTATATTTAATCCTGCTGCTGTGGTGGGTTTGAGTTGCAGTCAAAATTGACACAAGCCTGATGGATTTCCAAAGAAAGTAAAGACATCATGCCTCAGATTCATACTGTACCTACACTACTATTCAAAAGTATGGGCTCACTTAGACATCACTTGTGATATTGTTGGTATTTCTATAATTGTCAAAAGTAGATTTCACAGGACACAGATGCATTTCCATCTGAATATAAGTTCTGACAACCTGTATTGGTGATGTAGGTATTATTTTCCTTTTTCAGATAAACTACATGAACTAAGCTTCAAGCAAAACTTGGTGGAGCGTGTAAGATGTTTCTGTGTGTCGGCACACATCTAGCACTATATCATACTGTTACTATATCATATAAAAGTAATTAGTGCAGCTTTAAGGTAGAAAATGACCACTGTTTAACAAATGGGCATTGTAGGAAGCAGAGAGAAATCACGTAATTGTTGTCAGTAATGTTGTTCGTAACACTGGAGTCATGCAGGGTGCTGGTGTTCTAATTATTTGTCCTACCTTATCACATTTTCCTACGATTGAGTAGCACTTAGAGACAATTAAATCCTTGTTTACTCAAAGGAATCATTAACTATTCTGGAAAAAAAGAGCTCCTACTGGCCACTTTGTGTTCAAAAGGCTATTGTTGATAGTGTTTGCCAGAGTCACGGTGTTGAATCTAAAAATGTCTTTTGTAAAGATTTGCATCTTTCCTGTGTTGTGCTCTCTGGCTAGTGTTGGCAGCTTTACTAACTACTTAGTTACTGATGGTTTTTGCTACCAGTTTATTTTTATGGCTGGTACGTGATTATCAGAAAATCCTATATTTGATTAATAAACTTAAATTGAATTAAAAATTCTACCAACACATTGATGCTGGTAGTACCATGTGCTGATGAGCATGCAGTGAAAGATGGCGTATTTTTGGTGTGGCGTGCTAAGTGAGCCTGGGTAGGAAAGGATGTATTTTTAGAACACCAGCAAAGAGTCACTCACAACCTTGGCAATCTTTTGTGGGTGCTGGCAACTTTGACAAAACTCCGATCTCAGCTGTCAAGAGCCTCCTTAATAAGATTTTGCATTCATAATAACAGTCCAAATTCATTACACTGGAGCTGACCCAGAGAGTAACTTTTGCTGGTTCACTGAAGCAGCCATTTCCATTTCCTGAGAACATAATTACACAAATCAAGAGATTAATCTTTGAACGGCTCTAATGTTAGTTTCCAAATGAAACTGTGTCATCATTTACAAAAGAAGACATTTGCCCCCAGCTCAAATTACTACTCTGCATTGTTCCTTGTTCCCTCCCTCCCCCCGCTGATCTCGCCAAGATTGTCAGGTTCTCAGTTGGGAGCGTGATTGAGTTTGATGAGGACGATGGCCTGATGCTGCTCTGATTGCCCTGACAGCTCCAGTTGGGCTGCGATTATATTTTTGGAAGAGAGGAACATAATGTGTTTATTTCCTGTCTGTTTCACTTGACATCAGATTCTAAGTGGACTAACTGAGCATTACATTTTGAAATAGCCTTTTTAGACTAGCGACTGTAAGAGTGATCAATATTATACATGTATAAGTTTCACAAACATGATTATCATGTACATGTCTTGATAAAGAAAATGTCGCCTGTTATGAAAGATAATATAGCAAAGAACATTACTGGTTATGTGATTTTGATACTAGTCAATGTAATGTATCTGGGTAGCTTTCATGAGATTTTAGGTTCTTCCTTAGAATAGACATTCTAGATAAAACTTTAATCCAAGATGGCAACTTATTGTATCTGAACTGTTAGGAGACAACCTGTGAGGAAAGTTATTGTTTTTAAAGCATTTTTCTCAGTAAACCTTAACGTTCTACACCACTTGTGTTACTGTCTTTTTATTGACCGAGTGATGGAGTTAGTGCAGGTGAAAGAGTCCGTTTTCAGTGTAGCTCAGTAGGTAGCAGAGGAACTCTGTGGGTGCACGATGATGCACTGCACTTCAAATAAAAGTCACCAATAAATTATCCAACTTGTTAAATGTGAATGCAAGGTGCATGAAATTTCCCTAAATTGTTCATGCAGTGGATTACATTAAACTAAGCTGCACCTTGTTATCTCCTGGAGCATGTAGATGGCTGCAGCAGAGAATAATAGATGACTATCATGGTCATTCTAAACATTGCTATAGATACAGAAACAGAAACTCTAATTATTATCAAAGCAATCATACGTATCTACTGAAAGAAGAAATACACTCTTCCTCCTAAGTATGTTAAGCACAAACACTACAGCCATGTTTGCTGCTGTGTCTGAGTAATAAATACTCATGTTAGTGTGTTAGCAAGCACTGTGACAGTGATGACATCTGTCTGTCAGATTGGTAACGTAAAGCCAATGTATCCGACACACACACGCTCACACACACACAAACTCCAGAAATACTATTAAAACTTTGGGGCCGCATAGAAATGTCTTTGTTTTTGAAAGAAAATCTGATTTAATAAAATGAAACTGATCAGAACTACATTGTAGACACTGTTAATGTTGTAAATCACCGTTGTAGCTGTTTTTTTAATGCAATATCCACACAGACATACAGAGGGGCATCATCAGCAAACATTAGTACTATGTTTCACTGACACTGTCTCTCAAAAGCCTTCATGATGTGTGAGGTCAGAGCCACTGGTCTGTAGTCATTTAAGACACTGGGACGTGGCGTCTTATTCACAGGAATCAAGCAGGACTTTTTCCAACCAAGACGTACTCCCTTCAGATTCAGGCCCAGATTGAAAATGTGTAGGAGGACATCACAAAGCTGGGGAGCACAGACTTTCAGCACCCAGCGGCTCACTCAGTCGGCCCTGCAGCTTTTGCTGGGTGAAGCCTGTTCAGCTCTCTCCTCACCTGATCTGCTGAGATGGTTCTTCTGTGAATGGTATCTGAGTCGTGTGGGGAAGGGACAGAAGTTCCTGTAGAAGAGCTGAGGTGCAGGTGGCTCTGAGACCCGACCTGGAATCTATTCAAAAATAACATTTGCCCAAACCACCGTCCTCTCTGTTACCTGCTGCAGGTCAGCCAGTGATGGTCGTCATGCCCCTCCACACGTCCCTGGTGTTATTCTGCTAAAAGCATCGTTCCAGTTTCCTCCTGTAGACCTCCTTTCCCTCCCTGATCGTGACAGACAGTACTCTCTGGACCCTCTTCACTGCCTCCCTGTCCAATTGCGACTTTAGCAAGTTGAGGAGAAGCAGTTTCATTTTAGCCAGTACAGATGTGGTAAAATGTGACAGGTTGGCAGAGATCAGCGACAACACAGATTCTTTCAGCACCATTAAAAGAAGTTTCAGACGAATCATCTGTAGGATCTGTCCTACCAACATTAACATCAGTGCTGTGCAAGTTCACACAGCCATAGAAGCTCAAGGTTTAGTTCACACAACCTCATTCTCAAAATATGAACTAGTGCAATGATTCCCTAGAAAACTTTATTTCCAGGAGATCCTTGTTTGATGCCTTTTAAGGGTCACAGTGGTGTTGGAGCCACTTCCAGGTGTCACTGGCTGAAGTAAAGCCTGGAAATTGAAAGTGTTGAATAGATTTTTTTACAATTACTTTAAATTATGTTTTTGCATTTTTGTTACTAATAACTTGCCCCGCCTTACTGTACATGTCAAATCTTGAATACATACTTTGTCAAGATGTTCAATTATTATTTTTTGAATAGTAATTTGTCACGTTCCACATGGCAGCGACACCATCTGTGCCTAATCACAGTCGTCAGATGCTGCTTCTGGATTACAAACATTCCAGATCCATCTTTATTTAATAATTGTAAAAACTGAAATCTTTAATAAAGTGTGTGTCTTCAAACATGGTCAATCTGAAGCCAGAGAGAGACTGAGGGGATAGTGACTGTTATGTGTGAAAGAGAGGGGGGTGTGGTGGGGTGTAAGCAGCAGGGACAGAGGAAAGCTGTGAGGGGTTTTGTGATCTCTTATCCCTGTGTAGACAGCACTACAGGACAGGAAATCCTAAGAAATCTCATCTTTACTCATGGTTTCTCCTAGACATAGTAAAGCTTGTTTCAACACTAGTATGAGATTCTGGTCTGAAATAAATCAGTCACACTGATCCTGTTCTTAAAATGTTCAGATCTTAAAATGCTCTGGAGAAAAATCTCTGTTTTTGTTTGACTTAAAAATGATCTGGTTATTTTTCTTCGAGACTTCAGCTTCACAAAGTTTGTCTTATTCAGATTGATGCACTTTCTGCTTTCACGGTGCAAACAAACTAAACTAAAGTTCCGACACGTGTCTTCATCAGAGTCAAAAACAAGAAGGGCTCAAGGCAAACTCTTATATAATTGGTCAGGGACTCCAACATTTGACCGAGACACAAATCTATTGGAACATAGATACAAGAGACGGTGGCAGCCTACAGCCAATGTCTGAGTCATACAACATCTTACAAGACAGAGAGAAACAAACAAAACACCAAAATGTATAAATCAGTTCTTAAAATCACAAAACAGGGCCAAAGGTTGCACTGTGTTTACAGTATGAATCCCACATACTCCACATTAGCTGTTTTATTCTTATTGTTTTTGTGGTGAGTTACTAAACTCCTGAAGTTGACTCATGACTCATTTTCCAGTTGTTTCTTTATATTTTCTAACAACATACGTGTTGTGTGTTGTGTACAGAGCCTGTGGTGACAGTCAGGTGAATTGTCCATGTTTCCAGAAGGACATTACATAAAATCTCTATATAAAACACTATAATGTGATGCCGAACATGACTGAATACAAAATAAAATCTTTCATCAGCTGCAGTAGGACACGTCACCTACCTGCTTAAATGTACCTCAGAAAGGTATTCCACATAATAAGAAGTCTGCAGGCCTCTCTGATTGAAGCTGAAGGTTGACCTTTTCTCATGATTGACACCCTGCTGTTTGGTGTCAAGGTCCACTGTGAAGTGCAACACACTTCACTGCAGCCCTGACCTTCAACATCCCTCTGAGCCCTCTGCTCTCTTCACTGGAAACACTCCCCCCTCTCCTTCCTGTGTGTTAAGATGAAACTAGTTAACATTTTATTGATCCCTAAGGTGGAAATGACTGTGTTACAGCAGCCTAGTGATAGTCAAAGAGGAAGAGCAGTAAAACAATAAGGCACTCTGTGGATAATGAAATAATGATCACAGGAGATTTTTACAATTACAAGCTTTAAATGCTGCAGCTGTTTCCCCCACAGCATTTCTCAGATGGGACGTCTGCTGTCTAGATAAGGCAGCATACAACATACTATACTAATTTGAGACAAATCATGGGAAGACAATGTTGTGTCTCACATTGTGAGTGAAACTTAGAATCTTTGAAAGAAGTACATACTTTTTTTCACAATATCTCTAAGCTGATAAAACACAAACAGAAAGTGATGGCGGAAAAAATAAGTGTAACAGCAATTCAATAAGTAATTGAGCGACTAATTTGGCAGCTATAACCTCAAACAGGCTCTGACTTGTGTTTGCTTATATTTGTGATATTAGTGAAAGCAGATCACATCATTTTATAACCAACTTATCCACAAAACCAGGAGACTGCAAACAGGGATATTACTGTTTCTTGTCACTGTATAGAACCCTGGAGCAGATCGGTTGAAACAGGGGTGTCACATCACCTTCACGGTTGATGTCAAAGGGCCACTTGCAATTCTGACTTTATGCAGTGGCTGACGTGTCTGTATGAGCAAAGCAGGCAATTGCACAGAGCAGCACTTTGGCAGGGGCAGAAATTTCCTTTATTTACAAATGTTTGTGTCGATCTCTGATGAGGACCTTGCGTCACAGACTGTGCGCGCTGCGGTGCCAGAGCTGTGAGACGCTGGACAGAGCACAGATCAGCTTTCTTTCAACCAGGAAGCGTCGTCCTGTATCCTGCTCTAGTTTTAAATATCACATATGAGGCTGTCATTTCTAAAGACGTTTACCTGTGGTTCATTGTTCATGACGCCTGGTGCATACAGTCAAAAACTCTGGCAACTTGTGATCTGCATGCACAGATCTGTATGCACAGCCTTGAGTTTGACACCTGTGGGTTAAAAGACAGAGACGTCCACTCACTCACTAAATATTTCCTGCTGTATTTACACATAATACGTACTCAGAGTCAGTCTCACACACAGCTCCTCCTGTTAATGTTCAAAGACGTTCAGAGCTTTAGTGCATGTTTGGAAATGTTTTTTGTATTTAGTATGATCCATTTTGCTTCAGTGACAGCATGAACCTGATGACGTTATCCCCGCTTGATTAGACAATGTCCCTTGATGTCACAGTATTATTGGTTTTCTCAGGCTCTGAGTAACCCCCCGTACAGTGTATGTTCGATGAAGCTGACGACAGCTCACTGTGGAGGAAAGTCTACTTCAGCCAGCGCTCTTTGATCGTCTTGCAAAGCTTTGAGGTGTTTTTGGCATAATTCTCCAGTTCCAGTATGAATCCTGTGGTTTGTCTTTTCCAGAACATCCTCTGTTACTGAACAGCTGTCTGGGGAAGCTGTGACCTGAACAGGAAATCTGGATAAAACGTCAGAGCTGAACTTTGTATAGAGTTAACATGATCAATGCCACAAAAATAAAAAATTAAATCTGCATTTCTCATGTTATAATATCACAGATTTGACGAGTTGCTGTGATGTGTGAGTCATGGACGACTGAAGACCAACTCTCACACAGTGAAGGTTCATACTGTAGGTATTGTGCAGTAGGTAGGTCTGAGCCGAGCCTCCTCTGTAAAACAGGGGAGGAATCATGAATGCTGTCAGTGTGATTAACCTTTGGCATGTTAGTGCTCCTCACCCCATGTTTCTGCTGTACAGTCTCAACCATGTCAGCCATCTATTTCTCTGTTAGCTCGTCCCCTCTTTGTTCCTCTCTCTCTCTCTCTCTCTCTCTGTTTTCCATCCTCACACACACACGATGGAAAACCCTCCTGATTGATCTTTACTCTGTGATCTATACCTGGGTTCAATCCAATTAACCTTCCAACAAAGGGTTGTATATTAGTAGGTGTGTGTGCGCGTGAGTGCGTGGGAGAGGCAGAGGGGTAAAAAACGGACAGTGCTTAAGAGCGGTTTTGTGAGTGGTGCAAATCGATTCTGTACATCAGCACCGTCGGTTGTTTGATCTTTCCAGGCAAGACTAGAAATTAAGCTGTTGGGATCGATTAATTTTGATCGTTAGCTAAGTAAGGTGCTGTAAAGGTAGAATATGGAGCTGAAGATGGAGGCATGATCCAGACAATTCAGTGTTCAATGGTTTTTCATTGAGAGTCTGTTCCCCTCCTCAAACCGCCATCTTATCCTGGTGGAGGGGCTTGCGTGTCCCAATTATCCGAGGAGCTCTGTTGTTGGGGGTGGATGAGATCCGTCCGGAGTTCCTCAAGGTTCTGGATGTTGTGGGTCTGTCATGGTTGACACGCCTCTGCAACATTGCATGGACATCAGGGACAGTACCTGGGTTGGCAAGAAGCTGGAAGAAGTGGCCGGGGAGAGGGAAGTCTGGGTATCTCTGCTAAAGTTTGTACTTATCAGTTTATACTCCAGATTTAGCTGTAACACATACGTAGTACTATTACCATGTGAGAAACTGTATTTTGTAAATATAAGCAGATTAGGAGTTTGATGCTGCAACACTCACCAAGGCAAAATAAGATTAAAAAGTTTGCTGCTCTTCACCACGTCAGATACGCAATCATCTACTCCGTGAGGTAGTGTGTGGTCCACTTCACAGTGTGAACCTGACTATCAGACAAATATTAAAACCTGCTGTACAAATCTCCCTTTAACTGAATAAACCTTCAACAGAATCAGGCTCTGGCTGGGCGTCCATCTGCCTCGGCCGGTTGGGGTTAGTGGAGAGCAGAGAGGCACAGTTTGCACTTAATCATCATTTATTTATGTTTATTGTCTTTATCTCTGGGTGGGTAACTGTGGGTGATGTTGGGCTGGTTGTAGCTGACTGGTCTGTGTACAGTCCGGAACTATTTTCAACCCTGCTGCAGTCACTTTAAAGTCTTACTTTCCTGCTCACATTGCCTTTGCAGGAGTCTTCATGCAGGCATCAATCCAGATTTGGCTGTTGTTCAGACAATCCGCTACCACTCTGCCAGCCATGATCCATCTTCAGTCACTGGGCTATCGGCACACCAGTAAATTCTCCGTCAGTGGACACATTCCACTTACAGAAAACACCAGTAATCTACAAGCTCATTTACACCTGCTGAAGGTAGAAAGAGTTCTCCTGGAATACTGATGAAGCTCTAGTGAGGAGGGAAGGTTGGACAGATGAGTGTAATATAAGTGATGTGTGACAGTTGTTATCTGACCTCTACAAATGGTCAGATCTCCTCTTTCACTCTCTGCCTGATGTTGTTTTATGCTTTATGGATACATCCTTCCAGCTATCCATTAACGACATGGCTTTGCAATCAGCAGCGTTCACTAAGGCTTCCAGCTCTGTCAGCACTTTAAGGGTCAGCCAGCTGCAGGGAGACAAATGGACACCTCGTATACTCACGGGGCCCCTGAGTCATTAATTGAATTACTCAATACCAATGCCTCTTACCCACCACCCCGGTCATTTCCTGGAACAACCTTAGGAGTAAATCCAGTACGTAGTTAAACGTTAGAGATTACCGTGTGTGTTGAGAAGAAATTATATACACAGCTACATGTGAAGCTTACAAATGTAAGGTCACATTTACTTGGTCGGAGTTACAGTTTATGAGCGCATCTCTATTGACCTGACAGGGATGTCCTAGTGTGACTCTTATCCCATAATACAATACCCCATGACACTGAGCACTCTCATTTTAAAATGTCTCTGCCAACATGATCTTCCAAGTTAAATAACATTATATTTGCATATATGTTATTGCAGCAGTTTAACATCTGGACACATTTACTGTGTGTTATCTTTGATCAAATAGAAAATGATTTGAAACATAAAGCAATTGTGGAAAGTGTTCTTAAGCAAAAGAAGAAGATTCTTGTGAATGCCAATATTGTGGGAAACTTGTATTTTGTAGAGAGATTCAGATTGGTTGTCTGCCCATGAGGGTTTAGGGTTACAGAAAAATGCACACACTGCTGGACCGTGAGCCGCCTCACTCTGATACAAATGTCCTTCCAAACATTCACCCTCCAAAATCAATTTATGCTTCATTCTTTGATATTAGGTCACCTTTGCCAGTCCCCCCTCCCTGCAGACCAGAGTCTTCTCCTACCCTACTTTAGTCCCACAAACACACATTACAGCAATTTATGACTCCTGACTTTGACCTGAAAATTAAATCGTTATAAAACAAACTCTGCTGTTTGCCATGCAAACAAATCACATGATATTTTAACGAGCCACAGCCCCACAGGTCTCACTGCACACATCACAAACAGAACTGCAATATTTTTACCTCCAACTATTAATCTAAAAAGCACTTTTCCACAAAAACATCTTGAAGCACTTTCTTCACACGAACTGGATGAAGCATGCAGACCATTTGCTGGGAGTCTACAGGGAAGTGATCTGATAACTGTACTCCTCTGGCCTGCTTTTCCCATGCCAGCCTCTGACATTTCCAGGCTGTTCACTGATCAAACGCTCTGTGTGTTGGCTGATATGTTGAAAGAGCTCGACTCATACTGGCAAAGGTGCAAACATAGCTGAAATGCAAAAGTGGAGAAAATACCATTTTGAAGACGTTTTCAAGTTGTCATAATGTTGAATTTTGTTGATTTTGGTATTGGCAGTAGGAACGATAAGAAACTTTATTGAAAAAAATAAAATACAATTTTTTGTGACGTAGAATTACCACATTTATCGCTTTGTATGTAGCAACTCTCATTTCTTGTATGAATGAGGTACCAATAAGATACATATGGAAACCAAATCAGAATACAGACATTGTAGACTTTCAGGGAAAACTACAGGCAGGAAGGTTAAAGCGTTGAGATAATAATTCAATTTCATGACACAATATAATCAATAACATGCACTTCATTAGCAGTGTATTATTTTAATGTCATAGGTTTTCAGCTTACTAAATATCTATGACCCAGAAGCACCACAAGCAGGGCGTCTGAGCTGACAGACACTCACAGAGCAGCAAAGGTGAAACTGTTCCTCTGAATGAGTCGTTGTTGTTGTGTGTGTTGTTTGGGCATCACCATTATATGATTACACACGTTCTTACCATTTCCCAATTTATGGCTCATAATTTTCAGGAGCCTGAGCCAAGTCTGGAGTGAATTAGGGATGAGTTGTGAGTCTACACCACAGTATCAAATTATAGACAAGCCCATAACTCACTGGAGAAATGATGGGGGCTGGGAGTAAGGTGGATAAAGTCTGTTTAGCATTTCAAACTGATTACATTTGCTTTAAAGTCAATACGGTCAACATGTTAGCAGGTAGTCTGCAGTTCGACTGTAGGCCTGCAGTTTGAGGTGCAGCAGGCCGGACACACTGGACCAACGAGAAGCAGACTGCTTCTGCTAATTGATGAGAACGGTGACAACACCAACCATGGAAAACTACAGTAGACATATTTCCAGTAAAGCACAGTGGTCAGTTAAGGCCACATATACAGCACATTATATGAATAAGTAACAGTGTTTAGATTCACTTACTTTAATGCAACACTAGGTTTAAGCCATCATGAAGCAGGACCAGCACTAGTGTTGCATTGAACCGCTCTGCTTGTCACAAAGGATTAACCTGGCACAGAGATGCAAACATTTAACACCTAAAGACTAAAAAGGCCGGGACTTCGAAACACTGACCAGATCCATGTCTACTGATAACTGAGCTCCCTGTCAGTGTCTGAGTGACTGGACATGTGGTCCTTTTATGTGTGCTTAACGTCAAACTGCTGCCAGGTGAGAAGGAAGTCTGGGGCTGAGTGCCTGGAAACCAGGGGCATTCAGGAGCTGCTGCTCTAGAACAATTACTTATACGAATGTCAATTTAATGTTTAATTTTTTTTCAGTTGATGTGTCAGTTTTGGCTTCTCTTCTATAAATTATAACCACTCCTTCAGTTTGTAGGCTAATATGTGACCAATATGCTACCACTACCATACCAAAGACTCATTTGGAGGTACACTGTTGGTGTGATTACCAGGAGCAGGAGGCTGGTTCAGTTACTGGCATCTTGGTCATGTTTTGTTCCACAGCTTGACAGCGATTTCAGAAAAGCTACATGAAGTGTTAATTAAAGTCAAGACAAGCGAGGCATCGGTGCAGTGCAGTCAGTGACACTGAAGCTCATATTAACCTGTCATCAACACCATGTGTTTTCAGAATGAAAGCGTGTACTGATATTTCTGTTCCAGTCGCCTCCATCCACAACACAGATGGAGGAAGTCTTGAGCGAGCAGTGCCACTCTGTGGAGAGTCAGGGTGATGCCTGCTGAGTGTTGTGGCTTAGAGGACATTCAGTAGACTAATGCTTGATATAAAGATACATTTTAAATGTAGAAAATTCACATCGTCTGATGGAATCATATAATTTCTGTATTAACTTGTCCCATTTAAAATACTGCTCCCCAGAAACTAGATTAAAGTGACAGACACAGACTGAACTGAAATGATTGATGTTTTGTGCGTTTCCAATATTTTTAGCCTGATTCCTCTAGAAATAAAGTTCATCAGGAATAAACAAAGTTTGTAAATCTTTTAATGCACAGCGTCACAGTAAAGACAGGGGCAGAGGGTATGCTCTTTTATAACGGGATGTTTCCTCCTTTAAAAAAAATCTCATCTACACAATTACTGTTTACTAAGTCTTCGTCCACAAGCAACAACAACAACAACAATATATTAGTATTGATCATGTATAGTTTTCCATAAGGTCTGTTTTCACAGACCTGAAACACAGTCGGTGTGGATGATAGCAAATTATTTTGGCCTTTTTCAAACTTGACATTTGGCTCAAAGATTTAAAGGAGAAACTTGACTTAAAACCATGTAGTTCTCAACTTCTTACAATTGTTATAAAAAGATATCTAAAGAAAGTTTTGTTTCTAAAGTTAACAGTCGCAGAAAAAAGATGAGTGTTATACACAGTACAGGCCAAAAGTTTGGACACATTCAATTCATTCAATGTTGTTTTCTTTATCTTCATGACCATTTACATTGGTAGATTCTCACTGAAGGCATCAAAACTATGAATGAACACATGTGGAGTTATGTACTTGAAACACACCTGAAATGGTTTTCCAACAGTCTTGAAGGAGTTCCCAGAGGTGTTTAGCACTTGTTGGCCCCTTTGCCTTCACTCTACATTTGAATAGTGGCCCACTGCTTTTTATAGAAAACACACTGAGGGGTTAAGAAGAGATGTATTTTGGTGAACTAAAGTTTGTTTTAATTTGTTTTAACTTAAACGTGCAACTTAATGATCACTTAGATTATAGAGTATAGATTTCTGGAAATGAGGGTCTGTCATTTCTAATCAGATTACATTACAAAGCAGTGTTTAATAAGTAAATACACATTAGCAGTAATGTGCAGCAGTTTTCATTTGAAACCTTCTTTCCTTCTTCTTGCCCTGTGTGACCTGACAGTCAGAGAGCTCCACAGCCTCATCATAAGCTGATAAACAGATCAGCGTGTGCATAATTCATCCTCATTAAGCCACTTCTTTATATTCTGCTGTTGTTGGAGAGGTGGAGGGCAGACGGAGAACCTGAAAGAAGCACTGAATCTTTCATGATCTTTTGATGTTTGTGCCGTGCTTTTATGTCAGTGGCTGCTGAATCACTTTGTGTGTGTGTGTGTGTGTGTGTGTGAGGCAGGAGAAAACCTGAAGAAGCTGCTGTTTTATTTATTTGTTTCCACATTCATTGTGCTGAAAAGCTTTGCTTCAAAGACACGTAAATAACATGATCAGCAGCTCCCACAAAGTACTTGAGCAAAGCAACATGAAAGCAGCAAACTGTCAACTGACAGTCTTTTGTTCATCATGTGATTAGAGCCCGAAGACGAAATAGTTCGATATACAGTATAACTCAGCAATCACTCATTACATAACTGAAGCTTTAAATGTTTTCTTATTATGTGTGTAATTTTATTTTGCCTACAAGCAGGGGCGGAGCCAGAGGAGAGGCCACGCGTGGCACAGGCCAAGCCCATGTAGGTACTCAGCCTGTGATTATAAATGGATGCAGCAACATTCACCAAAAGGAGGACTGACATTGATATTATTGTAAATAATATAAAATAATTCATAATTATTCATTTAAACTGAAGGTTTATTCATGATTTTTCCCACAAGAATTTCACAGCAGTTGCAGTCAGGATGCTAAGATTTATTATTTAAAAAACAGTTTTATCAAACTTACTGAAGTTAAAAATCCACTTCAAATTAACTAATGAATTAAAAAAGTTAAAAATGGTAATCACTCATTATTTCAGAATACATGAAGATGTATATTTGTCATTTCTTACACTGAACACTTACATACATACAGTTTATTATGCCCAACATTTGAGTAAAGATTGTACATTGTAATTCATTTTCCAAAGGTGACACACTTTGTGAGTGTGTGCCCCAGTCCTGCTCCCTTTATGTAAAATGTTTTAGAACTACCTGTGATTACATGTTGTATTAACTTTCTGGAAACATTAGACTGTCAAACAACTTTGGCAACAGCACAGGAGCCCCAGACCACCAGGGGTCTTCTAGAAACACTGACTGCAGGTTATTTGGGAACCTGTTTTTAGGGAATTTGCATCAATATCAACTAAGGAAGTGTATGAAAAATATAGACGCAAGTGAAAAAGTGAAAAGTGAAAGAACATATGCAGAACTCTGTAGCCTGGCTCGTGTCATGACTGTTTGAATGTCAGTTTGTACTGAATGCAGTGCCATGAAAATGTTGTGGCCTTAGTTAGAAGGTTCTATCCGATATTTTGTCAAAAATATTTTTTTTACACAAAAGTGTTTTTTAGCAAGTTATTAACATGTTGTTTTTAACAAACATTGTCCTTATAAATGAGGGAAAAACGTCTCCAATCTCAATTCTAACTAGTTGACAGCCCAATCACATTCTGTCTCTTTACTGTGTTCCTTAACTGCTCTGACACTGAGCGTTAAAGAAAAAACAGACGACTATATATTTGCTAAATCTGACCTTAAGAAAAGGAATTTTATTGCAGCAGTGATGATGATATTGAGACAGAACTAACTTTTTGAAAAACTCTTAGATTAGCTACTATCTACAAATCTATTATTCGTTACAAAGCTAATTCTAAAGTTTGTTAGAAAGAATGAATAAGAATTCAGGTTATCGACTTTTGTGTTTATCACATCTAATTTCAAAACATTTCAGTCATTCAATGCAAACCTTCCTGTGCTCCTTTATATCACTCGAAGCTCAAATGATATCGTGAGCTTGTCTAACCAGAAAAAGACAAATTGATACCACATGTAAGACAAAGCCAGAGGAGACATTCATAGAGAAAGATTATTTGTTTTGCTTTTTGTATTGTCAAAACTGTTCTCAGTAAACATTTACAATCTCTGTTGTTCAATTTAATATTAATTTAAATAAAAATAAAATATGTTGCTGAATCTACATGTCTTGCTGAATTGCCTAACTGTTCTCAAATACATTCTAATTATAAAAAATTGATTATTATTATTATTATTAGTTATTTTTACAAATAAAATAATTTTTGTATATTAGCTGTATATTTATTGTCTAAGATGTGAAACTGTGAACGCAGATAGAAGCAAAAGTTAGTCAGCAACTATTCTGATTGATTCACGTTCAAATAACTTTCAATGTTCCACTGTGCTTGTTGTGTAAATACACGAGTATGGGGTGTCCACGTTACAATATGTATGCAAACACATCATCACACATTTACATTGTCAACATCAGAATATGACAAATTCTAAAAATATATATATACTGTACAGCAGATGATACGAAGTGGCACAGCTCAAGCGGACGGTTACCGTGCGCGCACATGCTCAGTAACTGGAAAAAAAACACCAAAATATGGAAAAGAAAGGAAAAAGAGATGTGAATATTAAATTGCACATAACATTCTGAAAATTGTTCATTATTTTATTGTTGAGAAATTCGTTTGAGCAAACGCCAAAAATGCAAACTATTATATATGTAAAGTCTATAGACTTAGAAAGGTTTTGCTTGGTTCCTCTAAAGCTGAATGAAGTGTTTCAGCAGCATTCAAGAAAAATATACTTTAATGCAACTAAAATGAGGCCAACATATTAAATATGACCACAAATATGAATGTGAAGAATCTGAACAGAGCCTGTTCGGGTGTGATCTTGGCATGTTTGAGGCGTCTGGCCCACGTTCATCTCTTAACAGACTTAAAAACTAAAAATCTCTTCAGCTGCCGTTTCCTCGTGTCGATGGCTGCTCTTTCTGCAAACGTCTCGTATAAAGCGATATCATTATTCACGCATCTGTTAGAGAGCACACTGTCCTTGCTCAGTCAACAAATGCAATTTCCTGTTACACAAGTGCAGAGTCAGAGTCCAGGCCTGCGGAATCATAAGAACAACGGGCGAGCACACAAAGGAGGCAGAAAATATTTACAGTAACACAACAGATGGTCTCTCTCACTGGTTACAAAACAAAGTACTCAACAAAAAACGGGGACGGAAGACAGGAACATTTTTTTGTCAAGTAAGAGGTGCAGCAAAAACAGAACATGCAGTATGTACACAAGTGTATCAGAGCAGAGTTTCCATGAGAAGTCAGGAGAGTTTCCACCGCTCACTGAAAACACATCTCACACACTGACAGGTTCCATCATCGTCATACTGTGTGTTGTACATACTGTGGAGGAAAGTGATGTCAGAGATCACCTTTTGGGATGTTGGCTTGTTTTTTTTTTTTGCTTAGGTTCTGTTTAGTTTCCTGTCCAGACTGAGACTATTGACCCCAGGTCCTCAGGTCCTGATGCGGGATAGATTGGAGTACTCAGCTTGTGGTCAGATCAGAGGTTGGCGGTGGCTCAAGGCTTTCTGCGACTTCTCCCAGCTCATCCAGCACCTCTGTGAACGCTGGCCGTCTGAAGGACTCCACCTTAGATCAGAGAGAACAATGTGGCTTACCCTCTGATTAGCATTTGTTCAAGAAGCCAAGAACACTCAGAGGAAAATGTTCCTACTTCTCTAAAAAAGAAAAAAGGGCGGTTACAAGTATCTCACTTATGTCTCAGGATGTGTCAAGTTCTTTGCTGTGTCTGAGCTCAGCATGAGGTGCATGAATCACGCAGTGATGGAAACAGATTGAGTTTATATTGAAAGCTGCCTGATTTCATTGGTTTAAATCTTACAGCAAAAATCGAGAAAATCTGGGAATTATTTGAGAGATTGATAAAATCTCTTTTAAAACTTAGGACGCTAAATTGAGATTTTGGATCACTTTTGTCTCATTTTAGTTTCACATAGATCTCATAGTTGTCTAGGAGAAATAAATGAAACTGGTTGAGAACTCTATCAGAGCTCCTGACTAATGTCTTTCATCTCTGGACATGTACTTACCATACAGCAGTTTGCTGCTAACTCCAGGAGACGCTGAGGACAGTCGGTAACCAGCTCTCTGAATGATTTCACATCCAGCCCATAGTCCTGAAAAATTTTAGCCTGAGTACATTACAGTGGCAAGAAAGTAAGTGAATTATTTAGATATTCCTGGTTTTCTGCATAAATTGGTCAAGAAACATGATCTGATCTTCACTAAAGTTACAAATATCACCAAACACAATATTTCCAAGCTGATAAAAGTCAGTCCTGATCTTTAATGTGATTATTAAAAACATCCATTAACCTTACAAAGTGATGGTGTGAAAAGAAAATGAAACACCCAGTTTCTGATGTGTTGTCAAACCTGGAGTCCAATCAATTAAATAAGAATGGAGGTGTGGTTTAGAGCTAGCTTGTTTTATATAAAATTTAAATCTGCCTGATAGGTCCAACATTCTGTTTGTAATACTGGTAAATGGTCTGCACTGACATAGCACTGTTTCAACCACTCACACAGTCTCTTACACACTGAGGTGCTATGCAGCGTGTGTGTAATTACACCTCCTTTAGAAGTAACCTGATATGAGGTGATTTCTGTTGTGATAAAAGGTTTTGTATTGCGTTCTACCTGTGACCTGGGTAGTATCTCAGGGTCAGCAGGAATCCTGGCAAGGATTTCACAGAGCACAATGCCAAAGGAGAAAACATCCACCTGTAAGAAAGTGTTGTTAATGTAAGTCTTCCAAATGTCCAAACTAATAAAAGTGCTTGTTCTATTTCCATTACAAATGAAATTTCCAAACTCTAGATAGATTTCCTTAGCACAGCCGAGCTAAAAAAGTCTAGGACTACAGCTGCTCCGCTGTTAACCAGCAGGCTGTGCAGAGGATGAGAGCTGGCAACCAAGCACCAACTTTGAGAACAGCCCAGAAGTGGTTTATCCAGTTTCAACTGGTTATTTGAGCACCAAAAATGTTTAAAAGATGGAAGTGAAATGACTGACTGGCTCCTTCACCATGACGATTGTGTTTTAATTAGTTGATATTACAAAAGTGCATTTGTTTGGTGGAGATTATGTGAAGTACTAAATAACGAAAAATTAGGGTTATATTTTATTTCAGTTAAAAACAATGGACTGTTGGAGCTCCCCTTGTATACAGTATATCTCATGAGACACATTTATTTGTTTGTTGTATTTGTATTTGTTGATTATCAGAATAGTTGCTGACAAACTTTTGAAGTACAATTGCTAAATATTCAGTTTCAGATTCTTTACACAACACAGTCATAGTAAATCTGTATCACTACCTTGCGGTCATATGGCTCCCCTCGGAGCATCTCGGGGGCCATCCAAAAGGCGGAGCCCACCAGTGAGAGCTTCCTGCCGGGGTCTTTAGCTGGCAGCTCAACCACCTCCCTTGCCAGGCCAAAGTCTGTCACCAGGGCCTCCCGCCCCCGAGACGTCACTCGGATCAGACAGTTCTGGAGAAACACAAACGGTTGATGCAAGAAAGAATAAATATAGCGCCACTTAATCCAACTGCAATGTGATCATTTGTCTGCAGATGGCAGTGTACAGTTGGCATTTGATATAGCAGACAGCAACAACAGTCCACTTTGTCTTGAATTTAAAAAAGACCTGATGTTTGAATGTGCTTCCAGTGAGTGTGCATGTGTTTCCTGGAACACAGTGAATGTTCAGCTGCCAGACAAACTGTCTCCACGTATCACACTAAATAATATCCCTGCACCACGTGCGAAGAGACTCGGTACACAACAGTCTCAGTTTGGCTTCCTAAGTGGTACAATCACGCTGGCAGTCAGGCTGAAATATGATTTATAATTAAAAATCATATCTTTTCTATGGTTCATGGTTTACTAAGTTTACAGGCTTTACAAGAACTGTGGTGAAGCTGTGGTTGCATGACAGCAGTGGGTGGCTTGGAGTGTGTGTATGAGTTTCCATGTGTGTAATATTTATGTGTGATGTAGTGATGTCTAAGAAGATTCTCAGTAATCCAGGTGAAGTTATCTAGAACTTGATTCATGGCAACTGGGCTTCGTCCTTGTTAGGTCGACCCAACATGAAGGATCTCCAGTTGACTCATCTTCCAGATTTATCACACATAGGTGGGATAGAAAATGAAAACGTGAAAATGCAGTCTGTGCACTTTTATGTCTATAAAGCGTTACAGAGTTTCCATCTCTGTTAGTAATTATGATTGTGTGTGTTCGTATAAGTGACGTCTCTTTGCATCTGGCTCCCATTGCATCAGAAGTCTTTTCTGTTCAGTAGACTGTTATTATGAGGCTCCCTTGGGAAAAAAACTTCAGTCGAAGACTTCACTACTAACTTTAGCACTGGCCCCTCATCTCTCTGCCAAGGAAAGTAACAGTTTGGAGAATGGAAACGAAAAGCCCTTCTACTGGAGATACAAAAAGAAAAAAGCTGATTAGTTTATTAGCTTTAATCTTATTAAAGGGGCCCTTGACTTTACAGCACCTTCAACTTATTTTATTTACTTTTTTTATTTATTTAAAATAACATGCAGTTACTGAAGCATAATCAAAATGGTTACATTAGTTCAGGAGGTTTTGGAATGTACTTTGCATTTTGGATGTCCTGAAAAACCACTGGGTGCAGTTTTCAACATAATCCCCAAAAATTCTCCAAAGTGAAAAACAGTCCTTTAGGCTGGGACAGCTACCCTGACATTATCCTGTTGGTTATGTTGATAATCATTTTCCCCTCCACAATCCCAAACTGTCCTGGGCCAAAGGCAGCAAAGCAGCCACAATTCGTGATGATCCCTCTACCATACTTCACCAATGGTTTGCAGTTACTTTTTTACACCATGCATACTGCTGCAAACAATTCAACCTTAGCTTTTATGAGTAATTTTGACAGAGCCTCAAAGTGGTCTTTGGCAAACTTAAGGCGTGCTTAAGTGTTTTGGGGAAAAATGTGCATACACAGTAACAACAGTTAAGTGTTATATATATATATATATATATATATACCTAATATTATATTTAATATAATATTAGGT
>JAUYWH010000027.1:2053759-2065987 GCA_034779795.1 Ctenopoma multispine | reverse complement strand
TGTGTTTATGGTTTTGGCTGAAATGTGTCATTTTGCAAACAGATCTGGTGTTCTGCAAATTGCGTGTGGTGTTTGGTCAATTGTGTGCGGCATCTAGGAGACGGAGTCCCGTTGTCAAAATTGCGTGTAAACGATTGAAAAAAACTATGTGTTTTTTTCAATTGAAACAAATGCAGAGTAAAGCAAATTTTCACACACTTATGAAATGCCTGCACGTGGCTCAACCACAATGCCAGATATGACACGTCCTGTTTAGTCCAATGGTAAATGGTCTGATGTCATTTGTGCGTAGCCTTTTTCAACAGTAAAACAGACTGAATGCTTACAGTAATACAGCTGACAAGGCCTTCAAACTGCTTTCAAATGTGGCTGAGAAATCAGCACAGACATGTGTCGTTACATCACTGCATACAGTATGCCTGCATATGTCTACGTTTTCACAGCAACATTAACACCAAGCGCAACAACAAGCATTGCAATATCTCTGTAGTGGCATTGCTCCTGACTTTGTGAGTCGACGCTGGCATCCAAACACTACCAGTCCATTTCTCCTGCTTGTTGTGACCTTTACAGACTGTGTTTATGGTCCATATGTTTCTTGTTTAAACTGAAATTAGGATGTTAAAGTTAGCCTTTGTTAGCTTTAGCCTTTATCTAGCTAACTGGGATCAACTACATAAGTACAAACAAATCTAATAAATAATACACAGATTTTTTTCTTTTTAACAACATTGTAATTGTTCTTGGTCACAATAATCCAGCTCCCAAACCCTGGGGAACGCGGTATTTAATTCTAGACCAGCTAAGAACTGGTGCCACTCTGGAACCAGTTTTCCTGGCCGAGAGCCGGCGCTTTGGCTGTTAAAACATGAAGAACTAGTACAAAATAAAGCTCTGGCTCCAAACCAGCCCTGTCATGGTGGAAAAGGTTAAGGTCTCACCACCAGGTCTCTCCTGGCAGTTTTATATTTAGTTAAATGACAGGCAAGAGTTAATAGTGCATCACCTTTGTTGTGGTAGTTGTTGTAGAAGATAATGAGAAATTAAATTTAACCCTTGTAAGGGCACTGGAGCATTAAATAACAGTAGTAAAGGGACTGTAAGTCTTACCTTCGAGTTGAGGTCTCTGTGGTAAATGTTTTTGTAGTGCAGGTAGATCATTCCTCTGCTTATATCACAGGCCAAATCTACCTTTTCTCTCCAGCACAGGGGAACATCTTTCCTGGCTAGAAGCTCCTCCAGACACCCACCATTTACATACTGAAACAACCAAAGTATATAATATTAGATTATGTGCAATTTCTTCTCATATACAGTCATTAATCTGAAGTATTGACTGTATATAATACATATATATATATATATATATATATCTATATATATATATATATATATAGATATATATATGTATATATATACAGTATATATATTCATTACTCTGCAGTAATGACTAACCTCATTGTTGTAGGATCAACGTTTTAGGATCACAGCAAACACTGCTGTACCCAGGTCTGCTTATACAATAAACACCTGACTCAACTCGCTGATCATTTCATCATCACTATCACCTCCCATCAGTGTAATCTGTTGTCTTTCCACAGTCAGAATAAAGCCTGGCTGTGAACATACACTAACAATGACTCACACGTGGAAAGCAAAACAAAAGAAAAAAAATGACTCACCTCTAGGATTGGATATAGTTTGTCATCTTTTACACAGATTCCCAGATATCTAGAATAAGAGGAAATGTATGTGGTTACTTTTTCACCTTTTTATTTCACTTGAGTTTCTGCTGTATGTCAGTGTACGAAGGGTCTGAAAAATCAGAGGCCATGTGATTAGGTGATACATGAACTAATCAACACAAAATTAGCTGTGCTGATGTACTCTACTGGCTCCTACTAAATATTAAAATCTTTAAAAACTTGGTTATATATACAGTGACTGCAGATTTTATTTAAGTCACCTAAACAGGTGTACATTTATTAAGGATTATTTTCAGTGGAGGACTGATCCACATTTATGTGTGAGTATGTGTGAGGTCAGCATCAGTTCAGCAAGCAACGTCCTCGCCGTGTGAGTATTTCTGGCAGCAGGATGATATATGTGGGATCGAATCTAAATAAACTGCAGTGTGTGTTCATGGTAATCATAGAACATGTCACTCAGCACAACACAGAGGCATACTGATGTCTTTTTAATAATTTTTGAACAATGCAGCTCTTTTGCTTGCCATGGGGGCATCACTGAGCAAACATCTCAGTCCTTTTGTCATTTTACATGTCATCAACTGTAATTTAAGTTGATGACCTGCATAAAACCTGTAGACCGTAGGTTTTGTGCAGAACACCTGCATAAATAATACAAGTGAGGATGGCTTCACGGCTACATCCTGTGCAGGGCCATCCAGCTAGGGAAGCTAATGAGATACTCAAAGGACAGGAAGGAGAACCTACCCCCCACCCATCATCAAATTGACGCACACGGTGTAGTACAGCCTGCACTTCACTAGGAAAAATGGCACACATAGACCAGGTAGATTTAGCTACAGCTTGTCTACTATTTGTTTACTTTGCCAAAGGGTAAGGAATGTAAGAGAAGGTAAGTACTTAAATTTAAAGTTACAGTTAGAATTAAGAGCTAAATATTTTACTTTACTTTAATGTACTGAATTTACAGTGTTATTGTTACTAACTAAGCTAAATGGGTTAATGCATGACACACCAAGTAGATAGTTGGCTGACGTCATCTATGACCAACTGTCACTCTAGTTTTTGCAGTATGTCCTGCATCATTAGTTCTAGTCAGGCCTCTGTTGGAAGCTTTTCAGCCAATTCAGCATGTTGAATTGGCAAAGGACCCTTTTGCAAATCAGTGCACAAGAAAAGACATGGAAGTGACGAAAACAAGCAAATGATGTAGTTAAGCAAAAGAACAGGAGCTGACAACGCCAGTGGCATTCTTATCAGACATAACCTCAACGTGAACCATCTATAAACCCTCTGTGGCGACTGAGAATGGTGTGAAAAAATGCTGATTTCTTTCTGGTCTTCTGCATTCTCTTTACGAATGATAAATACAGACTACCATCACTTTCTGGAATGAAGATGGACGTACACAATAGTTGGCTGCTGGGTGTCGTTTTTCTGTGTTAAAGTGAGGGATGGTCAGCTATCGCGGCTGCTAGTTAGATGTTGTTAGATGGTGTGTATTTGTTTTGAGGCAGCCTATTCCATAAAGTACTCAGGTTGGAGATCTACTGACACAGTATGATAGTGAACCAAATTACTGATATCTGTAAGGGACACTACCACGATTATGTGAGGTTGGGTTGGGTTCAGTTTGTATACAATTTAAAAGTTTGTGTTCGAGCAATTTTTGAGAAATAAATATAAAATTCGAATCTCAGCATTATGTCAGCACCCAATTAGCAACCAAATGAATCCAAAGTGGTCTCATCAGCACTGCAGTGGTTTTAATTCTCCTGACAGTTAATGGAAAAAAATGTTTGTTTTGCTTACATAAATGATGTGCAAACAAACAAGTCACTTTGGAGTCATTTGGATTTTAATTGGATGCTGAGGCCTATGACTATGCTATTGTTAATTTATGGTAAAAAAGGGATGAACAGTCCTGCAACAAGGGCAAGAGAGAGTGGTAAGGGATGCATTAGTAGGTCAGGTCAGGAGAGAGGAGATATTTACTTTAATAGCTATCTTGGTTTCCAGAGTTCACTGGTAAATAGACACATGTGACAAAGTAAACATGAATAAAACTATCTACAATGATTACAAGGCCCCTATAAGATCTCCTTCCACCGACGCATGTACTGTAAACGCTTGTGGATGCACACGCAACAGCTGCACTGCTGAAATAAGTGCTAGGGAAAACACTGGTGTGTTTATATCAACAAGGAATAATGCACAAATGCTCTGTTTGCATCCAAACAGTGTTTGGCCTCTGGTAGAGTTCTTGTAGCTGATGACCTATGAATGCTGTACAACTCCCACCATTTGCAGCTCCCAGATGCGGCCAGAAGAGCTGGTAAACAATTTGGCAAGATGCAGGTATGCAACTGCAGGAAATGGAACGAGAAACAGGTGAGCAGGAACAGTCAGGTGGTTGGAAATGGAGGGAAACTACAGGTGCATCTGGTAGTTGAATATACTGTAGAATGGCAAAAGACAAAATGAATGGCTGCTTTTGTGAGACTTCTCACTTTTACCCTGTGTGATGTTTATGCAGTATAGCTCTTTTATCTTGCAGTGAGATCCAGGAGGAATATTGTGTTTTCCTTTATGTAAGAACAAAGATATCTAGAAACTACAATAAATCAGTGTCTGAATCTTTATGGTACAGGAAAATAAGACAAGTTAGACGTTAAACACAGTGGGAAACACTCATTGATGAAGCTAAGTTCAAAAAGGAGACACGAGATCTGTATCTTTGTCCTTCTCTATCTCCTCCTCTCCCTCTGCACCACACCAAATTGCTGGAGGGCGTTTTTCTTTCTCTTTCAATCAGTTTCCGCCACAGTCTCTGTAATCCAATCATCTCACAGCTGTCAGTTTTTTTAAAGTGCCTCTCTGTCTGCCTGTCAATTCAGCGGTGTGTGATTCAGCCCTCCTCCACCCTGTTCCATCACCTACTCCTTAATCAGCATTGTACAAGTCTTCTTCTATACTCATTAGCGTCAAGGTATTATCTGCTAATTTAAGTCTTATTGCACACAGTTCTAAGGGTCGCTAAACTTGTTAAAGGGCTTCATGGACATAGATATCTCACAACGTTAGTGCATATAATTAATAAAATCCATTCAAATATATATATTTATATAAAGACTGAGCCACTGAGAACAATAACCTGTGCAAACAAATACACACATTGTGTGGTTTGGTTTAAGCATACACACAGTGTGAGCAGGTTGGTGTGTACCAGGTGCTAAGCACAGTATCAGCAGATACATTGAGCTGCACTCTGATAATTGTACTGCTGTGACCTTGCTAAACAGCTAAAATAAGATTGATTAGGCAAACATTACGTCTGCAAGGCTTCCTACCTTATGTAACTGCTGTGAATAACTGGGTATGTGTTAGACAGCACCAAGGTCTCATTTCATTGTGACTGTCAGTTACAGCAGTTCTTTGATGTCAGCTTGGTGTATCGTGACTCTTAGACAGATTTGTTTGAGCATAAAGCCTGCAGATATGCACTTTAAATACTTCTCACATTGAAAGGGTTGTGTACATCTGGTAGAAATGCAGATCTTGTTGAAATTGTTTATCCATTAATCTTGATCAACTACGAATATGTTTCAGAAGTACAGTCATTAAGCTGCTCTTATAACTATGGTAGCCGTGAATACTGTTACCACAGTACAAATCGTGAAGTTGAGATGTAGGAAAAAAAGAGTGTCAGCGAGAGTGAGATGTGTGGGAGGGTGTAAAGTCTGCATAGACTGTTGTGAGGGAAATCCTGAAGCACTTTCTTTTGCTGTAGAACCATTTAGCTCATTGTACAAACCAGAGAGGGTTCAGTAAAAACTGGGACATTAGTGGACTGTTACCTAACTATGTTGGGGTGGGAGAGTTTCTGCAGAAGGCTAATCTCTCGTATGATGCTGTCTTGGTCCACATCGTTTTTGTAGATCTTCACCACCATCACCTTCCGATTAGTGATGTGCATCACCTGAAAGACACTGGCGTCCGTTAGGAAGTACTGACAGTGGCACTAGAGATGATAGCTGAGATACAGTAGAGACCAATATGTATTTTCTACTTAAGACTTTCCTAATTACTTATTTATCCTTTCTAGCACATTTCATCATGGACAAAGCATAAATTGGTATTTTCACATTAGGAGTTATGCAAGATCTCAGCTGGGGATGAGTATCGCGCCTCCGTAGTCTCCAAAGCTGGTGGGACAATCACGGAATGGCAAAAATGTCCCAATTAGCGTCTGAAACAAAGCAACCTTTGATGGCAGCTCATACGTAGGCTGGCAACAAGGCAAAACAGGGGGAGGACAGAAGGAATACCTTATAGACTTTGGAGAAGAAGCCACTCCCGATTAGCTCAGCTGTAAAGTTTTCCCAGAACTCTAACTTGCGAACAGCGGTGCGGAGCTTCTGCCAGCGGTCCACATGGTAGTACTTGTCTGAAGACTCACCCAATAAGGTTGGACTGGTGGGCTCTGAGGACACATCCACATCACACATCCTGGAGATGTCCACTAGCAAAGTAGAGACACAATAATTAGAGACGTTCCAAGCAGGATCAAAGTATCAGGGCTGTGAGCAGTTTAAGAGTCAATCACAATATTCATTAAACATACAGTATGTGTAAGTAAAGCTTAGAGCAAGATTATGGTTATGTTTAAAAGTAAATAAACATGTTAAGTTACATTGTTCTGTACATCTCTATTAGGACACACTACAATCAATCTCTAACCTTAACCAAGTGCAGTGAGTACCTGAACCTCACTCATAAAAATGTTTAATAACGCTATAGTCACACAAAAAGAGATGCTGTGCTGTCTGATAAGATTTACACTTCTATTATCACTGTTATAAAAACTGTAAATACTGCATGATTCATCTTTACACAACTGACTGGACTATGGATAATCCACAATTGTGGTGTTCTCAGATGGGGCAGGGGTAAAATAATATTCATTGTGTAGGTCGCTGATCTGAGTGGACTCATTCATTCTTTACCTCTGTCAGATCATCAGAAAAGAAACATGTCTGTTGTCTGTCTGTTATGACCACCATCTGCCCTGTCTGCTTTTAATTTCTATTAGATTTAATTTACTATTTGAACAGTTTATTGTGTATTTTGGTTGTTCCTCCAGTATAGCGCTTTCTTAAAATGCACTGTTCATATGACCCACTGCATGTAATCTGTAAACTAGACTATCGTTATCTGCTACACTAACACAAAATGGAAAAACTACTGACCCATGCTTAACAGCTAATCAAGAGCTATTTAATGACCATTTCTGTAACTTTCCAAATCCGACAAAACCACATTTGTCATTTTTCTCTTTGTGTATCTGTGTCATAACCAAAGTGGGTTTTTTGTTCCCTTTAACACTGTGAACAAGGCCTTGGATGAAAGAGAAGCTCACAAAAGGTCTACTTTCACTATGCCACTTATTAGCTGCATGGATTCGGGAAAGTGCTTCCACTTTACTGAGTGAAACAAAGACTGTGTATAATGTGAGGCTTAAAATAGAGGCAGAACCGATACTGATAACAGGGCTGGCCATTGAACACACACACTATCCAGAGAGGTCAGGTGAGATGCTTGTGCTTAAGAGACATCAATACCAAACAGGTGTGTGTGAAACAAGAGAGCGTGAAGGTAGAGTCTCTACAGTCAGTGGGAATATTTGATCAATTATGAAGTTATATTTATAATTAATGATGATATAACGGTCATTTTGTCATTTTGGCTTCCATTCTTTTTCCTGAATATCCCAAAAATGCTGTTCAGTGGCAGCTGGACATTTTAAGTTCAGTTTTACTGAACTGTCAAGTTTAGTTGACACCTGCTCTCTAGGGGGTAAACCATGCCATAATTTCAACCAAAGAGTTCGGGTACAACAACAGTGAAGGTCAAAGTTAGTTTTTTTCCATGACAACAGCCTTACTCTCTCTCACAGACACACACTAACAAAGTTGGCAGGGTTTTGACAATCATGCCAGCGGAATCAATCTGGGCTATTCAGCCTGCTGTTGTTCGTGCGGCTGCGAACTAAACAATCGCTGCACTCTCAGCATCAACACTGCTAGAGAGAACGCTTACAGTGCAGCCCTATCATCCAGCTGTCACTCTATTCACACTATTTCACACTTTCTGCTGTCTCAATCCCTCACCCATCCATTGTCTCGACACTGCAGAACATAGTAAAGATTTTTATACTCTACTTTAGAAGCAGAGAAAATGACGCTAAACTTGCAATTCTATCCCAAAATATTGTAATATATCACAGTATAACAGCGAAACTATTTTGAACAAGTAGAAAAAAAAGGAAAATGCCTCTTAAATTTAAACAAAATAATATTTCAAGAACATAAGCAACATGTTTCTTTTCTGCAAATAAAAAAAACAATGATTTTGGATGTGATTAGAGATGCAACAATTGCAATTTCCTTTCTCCTGCTGAAAACAGTTATGGCTAATTCTGACTTCCTATCTTTTTTTACAACTAGAATTGACGGTAACACAGAAATTTCTGTAACTTTTAAAAAATGGACATTAAATACTTCTTTCACTGTCATTTAAATAAATCCCAAAGAAAAAACCTCCAAGTAGATATAATGTGCAGTATTTTTGTTTTTTGCCAGAGGCAAACAGAAGAATGTAACATAGCACTGAATGTTTTCGTGGTTGTTTTAGCCTTACAGGTGTTACCATTTGCGAGTAAAGAATTTCCACACAGACAACCTGTTGACGTAGCATGTGAGCAGAGCGGACTTTTGGACAAAGTGTAACACAGCTTTTTTCAAAATCGCCACCCTACGTCCTGCTCCAATTTCAATCCAGTAATGCTCACACCACAAGCCTGAAACTAAGCTTGACCCAGAATGATGGATTTGTGCGGGGTAACAGTGTGGAGCACAGTTTCTCACCTCTTGTAAATGCTTGTAAATGTGATCAACACAGAATCTGACAATCCTTGCTAGGGGTATTTGGTATGCATGTCTACAAAACAGTGATTAAAATATAGTTTGACTGCACAAATGGTTAAAAATTACTGTAGCTGCTGAAAACAATCTCAGTGCACACCTGTTATAGCAAATCACTTGGATTTTATAAATCTATACATATGTTGCTGGCCTATACTTAAATATTTGCCACAAACTGACATGGGGCCCTGCATAGTTTAGTATAAAGACAGATAATTACAGTACTGAAGTCATTGCCCAACCCCTATTTAACAGACAAGGAAGTGTTAACGCTATGGAGCACACACTTTCTGAGTGCTCAGTAAAGGTTCTTATCTCAAACGTTATCACACCCACATGTGTTATTAAACTCTTACACAGTGAAACATCATACAGGAATTTAGTGGAAAGGCTAAAACAATAACCTTGGGCTCTATGCACTTCAGCAAAAACTTAACTTCTGCTTAATAAAAGTAATAGTGGCTAGAAGCCAGTAACCCGTAGATAAAGTAATGAATCCTTTGACGTGTGTGCTATGCGATGCTATTGAACATGTTCTAAAAATTCTGAACTGACAATTTTGATGCAGTAACAATGAAACACAACCACGTTTTTCTCATACTGTAGCACTACTAGGCAACTTGTCCATTTTTACCATTTGGAGAGCCAGTGTGCCAAAAGCAAATATTTTCCCACTACAAGTGACTCTGCAGAAATCTTCCAACAGCATTTCACTCATTTCATTTTTATTATACTACGGCCAAATAACTAGCAGAGGACACACAACTTTACGCTCCCACTGGGATAGTCAGTCTTAACTCACAAACAAGGACTTCTCTCAGCACAGCAGGGGAACTGACATTTATAAGTTGAAACAACTCAGTCCAACTCTTCTTTTGGTTTTAGTTCATGTCTCCATCCAAAACTTTAAGCTTGAAAACACTAGAACTCTTCATAGAGCTGAGAGGAGCTGCACAGTTGGGACTTCTCAGTGGGTTTTATTGGTGATATTTTTTAATATTTTTATCACAAACCTCACAAGCAAATGAACTCTAGGTGGAGAATAAATAAATCACTTCACATTACGCAGACATTTTCACTTTTCTCTTTTCACTGCTACTGCTGAGGATCTGCACCTTCTGCAGTTTGTGTCTCCCTTCTTGTTTCTCACTCTCTTTTCTCTGTTTCACATTCTGTTTCACACTGACTGCTTTTCTGACTCAAAGATCCTGCACTTGAGCCAAGATGCGATTCTTCACCAGCTTTAGCTTGGTGGTGGGTTTCTTTTCCACACATGGGATTGGAAGGTTACACAAGCAACACACAGGGAATATGTCTGTCTGCAGTAAAGGGCAAACAAACTCCTGTTAGTCTGACCTACGCCTAACCACACAAACAGGACCAACAGAGGAATCAAGGCTGGCCATCACCACTATGACGTACTCTCAAGATGATAAGGAATGCCACAAATGAATGTTTGATGGTAAAAATCTGTTCACACCAATGTGAGGTTTTTCCACAGAGCAGTGTCACAGACTAAGATTCTGTCAAAAGATTTTCTAAGCAGGGTGTCTTTTTTTACCACTGCAACGTAATGCATTAAAGCCGAGCACATAAACTGAATGAGCCAAGTCACTGTAACTGTTGAGTTCTTCGTGGATTTTCCAAAGTGATGTCGCCACAAAGCCACATCAGCCTCAGACCTCTGCCTTTGTCAGCAGGGTTTTGAAGGAAGGGACGCAGACAGGATCACTAATACTGTATGTCAAATGCAGACATGGGCAGAGCTAGACAACACATAGCTGTGGCTCCCCACTGGCATGAACCGCACTTGTGGGTAGATGCAGAAATGACAGGTTATGCTAATGTTGCAAAATACAAAATGAATAAATCGCAAAGGATATCGTGCTCGTTTTAATACCCATTTACTTGGATGCATATCTGTGGTTATTTTAATTAAAGTCATTTCCATCTCAACATATCTGCCTGTCATAAACACAATAAGTGTGCCCTAATTACAACACAATGAAAACTCAATGTGACTGTAAACATCCCATGAAAAACAAAACACCCTAAGTTTTCATACACTAAAACAGCATTTACTGCAGAGTGTACGCAGAGCCATAGAAAGTGCTAATGCCTGTGAAAATATGACTTTCTACATCTTGTAAACAGTACTTAACAAGTAGTCTGCAGACTTCTTTATCTACTCGTAGGCTCAGGCTAAAAAATATCGGAAACCGCTGAACTGGACATGTCTGATGAGTGTGGTTTCTAAACAGGAAGAAACTGCCCTTTGACAGTATACTGTTAACCACAAGTCCACCAAAGGTGGTTACACCCAAACCCTACATGTTGAAAAAAAGGAAAGAACAATGTATGATGTTACACAGTGAGACATCACAAATACCTCCTCCATCCCTGTGCTGCACACATTCCCACAAGTCGACACACAGATGTACACTATATCCTCCTGCCTGTCCAATTAAGAATATTAAAACAGTTTAAATAATGTACTCACTCTGACAAACACACTTTTCAACCATAGACATTCAATGTTCCACACAAAAATTGTTCTTTTTGTATCAGCTGGTGGTTTGGAAGGACACACACTTAAGTAAAAGTAACAACATTTTAACCTGTATCTCATATAAATGTGAGCCAAATGTTTAATTCACTTGATGCAAGAGGAATCCAGCTGCCTCCACCTTCTTTGCATCTTTTGTTAATCATGCAATTTTTCTTAGTAGATCAGCCGCAAAACACCCACAAACAAAACCCACAATTTTTAATATTGCACACACACTTTAGTACTCGCTAGTAGAGTACTTGGTAAATCAGGGCCTTAGACAAAAATCTCTATAAATCAGAGGTAAAATTAAAAGGTAGACAGATTTACTGGAAGTTTACATTATGACAACTCAATGACGTTACAGTGATATTTGCATTACTGTGCTAAAATCTAATGTAAGCTCATAACATTACCATTGTTGCTCTTTGATATGACTTGACGCGTGTCATTTTCCTGGCAATCTGAAGTGTGAAGTCTGTGGTATGGCTGAGATCTCAATGTGTAGGTGAGGTTTAAGACTGGTCATAAGTTGAATGTCCTGCTCACTCCTTTTTACAAACTGACCAAAACTGACCAAAGAATAGATCTGTCAAATATCTGAATCTGCAGGCAGAAACCAAATGTGCAAGCTTAATACTAATGTAATAGATAGAAAGCTCTGGTTTCAAGCACGTTTTTATAACCTGGTTTCAGTGAGGAACAGACTAGCTTTAAAGAACTGCTTTAAAAGGCTTGCAACCAACATAACAAGTGCAAATGTGAACCTTGCACTAATTAACCAGACCTCCCAGGCAAAAAAGAAAGCATAAGAAAAATCCAACGCTGACCATGACAGACAGGTGTCAGATCACACAGCATTTGGCAGCTTGCTGTGTATATGGCTGTGTAGCTGCAGACTGATCTCCAAGTAGAGTCTCCAAATGCAGACTGGGAGGTCGAGCCTTTAGCTATCAAGCTCCTCTCCTGTGGAATCAGCTCCCAACCC
>JAUYWH010000027.1:1981156-2051480 GCA_034779795.1 Ctenopoma multispine | reverse complement strand
TATATATTTATATAATGTGTAAGGTCTTAAACCTTACACTGTAAAGTGCCCTGAGATGACTTATGTTGTAAATTGGCCATATATAAACAAAGTTGAATTGAATTGAATTGAATTGATCAGATTGCCGTTGCAGAGCGTTGATGCTGAGCCTCGTTCACCACAACATTGAAACAGCCAGGTGGACTGACAACAAATGGAAACTGTTGGATGCAGATCTTGGCTGGAGATCTGCACAATCTGATCCCTTTTAATTATATTTTTGAACAAATTACAACAAATGACAGGAACAATCTTGAATCTTATGAAAATTGTTATAAGAGGATAAAACAATAAAATATTAAAAAAAATGCATTTATCCCATCAATCTACACAGAATAACCCAAAATAGCAAAGTAAATATATATATTTAAAATGTATAAATCTCAATCTGAAATTTCACTTAGAAAAGTAGGCTACTAACACTTTTTCTGTTTGCATCCTATGTTACTAGCATACATTCATTCCAATGAACTTAGTCTAGAACTTGACTTGAGTGCACCTGTGGCTCTCTCTGTAGCTGCTCTGGCTAACAGGTGCTACACAACACTAACAATATAATGCTGATTAATAATCTAAGCTCGCAAACTGGCCTAGCTAGTTAGCATGGTAGCCATGCGCAGCGTTGATAAGGCTTAAAGATTATCCTCTTTAATTATGTCTAAATTGTTATTTCATTTATAGACTTTACACAGTTTATTTATAAGCTACAGGTAGTTATTATTGTGCACTTTGGGTTTCCACATACTGTACATCTTGCCTACTGCTACAAACTGCTGCCATGGATGTGAGACACAACAAACACTCAAAGTTGTGGTTTCACAGTTCAGTGTCCGAAACTGTTGAGCGAATCAACAGATGATGTACACTATCATTTAAAGGTTTTAGACACAATATTGTACAATGATGAGAATAGCGTGTCCAAACGTTTGACTGGTAGTGTACATACAAATAAAAGCAAACAAAATCACTTCCTCTCAGTAAACACGTATTCCATGACATGTATGTATTTACTGTCAGAAATGCAACAACATGGAGGAATGAGTGAAAAGTATTTGAATCTGTCAGTACTTACTCCATTGATTTAATAAGCTACTCATATGCATCTTGTTGATGATGGAACAAACCCAGAGGTCTCTGCCGAAACTGAGGAGGAACCACATACATGCAACAACAAATAAGCAAAAAACACAGACAACACACATACTGAAGGCTGTCAAGTAAGCAACACTGACAATTTATATGAAGACTTAATGTCAGACATAATGATGATTTCATATATGTCACAGATTAGTTGCCCTTGGATTTGGAGAAAGCAGGTCACCTAATGTCCTTTAGGTTTCCACAATAACATTATGTTGATAAAAAAGAGCGACCCAGAGATACAAAGTGCAAGTGCTTCTCCTATAGCTGATTTATACCGAACGTTTGGCCGACACGGCTACTGATATTTCAGAACTTCAAAAATACATAACAATCTATCAGCTGTTATAGTTTTCTATAACAAACTCACCCAACAAACAGTCCTAATACTTTTTCTTCCTGCTGTCCTTCTCATTTAAGAACTGCAACCAAGACACTCTACGAGGAACACAATATAATTTAGAGTTTTTAAATTTCCTAAATTCCTGAAATAAGGTTGTTATTAAAACAATACATGCACCAATACTATCGTGCTGTGTCTCCAATAACCTAACCATACAACACAGTGGATTTTACAACTTATTATGAATAACTGTTTTCTTTTATTGCAACCACCAGAATAATGTTTTCAATACAGGAAGATAAACAATAAACATTTCTACCAAATGTATATTTTTTAAATGTCTAAAGAAGTCAAAATCTGAAATCTCACCTACAAACGTTGGCTACTGACACGTTTGACTGTGGCACCACAAATTGTGGTCAGGTGCATCCTGTTTGCTTCAGATAATTCTAGAACTTGACTGGAGTCCACCTGTGGCAAATAGAAGTGATAAAACACGGTGCAGAAGAGGACCTTCTAAACTAAGTGCCTTTCATTATGGCACTTGAAGCAAACAGTCAAGACAAAAGTATAAATGAAACAGGGTTAGTAAGTCACACTGCATGTCAGGACAGAAATTAAGCCACAAAGTCCAAGTAAGTCTTTGTGGCCCACAATAACATTTCACATGAGGCACAGATCAAGACAGTGGTATAAAAGCTTTTCTAAAGCTGTTTCAACAAGCACAATGGCATCAATAGTGAAATGCAAGTCTGTAACCAGCAGGACTGTTCCAAAAGTTGGCTGACCAGCTAAGCTGTGCAACTGGGCAATTAGGGCCTCGGTCAGGGAGGTGACCAGGAGAGCAAAATTAACTCTAACAGAGCTTGAGATGGAGAACCTGCTGGAAGGATGACAATCTCAGTTAACACTCCACCAATCAGGTCTTTATGGAAGACATCGCTTCCTCTAAGATTTCAGATGGATCAGATGCTATCTGGGTTCTAAGGCGTGATTGTGGCTGGGGGGGTTGAATTTATTTGAAGAGGGAATATTTTTTTGGAGAAGAATGGTGTTCCATCCTATCCAGTAGAGAATCTGAGACTTGTAGAATCACTGCTACGCACACTGAAGCTGTTGTGGTAGGAAGCCCATTCTTCTGTAAGGTATTTTCATCTGTTGTTCTCATGATATTGTGGGAGACAACTGTCTAATACAATCCATATCAGTCCAAATTGTGAAGGCATTGCTGTCAATTCAAAAACATCTCAATACAAAGGTGATCACTTTTGTACTGATTTGCAGTGATGCTTCCCTCTTATAGCCAAACCATGCCAACAAAATGACTGCATAACAGAACCACTGGGTCCCCCACCATGGTAGGGGTCAAGCATTCAGGCTCATTTGATGAATTTCAGACAGAGACAGTTAACTATTCACACCTATGGACCAACCAGAGTTACAACAACATGGACACTAACACAGAGTTACAACAACACAGACACTAACACAGAGCTACGACAACCCCTCCCTAACAGGCCGTCACAAAATTAACCTAAATGCACATCTTTGGACCACGACACACAGTTGGTGTAGTTGGAGAAAACCCACACAAACAGAAGGAGAAGATGCAAATTCTACTCTACTCTCAACCTGTGGATTTGAACCCAGGTATTTCCAGCTATGAAGTGACAGTCCCACCCACCACATCACTGTGTTGTTCCCCAGACAAACAAATTCATCATGAATTAAATTACACAAAATCATTTCCACACAAACAACCTTCTGGGCTCCTTATATCGGACTGGGAAGGTAATGACAGGTGAGGTGATGACATATTTATGTACTGATCAGAGTTGAACCAGTGACCCTGGGATTCATAAGCGACCGCTCCACCCACTGACGAAGTCGTTCTCGCTCTTCTATGTTACAGGTCACAGAAGTTGACATAACACCCAAATTCTTACTTACACACCTTGGACGGTTGACAAATATTGTTTCATTTGCTCCTTGGTGGACTGTAACGTAACCTCCTGCAAATATTGCATTTTGAACTAGTTTCTTTGACTCTGGGGCGTTTTTAAGTCGGTCCACCATGGGTTTTTTTGTCTTTTTTTTAATACATATAACAGCGAGTTATCGCGCACCTTTACGTCATCATTCTTTTCTTCTTCGCTGGTGTTTGTAGTGTTTAGCTAACACCGTGAAATTGAACAGTCTATTAAAAACATTCAGGAAGCTTATACTGACTCAACTTTGTACCTCAGTTCTATTATTCCCTTATTATCCTATTTTAAATTAGCATTGGTCAGGCTATTTCATTAACAATAGTATTTATGGTTTATTAATATTTATATTCTGCTGGATTACGTATTTGAGCAGACATGAGATGCACATGGAATATCAGTCTACAATTTTCGATAAGTTTTGTAAACTTTCTACAGAGACAACTAACAAAAGCAAATAGTCTACTTACGTTGATTCAGTCCTAAAGTTGTTGAAATAAAGACACGTCGGGTTCAGACTGTGAGTGACATGCAGTGCATTGTATAATCCCTTGCAGTCCGCTGTTCGTGCAGGAAGCGCGGTGGTTTTTAACACATCCTCTCTCGCCGCTCACTTTCCCGCGGCTCTCTCTCTCTCTCTGTGTGTGTGTGTGTGTGTGTGTGTGTGATGCGGTGCTGGTGAAAACAACAGCCGCTAATGGTTTGCAGGCAAATGCATGTTTCACGGGTTGTCTTAGGAACCAGCTTCAATGCGCGTCGGTGGATGTAACTCCACCCACGAGTGGAGGAGGCCGCGCCGGAGCCGAGCGGCGCGGTGCGCATGCAGCCAGACACCGGCAGGCAGCCTGGGAAGGTCTATGTGATGGAGCCGGTCACAACACCAGCAATATTTTGTATTTCTATAGCAGGTTGTGTGCCAGTTATGCGTTATTGATGTATTCATATATATTGATTTATGAACCCTTTGAATTTTTCCAGGACGCATTCCATTTTCATTATTGAACCTAACATAATAGCCCACATTATAGGGAGCATATCAGGTCCAGTCACCTCTGAAAGCTGTTTGTGCTAACCAGAAGTATCTAGATCCAGCACAGCGCAGAGGTGGGAGTGTTTTGAACAATGTAGAGCTCTGGCCCAGAGCATAAACTCCTACTCAGTCCATGTGGGGAATGAATAGACTGGAACAGAAAGCGCACAAACAGTAACAGTCTATGGAAAATGAAAGAAAGTGTGAGGAAGAGGAGCACAACAATACACACTGATTGACACTGTTGTGCTGGAGGTTTATGTAACCCGCAAGTTATAAGAAGTATTTGTGAGCAGTTCAAGAAATGAACTTTTATTGTTAGATTGTTTCATTTAATTGATTTCCAGAGGGCAGAAAATGTAAATGGTGGTGACCTCTTGAGGGATTCTGCTGCCAGACTGGCAACCATGCCTTTAAGCCCAAGCAGTACTGTAAATATAACAATTTCCTTAATTAACAAATTAATGCCACAAATATAAATATAATACATGAACAGTATGTAGATAATGTTCAGTTTATATCAGCTCTATAGCACCAAATCACAACAGAAATCCTCTGAGGACACATTGCACAGTAAGGTGAAAAAAAAAACTCATAAACGTTCTTCATACTAAACCTGCCCAGTGTCGCACGGCAGACAGAATGAACACAGCGGAGCATTAAGCAGCTAAAGAAGGAATCCGATTTTTGAGAAAGAGCCAGCACTGAGTCAACATACAGTATCTGTCTTCTCGTCCCTGTCATGTAAGACACTAGCAGCTGTCATCTGCTGAGGCTCCGTCTCACTGGTGAATCACGAGGCCGCAACCACTTCCCACCTCTACCGCAGTCATCAGCCGGCAGGCTGGTCATTCCATAGCATCTACTGCTATTTCCTCCCACTGCTTCCAGCCTGTTGATTTGATATGCTTTTTGTTAAAAAAAAATCAGTAATCAGTTGAGCACAGTCTTGTGTTTAACTGAATATTTATAATACTGTATACACCACATAATAGCTCACAATTATATTCACTTTATTATTCTCAGACCTACTTTTCCCACACAATATGCCTGTTATATTGTACTTTTTGATATGATTTTTTTTTCTATTCAACGTTCTTATCGTTTCTTGATTCAGTCTCTCTAATCATCCTACATATAAATTTTTCATGCATGTGATTTGAACCTACAGTACTTTGCTATGTGAGTGCAAAACTAAGCTGTATGTCTACTCTGTGTAAAGAAGCAGCTTGCACAAACTTCCTGGGAAAAGATAAGATAACTCTTTATTGTCATTGTCATACTTAGTACAATATTCAATTAAATTAATCTTTATTTGTATAGCGCTAAATCATAACAAATGTCATCTCAAGGCACTTTACATAGTGAGGTTTAGGACCTTGCAAAATATACTATTGGACACATGCGTCTGTCCATGCCAGCGTTATCAACTAGATAATCCACCTGTACTGGAGTATAGTTAAGACTAATGCCCTCCTTTGTATTGGTACATGTCACTGAATGATAGTACATGAAATTGGAATACTGTCCCACGTTGGCACACAATTGCCCAAAAATGTCCAAAGAGGTAGCTAATCAAGTCAGATGTTAGCATTGATTAGGGCTATTGCCATGTTGTAAAAGTTGTCTTTGAGTCTGTTAGTCCATGACCTCAACATCCTGAATCTCCTGCCAGAGGGCAGCAGCTTAAACACCAGTTGTCCTGGATGTGTGCAGTCTTATAAGATGCTGCGTGCCCTCTTGAGACAGCGGGTGCTGTACAGGTCCTTGAGGGAGGGAAGGTGACCAAGGATTTTTCAGTCCATATCAATGACCCTCTGTAGTGCCTTTTTGTGTGCCATGGTACTGCTCTTAGTCACAGTCACCACTGTTTCTATATCTCCAGATTTTACAACCTTATAACGGAAGGAACTTTTTTCATGAATTCACAATCAAAAATATTTCACCAAATGATTTTACTAGAGGAAACGTTTTGTGCAGATAGGGCTAAGTTACATGAGAAGTTATTATGTGCATAAAGCTGCTGAGTGAGTATGTATCACACACAGGACAACTAACTTGATGACTAACAAAGGTCAACTAAGGGAGCTTTAGCGTCTCCTAATAATGCTGTGCAAGTAAAAAGTGTCATTATTTTTAAATATTTTTTAAGTACTTTATTAAGTTGTATAAGATACAATCTTGTGGTAAACTTTAACATCATAAAAGTGTCATTTTCGACCTCAAGTAAATTCAACCAATAACTATTCTGTACTTATGTAGAAGGCAGAACTTGTGATAGGAATTGTAACTTGTAACGGAATATTAATATATTTTTTATATTTTATTTTATTTCTGCATTTCCATTCACACTCTGTGCCGCTGCAATGAATTAATCTTAACAAGAAAAATGTTTGCCCAATACTTTTTATTTAGTTGCGATAAAAACACAAACTGACAGAAAGATTCCTTTATATTACCTATATCATGAAACAATACACACAATTAAGCAGATAAATGAGAATAAATAGACTGACTTAAGCAGATAAATAACAATAAATGGACTCACAGACAGGTGTGTATTTTTTCATTGACACACACAGTGAAACTACATCCATGAACTATGAAACTTCATGATGAACTAATATGCAGACTTTTATTTTGAATCATCACAGTTAAAAGGCCACACATACTACCACCAACTGGTGGTCCTGTAGAACTGCAACACATCCAGTTTAAACACAGGCACACAGTGAGACTAGAACTAGGCACAATAAACCACAGGGCTTTTTTTTAAAGAAAGCTCTCTGAATAGTCTGCTGGTCAATAAGATAAGGTGATGCATATAATTTTACTACACACATGGACCACAGCCCATCAGGCACAAGCAGTAAAGTGAGTCGGCTCTAATCATCTTTGGTTGATTACTAATTCTGAGGATGCATTAGATCATGTGTACTGGGACAGAGCTGCTGGGTTTGTGGAATACTGTGGAAGGAGAAGTTGAAGCACTTTAATCATCTACATTAAATAAGGCTGAAGAAGTGTTGGCTCCTCGGCCAACGCGCTTCTTCATTGCTTCTATTTATCTGCAACTGCTCCAACAATCAGTGGCTTTAGTCATTTTTCAAGCCCAAGGGACAAACGCCTCCGGGTTCTAGCTTCTTGTTGGACAGAAAGTAACATGTTTACTAGTTCTAATACTCTTCTATAACTACATTCTTTAACATCTTTATAAAAGAAAATATTTTTATGTCGCAGTACACTGAATATTCACTGTTTTCCACTGCTGATCAGAAAAACTCCTTGAGCTATTTAGGACAGGCATTGTTTTATAACTTAACAAAAAAATAGTTTTATACATTATTTATTCACTCTATATGACACAAATGTGTAAACACTATCCATTACCTTTTCCAAAGTGACATCCTTAAATTATATTTTATCCAACCAGCTCTAAACAAAGATATTTAATTAATTCTATTGTAAATAGAAAAGGCAAGCAGAAATCATTGAGCTAGAGAAGGTACACTGGCACATTTTGTAAATTTTTACCTGAGGATCGATTGAAACCAGCGGTTCAACAACCTCTTTTATCTTGTGAGCCTTAAAAATGAAGCAGTGCAGACCAGCAGGTCACTCTTACAGAAGAGGTTTCATTAAAACAGTGATATTTCCTGTTTTGTTTGAATATATTCCAGAGGCCTCAGTAGGTAAAATGACCCAGAAACACTTGATGGTAGTTGGGTGTTTGGCAGAGGGGGAAAAACCCTACCATAGCAGGGGGCAGCTGTCCCCCCTTGCGCCCCTCTAGATACAGCCCTGTCCTGAAAATGAATGCAGCTATCATGAATTCAGTGATCATTCACTGTAGTAATCACAGATCACAGCTTTTCCTCCTATGTGAAAATAAGCCTGTTGACTTAATTCATCTCTTATCAAAATTGTTATCAGTTTCTACCAGTTAGGTGACTGTTTCGGAGCTACATTTCTCTTAAATTTTTGTTTATTTTGCCATTTGTTAAATTCCCTGATGTTAAATCGATCTACTTCCGCAATCCAACTCTTTCCCCCACACATCCGCCCACTCCCCATGGCTTCTCTTCCTTTACAGCAGGCTACTCATTTCTTTTTGTTTTAACTGGTTTTAAGCTCTTATGTTAGTGTGAAGCACTTCGTGAACAGCTTTTATGGCCTTTGGAGAAATCCTCCCAAACATGCAGCAGCTTTGATGGCTTAACCCCATTAACAATGAGAAGTCTGGCAAAGGTGCACATGTTGTACTCCAACTTTCCCACTTCAAATAGATTCCTGAAGGGGAGCAGGGTGATGGAGTACACCGGCCGGACCCCCAACACACGCAGACACAACCCCACATACACATCCTCCAGAGGGATCATCTGGACAAACCTGGACGCCCAGGAGATCCTGCCGGCCAGGTCTGCGGAGAAGACATACCCAGCTCCAGACACATAAGGGGGGAAGCTGTCCTCAGGGTACGCCTCCTCTGATACACCCCACTTACTGTTTCTGTCCCTCCTAGGTTTGCCATCAATGATCACCGAGCCTGTGATGAAGCCCTGCCGCGGGGAGCTCCTCAGTCGCCTGATGAGGTAGAATACGTTCACGAATACGTCAGAGTCCACCTTCATGACGTAGGAGGCGCTCGGGCAGTGAGTAGCCACCCAGTTCATCATCATCATGGTCTTGATGGTCAGATTCTGGTAACTGTCCTGGAAGTTCATCTGGATGATGTCTGCATGTTTCCTGTTCTCTTCCTCCAGCGCATCCTGGACCCTGGAAGGTCTCCCCTCCTCAGGGAGCCCCACATAGAACAAAGTCAGAGTGTCCTGACCTGGAGCACCCCATGTTGCTCTGATGGCCTCCCTTGCTAAAGCATCATGAGGGGTAACGGGGACCATAAAAACCAGGAAGGGGCTCCTGTCCCTGCATGCAGCCGGCTGGTTGACGACATACTGGTACGTCAGAGGAGATAAAATCCTGTAGTCCTCCACAGTGAGGGGGCGTGGCTTGGGCACTTGTTTACTCAGTGTGCTGACTAGGATCTGAGCGGACACGACAAGCGCAGCTAAACCGGCGAACAACTTCACTAACCTCCACGGAAAAGTTGTCCTCATGGTCCCGAATGACAGTCGTCAATCGTCAGCTGATAGTTCGGCGCACTCAGGACGGTCCGACATGAAAGAGGAAAAAATCCCCGCATGTCTGTGCGGAGCAGGGCGGCGACTCCTCCCAGTAGCGCAAACCAGGAAATGATTATCTGGAACAGAGGAAGCAGCAGCCTCGCTTCTATTGGTGGACTTTACAGGGTTAACAGTGGGCGGGGCTTCAGGTAGAGCTACTGCTATTATATTTGTATAAATTCATAACATTTTCTACATGTCAAGAAGCTTTGTTAATATATGAATAATCACTAACAAAAATGAATAACTTGTATCTCAAACATTTGCACACAGTTTCATGGACAAAGTCATTTAGAGGTTTATCCAGGTATGTCAGGGTGAATGTCCTCAGAAAACGCCGCTGATGCAGCAGGTCAATGACATTTGCTGAAGATCTCCCAGCAAAACTGGGCCAGTGCTTAAGGTCAAACGGGAGACTTTTATAACTCTGTAATGCAACATTTCTGCATGAAAACGTATTCCAGCATGATATGTTTAAGTATTATAAATAAATTCTAAAAAAATCTCCAATAATGCGGCTGAAACTCAAAAGGTTTTTCTTTATGGTCGACACTGAAAAATAAAACTCCTTTTAACATCTTTTTAAACAAACCGTTTTATTGTAATACAGTTGACAGAGAAACACCTGTTGGACACCCAGTTATAAACAAACAATAAAAACTTAATTTACACAGGCATTCTTTAGAAGGTCAGTGGTTTAGTATCGTGCCGTAGCAGGGGATGGGATCAGGGTGTAGAAACTGGAACTAGCTGTGGAGTCTTGGCCAAACACTAATTTCATCAACATAAGCATAGAGACCTGGAATCTGTCCTTTTTTTAATATTTCAAGCATCTTTTATGTCAATAACACATAACATTCTTTTTTCCACATGTATTCACATATTTTTTTAAAAAGAAAACCGTATTCACCGCTTTTTATTTTATACTGAATAATCCGTCCCGCCTGGGACTGACGAGGGAAACCACCAAACTCCTCTTTTTTTTGTAAATACACAATACTGTGGCTGTAGCATGATGCCTTCAGGGGCTCACATAATGAATAGAAACAATGCCATCCACTTGAACATAGGATGTGGCTGATAAAATACTTTTCCATAGATTTTTTTTTTTTACTCTTTTCATTTCCATCTCTGTCACATTAGATGTTGGCTCGTGTTGAGGGAGACGAGGGAATCTGGGGAGGATAAAGTGACAAAGAGACAAGTGAAGTCACACGAAGACGAACAAATGGCAAGTTTGATGGAGATATCTGATATCTGAGCAGTGCCAATATCTCTACTGAACGGATTCAATCGCATGTATACATGTACAATACTGTACAAGAAATAGAATTTCTATAATAATCCAGATGAATTATCACTGTAGTATCAATTTTAGCAAAGAGACCCTGAACCTAAACAAGACCACATAAACATGACCGCTATGAACAGACTGTCCTCTCTGTAACACCCCAAATGTGGCTTTGATGTGAAATATGGAATTATATGAGTTACAGTACGCAATGTGATGCCAAAGCTGCACTCACGCCTCCCTACAAATGCTGCAGCGCAACAAAGAATCCGAATCAGATGAAGTGTTTTCGCTCTCTTTGGTGCGTGAGTAAGATCTGTGTGGGCTTGATTTAAGTCCAGTTTGTAACATGCACATCAATTTCGGCACTGGCAGCATTTCCACAACCATATCACAAAGGAAGTTGGAAGGGGGGTAAGATGGTGTGGAGTCGAGGCTCATCTGTGAGCAAACAGGAGGGAGGAAGGTATGATGGTCTCGTGTGGAGGCAGCAGGGCTCTGGGCAGTGGCTTTGGTTGCTGCTGGGTGGGTGGATAGTGGGAGTCGAGGTGATTTATGGGGAGTCCAAACAGAGTAGCAGTGTTGTTGTTGTTGGTGGTGGTGGTGGAACTTTTCTTTTATGATCGTTTCCTCCTTCCTTCCAGGTTTCTGAAGTTGGAAGGCCTGATCTTCATCTCGGCAAATTCAATCGAGTGCTCGTGGCCTTTCCAGTGGAACCAGTTGACACCCTGAAGGAGAGGAGATAGACAGATGATAATTAAGTGAAGGTCTTTTAGTCATCTTCCTGTCAGATTCACATTACAGCCAAAGCAAACCAGGATCCACACAAAATACTGGACACTGATGTTCCAGTTTCATAAAGGATCAGGCGTCTATAAAGGCAGAGAGGCAGAGTTAGGCACCATTACATTAAGAGTTCATATAATATTATACAACTGTTATACAGAATTGTCATTATTGTGGCTCCTGAAACTATGCCTCTAACACAATTAAAGATTTAAACTTAGGCAACTAAAATATTCAGTATAGGTTAGACTTAAGGTAACTTAAGAACCTTAAGTCTGTACAATGTACCTTGCTGTGACTGTTATCTCCATATCGTCCCATGAGGTTAACACGGTGGCAGTTTTTATACCAGAAGGCTCCCTTATAGGACAGAGCACAGTTGGTGACAGCGATGTCATTGTCATGGTCGTAGGTGGAGAATGGACGGCCGTGGTGGTAGGTCATAGAGTCGCCTGTAAAGTCACACAGCAGAGACCATCAATAAAGTGGACTGTGGTACTGTTAGGATATAACAAACATATAATGGGAAAATATACAAATATCTCAATAGTGGCTGTAGTTTAATATTTTATTTTGTCATGCTAATCCATTTTGCACTACGGCGTTAAATTCCAATCCTTAATGCTTATTTAAAGCCTGATATATCCTGGGGTAGATCTAAAATATTTTAAATGGGATGGCCAGACTGGGGCACACACTCAAAGAAGATCTCATTTGCAAATTTTGCATGTAGTTAAGTGTATATTAATGTTTTCGTACATAATAAAGTGTTTGGTGTAAAAACAACAAGTATGCAGCTTTACATTTTCTAAAATAAGAACAAATAGCTACTATTTTTAGCTCCAGTCCTAAATAAATATTAAGAAACATTTTCAAAGGGGTAAAAAGCCAGTCCTTTCATGGATAATCTGCCTAGCTGCAACTATGTGAGAAAAATAATGCATAAATATTATTTGTTTATTCCTTTCGTAGAAAATAATGTAATAATGTAGAAGACATGGATAAACAGTTTGGCTGCAGCTTTACCTGCTGTTCCACTGTATCCTCCTACATGGACTTTGTAGCGGGTTCGAGGTTCAGAGACAGAGAACTTGTCGTACTGAGCATAGGCAGTTTCTCCCTTGTCTCTGAGGTCAACTCGCAGCTCGTACTGACCTCCAGCTGTGATCTTATGCAGGTTGGACAGACCTGAGTCAGAGAGGAGATAATATTTATTAGTAGAAGAGATAACAACAATACAATAATATTTTTGAACAGCCCAATAAAAGTCATGGCTTTATGCATTTTACATTAAAGTCAAAATGCATCGAATCAACAATGAGTTACACAGAAAACACTGAATTCTATTTATTTTCTATAAGTCATTTTAATTACTAGCTTAACATAGTTGTATATTCTTATGTGTTGTGCAGCACTGTGGTGTTTACCTAGCCAGAATTCATCGTTAATGTCGCCAAAGCCAGCTGTGTAGTTCTTCCAGTTGCGGAAAAATTCCAGTTTACCATTCTGACGTCTGAGGAAAATCTGTAAAGGACAAAATGCAAGAGATGGAGAATGTAAGATTCTGTTGTCCCCATGGCTGATTTGCTGTGTGTGAAACATCTGAAAAGTGCAACCATCATGGGGTTTTCAGAAGCCAGACAATTTTAAATATTTTGGATATATTTTGAGTTCGCACAGAGCCACTGGCAGAGGGCATTCTTATTTTTTCTCCACTAGCAGAGCTCAGAGTGTTGTTGCTAATAGTGCTGAGACACATCCACTTACCATCAGTAATAATGGGCCTCAGGGATCTATCCTTGGACTGCTTCTCTTTACATTATACATACGTACAGTATTTTATGCCTCCGGTTCCATCACCTCTGAGGCCTTAACCCATCTCCAAACTGCTTTTGCTTTTAAATTGAACTTTTTGAACATAGACTTATTCCAAATGCTAAGAAGACATGGACATATCCACATTAAATACTGGTCACAATCTTCCTTGGTTTAATATTAAATGGAACCTATTTACTGTATATCTGGATGAATTATGAATCTTACAGGTATTTGTATTTGTGGCATTCACAACCATAATCAACTATAAAAAAAAAAGTCCACTCACTCTGTGAGAAAAAAAAACCTGTCTTGTGTGCTACTAAATGCTCCTATGTGTTCACCAGCTGGTCACCTACATTGTGACCATGCTGTTTGCTGATCCATTATTAAAACTAACAACTAGATCCATTATTCATATAAAAATGCTGACTAATGTCTGTGTGTATGTTTTGAATAGTGACACCTACTGAGCATATACACCTACATCTCTGTTCGCTAGTGACTTACAATCCAGCCGCCTCCATCAATGCTCATGTCGCAGTAGACCTGGAGGGGCTGACTCTCATCTCCTCCAAGATAGATCGTGTGGATGCCTGATGAGGTGTCACCATTTAGCAGAGCCTGCGAGCAGTCCTTGGGGTATCTGTACAGTACGCCAGCTACACACACACACAAACACGCACAAAATAATGATAAGTGGACCAGATAGACTGTGTAACAAGGCAAAAATGTGGAGAAACAGTGGATAATATATCCGTATGAAAAGACATGCACACTTCATATATGAATCTACTCACTGGTGGTGAAGACAGTGGTGATGACTCTGCTTCTTTTGGGACCTGCGATGGCCTGCAGCTTTACTGAATACTCTGTGGAGGCGCTGAGCTGAGCCATGTTGTACGAACCAGCAGTGGGGCTAAGGACCACCTCCTAATAGAAGAAACACATTATTTCATGTTGTATATTTAATAAAAAAGTGCAGACCAGTATCAGTGTGCTTTCTACTCACGCGTATGGTGCCGTCCGCAGACTCGAAGCTAAGGATGTATCCAGTGATGTCAGCACGAGGCGGCTTCCAGGTCAGCATAGCGTTCTCTGTCTGGATGTTACTGGCGGTCAGATCCTGAGGGGCGTCCACGTCTAAAAACACAAAGCTCAGATAAAAGTGATACTATATAGCTTTATATCACACATTTTTCTGTTAGTTACTCAAAGATATTTCAGCCCTCTTTATCTTTTTATCTTCCCCACACACTGTATGTTCACGTGACATCACCGCAGTCATTAATCCTGTTAATGTAGAAGAAACAGTTATTCTACACTGTAGGGTTGTTTTCTGATCAGCTTTGAGGTAGATTACCTGTAGTAAACTCAGTTGTGGTGGCTGCACTCTTGGCCAAATCCCTCACAGCATACACCTTTACAGTGTAGTGTGTTGCAGGAATCAGAGAACCCATCTCAAACTCCACCACGTTTCCTGACACACGCTCCATCACTGGAGCCACTGGAATCACACAGACAGAGGAGATTTAAGTTTATGATTTTTTTTTTTTATTAAGCAAAATTTAATCTGAAAACTGTATTATTAGTTCACAGGGTGGCTGTGGATGAGAAGGTAGAATGGGTTGTTTACTAACAGCAACAGGCAGAGGTTTGATCCCTGTGGGATATCAATATAAAAAGAGAGTGTTGTAGCTGCTATAACTGCTGTCAAGACATTTTTTTTTCAATAAAACTGCTTTTCAGCATATTTTCTTCTTCCAGTATGCAGTATATACAGCATGTCTCTATGCTACATACCTGAGTCTGCACTGTAGGTGATGACATAGCCGTCTACAGTAGCGATAGCTGGCTGCCAGAGTAGCAGAGCTTCGGAGTCAGTAATGTTGACTGCAGTCAGACCACGGGGCTTATCCAGAGCTGTAACACACACGCACACACACATAGTCAGTTGTTTTGAATGATGTCATGTTAAAGGACAGGTTTACAGTTTGTCAGTGAAAATCAACATGTGAGCACATATTAAACAGCTTTTCCTTATGGTAATCCTTCCTCCTGTGCAAACAGGACTTTAAGGGATCATTCTAAAATATGATTCATGTAAGTGATAGGGACCAAACTATATAGTCCTAGCTCTGTGCAAACATCCAAATTAGCCACATTAAGTGGAAATGTTCATCTGTAGTATTTCAGTACAAAGTTCCCCTCTTTTGTTACTTTTGTTGGTCTGAAAAGCAAAATGAAGCCTTTAGATAAACATTTTAATACATTTTTGCACATGATAAGTAGATTTTGGCCTCAACTCCTTCATATGAGCACCTGTTTTAAGAAAGACTTTGTCAATCTACGCTTTAAGTGTTATTAAGCAAGAGCTATTCAAGAAAATCAGTATACACTTCTACATCTATTATGTTAAGATAATGAATATGTGTCTCTCTGAGTCCTACTGCACCTGTGGTGACGCTGTCTGACCCAGGCTCACTCTCCCTTTGACCCTTGACTGCGAGCACGGTGACCTCGTAGGTGACCCCTGGCGTGAGGTTGGGCAGCACGGTGTGAGACTCAGAGCCATCCACTGTGAGCGTCTTAGCTTTACCTGGAAACCAAACCAATGCAGAGTTGTGACATCTCCCAAGTTTAGCTTAGTCAAGTATAAGGCCACATTTGGATACTCGCTACATTTTTTGCATGTATATTATGCTCTATGAACTCAATATAAAATGTACTAAACATTATACAGCTATGTATTATCATAAGCTGCCTTCTTATGTCAAATTCACTGTGATTATGATAACTTGAGTATCTATTGAGCATATTCAGAAAAATGTTGGAAAAGTTGCTAAATCTTGAGGGGTTTTAAAACATTATTAAATGGAGAGCAATAACATCATTTTATTACTACTTTTAGCAGGATTTTATGATGATTATTTTATATTCCCTGAATGTCTCAGTTTCCCATTCAGTAAAAATACCCATAACTAGTCACTAGGGGGCAGAATTAGTCTACGCTTAGAGTTTCCCTGCAGATGATGGAGGATTAAACTGACTAAAATAAAAAAAAAAAATAATCCAATCTATTTTTACAGTATCTTGCAGTGGATTTCAACACTGAGGGTAGTTTTGTATCGGATGCATCACGTAGCCACATCTTCTAAGTTCTAGTTGTGACTGAGGATTCTGACCTCCATGAGCAGGCACATAGGTCACTTTGTAGCTGTCAACCCGAGCTCTTGGAACCATCCAGTGAACGGTGGCGGACGTGTCGGTAACATCAGAGAAGCGGATGCCCTTGGGCGAGCCCAGGTCTGGTACCGAACAAGACAGACAGAACAGCAGATAGGAGCAAAAACAGACACAAAACAAGTGGTTTAGTGATAAAGGAGACAGAAGGAGGAGGAGTAGAAAGCAGAACATTTACAGTGACTGAATGAGTACACAGACTACACATTGTAGTGAGCAATACTATGTTATAATTAGGCAGAAGACAAGAAAAGACACAGATTTAGTTACTGTAGCCAGATCAGATCCACCAATGTAAAGCCCTCGTTTTAGAAGAAAGAGTGAGTAAAAGAGAGCGAGGTAGACAGACAAAAGGGGGTCTGGGGGAGGCCCAGGCTCACAGAGGAACACTTCCCAGCTAACAGCAAGCCACAGTATCTTGCATGACAGACCTGAAGAGATTAACTTGCCCCCCATTTCATGAAAACACAAAAGTGATACATGTGCCACGCAACACAAGAGTAAAGCTTCACCCCCAGGGGAGGACAAGGGACACAGCCATAGACACACATTCTATGGGACACAGACAACCTCTTCCCACCCCTCCTTCCGGTCCCCACCCCACCTCCTTCACAGAGAGACACACATGGGGACAAGGCAGTCATTTGGAAGGAGGACGGAGCAGACACATCGAAGAAGCAGAGTAAAAAGCTGAGTAAATGTGCTGAATGGGGGTCGGCTGATATGAGGCTTTGGAGGATTGTCATGGTTTGAAGCTACTCTGTCAATTTTCAGCATCTTTACTTTTTAATTCCAGAATCATCTTCATTACAGGGTCCGAAAACAGAATTTAGATTCTAAATTTGCAAGATAATGCTACAATAATTATAAATTATTAATAGAGCTGCCAAGTATCCATCATATCAGACTGAACAAGACCCATTTTAATAGAAGACTGACACCACTAAACCCATTTATCAGTAGGTCTCATTCTTTTCCTGGATAACAGCAGTCTGTAAGCATCCACCATGTCCGACTGAACCCAGGATTCGGCTGTTTGTGTAGACTTGGGTCGTGATGACAGACAGGTCCAAACACAGATCACCCCGACACACAGTTGCTGACACAAGGCATACAACGAAGCCACATCTGGTCATTGTAAAAATAGACCAGCATGAAAATTGACATTTGATTTTGTGAAACTGCAGCGTTATGTGCCTTGAATGAATACCACAAGGTTACCATGTAAGTAGACAAATGACAATATGTCATATAAAAGACAGATGTTAGAGTACAGGTATTAATGATGTTTCATGCTGTTACCATAAATGACAGAACTGACAACACTGACTACTTGCTAAGTTCTGAATTCTCGCTTCCATCCTTTCCTGTACCTGTTCTCACCCCCTCGATTACAGACTTGGAGCGTCTTCCCAAAATAAGCCCAAAGATTTCGATTTTATACTCAGTGTCCTCATTGAGATCTGTCAGCGCTGCACTTCGCTCCTCGCCCCCCAGCACCAGCTCTCTTGGATGGCCTGGGCCCTCAGCCTGGCTGATCATTATGACAAAGGTGTCGAAGGCGTCCTCTTCAGCTGTCCAGGCCAGCCTAAAGCTGCTGGGGGTGACGTCGGAGACTAGGAGACCCTGCACCTCCGCTTCAGCCTCTGAGTGACAGGGGAAAGTCAGTTTTTCTTCTCTGTGAAACTTAAGAGTGCTTTGACATTTCAGGAACATGACCAGCATTCGTTATGTGGAAGCTCAAAGTAAGTCGACAAACAAAGAGCTTGGTCTTGGAGAGTGGAAAGAAAAGAATTGAGTTTTACCACAAAGTAGAAAGCAATGAACTTAAGCCATAAGGACGTAATTTTAGGCTTTCTTAAGTGACCTGAAAATCTGATTGAATCTAAATTGATACTTTGACCAGAGACCTAGAGCTGCCACTTAAAAAAAATTCAACTACTGATTTACTTGTATGGAAGCTTTAACAAGCAAATGGAAAATCAACTTTTCAATCTTTTTTTTCCTCTACTGTGTTTATAACCTAGGAATAAAAAGGCAGATAGATAAATCAAAGATAGAAAAATCTCGAACACTTATCATAATCACTAGAGGGCACCACTACAACATGTTCTACATATGGAGAGAAGCCGGCCTGCAGGTTGTAGTCTAAATAGGACTAAAAGCCTTCACGTGTTCTTACAGGTGAGGAATGTGCTATACTGACTTGATTTATTACCCAGTTAGCTAGTGAGTGAGATACATATGTCCATGGCTACAACTAAATCTACTTCACTGCATTTAAATGCACTTAAGTAACCAGGTTACTAAGAGAAATCAGCGTGAACTGTCTAAACAAAAGGAATCCAAAGTGGAAATGACTTGTTCGTCTCTATTTTGTAATGATAGCTACAGATCACAGAATAAGCACTTACACATTGCAGCTGCAGTGTGATGCTTGCTTATGTATTTTCACACCTAACCTAGTTCAATTAAAATGAATGCTGGAGCTTTCTGCCAAGTTAAGACAAATGGTTTTTTTTCCCACTTGTTCTTAGGTCATAAACACAGACACATCAGACTTAGACAACAGATGCACAGATATTGCTATTTTAAATGGTGGTGTGCCCAGACATTTATTTTGCAAACAACAGATTTTATGTTATGCTACCTGAATCGCACTTTAAGTTCTTTGAAAATATGTTCAAACTTGATACCTTGAAAAAATGATGGCCCTGGCCTGATCACTTTCTTGCAGAAAAAAGAATCAAACAACGTGCTAATTTCAGTATAGTTTCTATTACAGTACAGTGCAGACATCTAACTATGTCCATACCAATGGAAGTGTGTGCATGTGGTACTGTAGAAGTTAGTAGTTCAGCAGTCATTAGCCACAGCTAATAATGGCCGTAATAGGAAGAACGACTGAGAGACAGCAGGAGCTTACAGCTGCTGGAGAAGAAGTACTGTTTCTTCAGAGGATGAGTCCACTGCTACTAATTAGCAGGAGAAACTTCCGGTCGCGGCACAGATGGATACATGGTCCGGACAGAGCTTTTAAAGCAGCCTCCACAGAAGCATCTATAAGTGGGCTCAGGAAAGCCTCAATAAACCCCAGCTCCACTGCTCATTAAAACACTACACCAAATGTGAGGGTCTCAGGGGTACTTGAACTAGCCTTAAACCCCCTTTTTTTATCTCGAGGGAAAGCCCATGAGGTATTTGTTGTGAGAAGAAGCAGTGGAAATGGGAAGCAGAGCGGACAAATCCCAGGGAGTTGTCACTCTTCATTAGCTGCAGGGCAGCTTTAGCTGGTCAGTGGAAGAGAGGGAGGGCCACATCCATCAGCTAACATGTGCTAGCTTGCTACTGATTTCACCCTCCCAACACCACTTCTACCCCATACCCCCCCCCCCCCCATCTCCCCCTCCCAAGACCTGAGGGAACACAATCCTTGCTCACAAAAGGGAGCCTGTTTTTGGAGGAGGTACACATTGGCGCCAGCTAACCTGAAAAGGGGGTCTGCGAGCAGAACCCCAGAGCTGGTTCCAGTCTCGCCTGATAACTTTACAAGAGCAGCTTGCAGTGATATGAATCGCAACTGAATTGAGCTTGTCCTGAATACCATCCCGTGTTTATGCGGTTCCATCAGTCATCCGTTGTATAAAACTCCCTCCCTGTTAATCAGAGTTTTCTCACTCCCTTTTCAGCAGAGGACTTTATTTCCCCTACAACACTGTCCCCCAGCAGCCCTTCGATATCCACCGTGCATAACCTAATCAAATTAGTCAGCACTTGCATTCACAAGTTGGAATGTTTTATGGATTAAGCGATGCTAATGAAAAATGTTAAGATGGTTATCCATTAGCATGCAGACAATAGTGTTGAGCACATGCCATATTCTGCGTGGCCCCAGAAGCCCCTGGCACCCTAGCACCAGAGCCCAGGGGCAATGGCAGCATGTGAATGAAGAGCAGTCCAGACTTAGGGGAAGTGGGGATGCATACAGAAGAGAGGCCTCACACAAAGTGACAAAAGCGCCTCAGGGTTTTCTTTTTCCTCTGTCAGTCCTCCCATCTTTCTTCCACTTGACTGATTCTCATCAGTGAAATGCTGAATTATAATAGATGCTTACGTAAAAAAACTAAATTGTTAACTAAACACTGGTTATTTTTGACCTTCTAGTCTGGGCAAATGCTTTTATAAAGTCCCTTCAGAGGTATTTGTTGTGGTTATGCTTTATTTGTAAAGGAGCTTAGAGGTCATTACAAGGCATTATTAGCAGATTTGGGTTTTGCTGCTGGTTTTGGTTTTACAGCTTTCTTGTTAGACACATACTATAATTCACAGCACGATAATCACTGATAATGACTGTGATTGGTGTGGTGGGTGTGTAAAGTAGCGCACCTGTTGTGCCTCAGTTAAACAGCACTCTGACTGTTTTTTTATGTCTTTCTGCCTGTTCACAGAGCAGACCAGGTGCCGTTTCAGTCTGGACAGGCAGACTGATAGATAAAGGCAGATCAAACGCATTTCTGCAGCTGGGTTAGTATAGATTAAATGGGTTTTGTCTGTAGTGCTCAGAACATTAGTCCATTTCACAATGGTGCATCAAAGTCAGGGATATATGCATGATGGATGGCAGATGAGGGGGTTTTGTTTGGGGATTTGGATTCTACACACTTTCTCAATAACAAGGAGATTGTGTTTACCCTGTGAAGAATAACTTACAGCCGAACGGCTGATAGGTATGTTATCCTTAAAAACACCTCCGTGGCATTAACTCCCAATGCTGAAGGTAAACAGCTTGCTGCCTTGAAATATTTCCACATGGAAGAACAAAACAAGGTTCCATTCCCATATGTACAGCATCAAGAATTGTTATCATGATACAACAAATGGCAGGCTCACTGTAATTCGCATTCGCTTCCACTTTTGCTCCATAAATTCTTGTTACAGTATTCTCAAAATCAGCTGAACCTCTGCTGCAGCCAATTAAAGTGAGAGATTTCTTCCAAACAAGTGTTTCTACAACACCTATCAGAGTCAATTTAACACCTAACAGTCGACCCACAGCTCCTCTTGACAACCATAAGGGACCAACATGGAGATGTCCACGTGGAAAAACACTGGTTAATTCAGTGTGTGAGCGGAGGAAGAAGAAGAAAGCAATAATGAAGGAAAGAGTGAGGCCCCAGCGTTGAATACATTGATACCTGTGATGGTCTCTGCAAAAACAGGGTCTAAGAGGACCCCTCTGTACACGGCGTACAGAGTGACCCTGTACCAGGTGGTGGGGGAGAGGCCAGAGATGGCAAGGCTGCGAGCATCGGCGGGTACCGTGTGGTTTTGCCACTCAGCACCCGTCTCAGCGTCGGTAACCTCGATGAGAAAGGCCTCAAACGCCCCTTCCTCAGCGGACCAGGACAGGAGGAAGCTGTCCCATGACACGTCACTGACACTGATGTTGGTCACCACAGGTTTCTCCTCCTCTGGGTGATGAAAAACACATGAGCTTGGAGATACAATGCTGAGACACACAAAAGATTAAACTGATACAGGTGAAACAGGCCTGACTAGAAGTGGACCGCAAATGTCCAGAATGTTTTCCTTATATCAGTCCAACCTTACAACACACACATGTGAAACATATAAAACAAGCAAGACTGAGCTTCTGCTTGACAGCGGACGAGTCCTCCTTGACAATATCACCTGCAAAAAAAGGGGTCAACATTGATGATCTCTCATTTGTATTTCAAACATTTCATTTTGCTGTGAAGGAGAAAAAGGAGAAAAGGCCTGTACTCTGGAGTGCAAATGTTGCCTTATTTCCACTACAAAAGGCCAGAGAGAACATACAGCCTCATTATCAATGTCTGCCTATAGCCATCTCTTCTATATTACCATATAAGTGGGAAGACTAAAAGATAGAAAGTGGCAGGCAGACATGCTAATGCAGTTTATGTGCATTAATGGCTGCGAACGAGCCATTAACGTTTGAAGGTGCAGCGTAGCCCGGCCGGAATGGCAGAAGTACACCGCTCACTTCAATCCTATAGGGAGGCCATGCAGAGCCACGTGCAGCAGCCTGTAATTGGTGTCCATTGTGTGTGCAAGCATTCATTCAGACAGCAGATTAGAAAGAGATGGAGATACATAAACATCAAGGCTCCCATTATCCTCTTTTCACTATGAGTGGAGAGCAAATGGGATGGCAGACAACAGGAATGTGATGGGGTGGAAGGTGGACTAAGGGGCTTGCTGGAAGCAGCTGATCATTGCTGACGTGAGCTTTTGTGGACAAGAAAAATGTATTTGCTATCTCGCTAATCTGATGAATTTCTGACCATGTAGTGTGAGGAGGTTTTGAGTCAAGGTTATATTCACAGTTGCAAACTTTTCTCTTGTAGTTGCAACAAAGTTGCTCTGATTTTTTCTGAGGTTAAAAGGAAAGGGGTCTGTGTTTGAACCTGCTGGCCAGCTGGGGCCTTTCTGCACAAGGTTTGCATGTTCTTAGTGAGTTCTGGTTAATCCATAAACCTCTTTTCCAATCTGACGACATCTCAAAGTGTCATCTTCTTGTCTGAATACGCACCTGGTCACTTTTCCATGAATGTTCCAACTAGATCAGACCTAGTAATGTATCACTTTCAGCAAGTCCGAACTGTGTGCGTTTACAGATAGTGACGTGAAAAAGTAAGTCTTACTGACGTAGGATGTTGTTACATGTAGGGTTCTATCAAGCATGTCAACGAAGTGATGCTTTAAAAGATGTGACCTGATTTGGTGAATTCCCTAAACAGCAATAACATGACAAAAACATTTCCTGGAACACATGTTTATCCACTGTATAGTTATACTTCTAGTATGAAAACTGGGGCTTCATACAGTAAACATCTTGATGTACTGTCCATCATGTGTCACAAATACCGTGTGTGTACCAGAGGTGAGCGTGTCTGAATGAATCTGTGAGGAACATTCACGTAAAAGTGACCAGTGTCTTACTGACTGAATGAGTTGCTTTACTGATAAAAACTGTTACATGTAGTATGTCTGAAAAGTGACCTGTGATAGACTGATGTGATCTGGCAGGAGGTAAGTGGTATATCAATTCTTAACTGTATAGATTTTTAATTAATAATTTATATGCAAAGATTCAGGCCAGACAGTTCAGAAAGATGGTTTTTCCAGTCGAATATTTCAGTGCATCATTTTTGTGGTATTTAAATGTTATGTATGATACGTAATTGCAAGCGTAACGGTTGCTAATATAATTCAAATGACCGTGAGAGGGCTTTGCTTCCATACTTGTGCATTATCATTATCAATTTTAGATGCTGAAAACATTATCATTTCCACATCTGTCGCTGTTCTCTAAGCGTACCTCAGTCTGTGATTCTCTTTCAGTTTGCTGATGAGCTTAAATTATGATAAACCTGTCTTTTGATTTTCCTGTTTCATTTATGTTCAGTATTTATTCAATTCCTGAACCTATCTTCATTTTTCGAAGCAGAGTTTGACCCGGCATTGACTCAGCAGTCCTACTCAAACTGAATCAAACTCTTGTAATCCTTGTCAAGTACCCCCCCCCCACCCCCCTGCCTCCTTCCAAACCTCATCTCACCTCTCACCACCCCTCCCCTTTCCTTCAATCTCTCCTACAAATCCAGTGCGATGTGTGTTTGTGCTGCACGTCTGAGGACAATAAAGGCTGCATATCGGCCCGGCTGTGGATTAGACGGTTGCTGATTTTGGAGACAATGTTTTAACAGGAGTCGCAGCATGTGGTCTTTTATCTGACAGAGCCACAGTTCATCATGGTCAAACTGCAGAAATCCAGAGGGGACAGGGGCTCACTCCAACAATTATCACATGAATGGACACTGTGCAGGGTACACACATGTCCAATCAAACCCCAAGCCTACCCCCCCCCCCCACACACACACACACACACACACACACACAAGCACACCCTGACACCCAAAGGTTCACTCTACCTCAGTCTTTTTAGCTATTCAGTCTCCCAGTCATACATGAGCACACAGATAAGTGGACATAGAGGGGTCACTCACTCTCCCACATCCACACACAAACACACACACACACACACACACACACACACACAGACACACAGACACACAGACACACAGACACACATAGAAGCCAATGTTCTGTTCAAAAACTTCATTCTGAAGCTCACCAACCTTTTCCCCCAAGCTGCATCAATTTAGTTCTGCAACCACAGTTCTATGGGGAAGTGCTGCGTAACTGGATGTTTTACTTGTGTGTTTGACTTGGAGATAACTTGAGCATGAAAAATCTGCCACAATCCCCACATTTTTCTTTTGTTGTTTTGATTTGAAAAAAAATAGAAGAAAAGAAAAATAGTCCCATATGCAGTAAATGAGCCTTGGGAGAGGATGGAGAGAGAGTTACTTACATTGAGAAACTAACAATGAATTCAATTCATTGCCTTGGTTAGGCTGTGGTAAAAAAAAGGAGAAAGAGCCCCATGCCGCCCAATAGAAACCTCATGGAAACTTTGACATACAAAAGAAATTCTCACTTGTTTTTGGTAATGTTTTTCCATGCAGATAGAATTGGTTGTTTGTAGTGATATGAACCATTTAAAGGCAAAACCCCATTTTCAAGTATGATACTTTAACATAAAAAGGTCAACCCAGAGAGGTTTACCACTCTGTGAAAGAAAAACACGTCTCAACATAACTTTGAGGACGTACAGTAAATCTATGGAGAATGCTATTATTAAAGACAAAAACCAGCATTGTAAGTGAACTTGTTCGTCACTGCATTGCACATGCAAAAACATGACCCAGAAATGTTGTCACCATCTCTGAACCCAAACTCTAAGATGGACTGAGGTGAAAAACTGTTGTGTCAAGTCAAAATCTGAACTTCTTTTTTAGAAATCATGGACGCCACGTCTTCTTGGCTAAAGAAAAGTAGGACCACCTGGCTTGATATTAGCAAATAGTTCAAAAGGCACCATCCGTGATGATATGAGGCTACATTAACACACACAGCGGCGTTGGAGCAGCATCTACCTACAGTATACTGCCATAGTCTTCCTCGGGGAAAGCCTTGATTATTTTAGTAAAATACACATTCTGCATGTATTACAAAAGCATGGCTTAGTGGTAAAAGAGTCCAGGTTTTAAACTGTCACACACTGAAAACACCTGGCGCACTATGAAAGAAAAAAACACAACAGAGGAGGCCATGAACTTTTAAGAAGCTGAAATCCTATATGATCTTATAATGGGATAAATTGGGTTTTCACTTTAACGGTGTTAAAAGGTGATGCAACACAGTGACCTTGTCTCAACAATTTCTCAGTTTCAACATCTGATATGTGTCTTTGTACAGTTGTATAGATTTTTTCACATTTCCCAACTTCTTTGGAATCTTCTTTGCATTAACGCAGCTCTAAAAATAACCTGCAGCTTCTCCTGCCAGAAAGTATCTGTACTACTCCGCCACTACTCCATAATCCACCAAATACACATTCAACAGTTGTTATAGGGACTCTTTCTTTAACAAAATGTAGCTGAACTGAAAACTGCAAGGTCCTGGGGTTAGAATTAGCAGGTCAGTGTTTGTAAAAAGCCCAAACTATCTTGAGGTGACTGAAAGTGAAATATGGGTTTTGACATTTAAATGAATCAGCTTTATAAAACTAGGGATGTTCAGGGATTGTGCAAATAAAAGGCCTCTGACATACAGTAATCTTATCTGGGTAGGAGTAGAGAGGGAGGTATCTGAAATTTCAGCACTGACATGCAGGATCAAACGCCAACAAGACAATTATAAACCTCCAGACGTTAGTACAAAACACCTCCTCTGTCCCCCACTGTTACTTCAGGATCTGCTTTTGAAGATGGGAGGTGTGTTATTAACAATACCGACCTGTGGGTGCTGAGATTGTGGCCGGTGCACTGGTCCTGCGGCCCCTCTCCGCTGTGATGTTGATGCTGTAGAGCATGCCAGGTGTCAAGCCCCTCAGGGTGTAAGACTCAGAGCTGCCCGTGATAAGCTGCTCAGCCCAGTTGCCGTCAGCGGAAATGTAGACCAGTCTGAAAGAGTCCAGCTTGGCCAGGGGGCGCTTCCACCCCAGCGTCATAGTGGTCTCCGTCACTTCTGTAACTGTCAGGTCCTTGGGACGATCCAGAGCTAATTATAGGGGTAGAAGAGAGTTTGGGAAATGATGTTGAGGCTGGTTAAATTGTATGCATGGGTCCACGTGGACATTTGCCAGATGTAGTGAAATTCCCTCCAGGCACTTCTGAGATATAGCTTGACGAGGTCACAGTGACTTTGACATTTGACCACCAAAATCTAATCATTTCAGTCTGGAGCCCATGTGGACACCTAAAGGTGTTCTTCAGATATTTCACAGAGAAGAATGGGACGGAGGGATGAAAGACCTGAAAGTATTTCAGGTCGATGGTGCACAAGCTTACAAATATAAAATTAATCTGACTTGATTTAAAATTTTAAATAAAAAGCAGAACATGTGCACATATAAACACGGGACATGTTTGCATATTTTCACACAGATGAACACTGTATACATAAAAGCATCTCACCAGTCACTGCGTTGGTGGTGGCAGGCAGACTCTCCCGCTCATCTTTCACCGCTGTCACACCCATTCCATACTCTGTGCCGGGCTTCAGGCCTGCATAATCGGGGAAAAAAAAATTAAAACACTGATACAGAAATAAAAAGCAACGTCATGTTGTGTTTGTACAAATCCACTGAGGTGTCACTAAATGAATGATGGGAAATCTCTGTAGTCAAGTGGCCAGCTGTTTCAGCTAATGGCTCAAGTGCCCATGGCAAACACAAAAACACTCTCATATGGCTTGAGTGCACAATAGATCGCAGCCTAATTGCATTTCATGGTGGGCCTGTGTTCATCGTGGAACACCAGTGTTGTATATGCAGTGGTGGAGCTGCAGAGCCCCACAAACACTACTTGCTATGATACAGCCAGGCTCTGGTGGCCCTTTGGTTTTTACAATTAAGCCTTCTCTCGGCCTGATCGCCTTTAATTCCTTTATTAACTTGCACAGAGGTCATCACGCAGGCTCTTGCAGCATGAAATTACACCTAATGCCCAGGAAACTCTATCAATAAAATCACAAGCGTGAAACCAATTACAGATAATAACTGCGTGAAAGAAGTGCTGAGGTGTGTGTGGAGTGAAGAGGGTGGAGGTTGGAGGGGGGGATGTCAGCTGAATGAACACAGTGCTTTATTTCCATGGGATGGGCCTCCCAAGGACAAAGAACTGGACCAGACAAAGACACTATTAGCCTGCTTTTTGGAAGCTTGTATTTGTGTGTTTCTCATGGTGTGTAATCCTGCAATGCAGCAGTGCACAGACTAGAAACAAACAGGAAGAAATAGAAAAAAACACATCCGCTCAGAGCATGGCTTTAAAATGTCAGCAGCGCAGATAGATGAAGACATGCCCGCTTTTCTTGTTTGAGCAAGATCTCACAGTGAGACAAGACCCAGTGTTATTCCATTTAAAGTCTGAATGCCAAACCCTCCCTGGGTGGTTTTCTCATGAAGCGGCTCTTTTTGTAGACACTCAAACATTTCACAAAACAAAGGCAATCCATTCGGGATATGAGCAGGCTGAGTATAACAGTGGCCATTTAACGCGGAGCACCGCAAACGCTGGTCGGGACAATTGGCAGATCAAACACCTGAGGTAAAAAAACAGTGTGTCTGATTTTCCCTTCACTTAAAAACATAATAAACTATTTCTATATGAAAACTCTTCATCATCTGGCCTAATCAGTGCAGATTCTGTTATCTGGTAGCTCATATAACAAAATGATCTCAACAGTCGTTGGTCAACCTGCTCCACCAGAACTCCTCCAAATGACATAATCTGAATGAAAACATCCTCCAGACCATGTTGTCTGGAGGTGAAAATTGGCGAAGTCGCCCTTTAAGTTACTTCAAAATCACTTAATAATGTTAACATGTTGACTCTACCTCACACAGACACTGCTGGTGTTAGCCTCGGTGTGTTTGTGTGTGTGTGTGTGTGTGTGGCAGTACCAGCAATCTTGGCCTGGGTGGTGTCCTTGGGTCCCCGGGGGAAGAGCAGCTCTCCGTGCTCACCTCCAGACAGAGGGCCATACTTGATGCGATAGTTGTCCACCTGAGCGTGACTGTTCTTCCACTCAAGGGTGATGCTTTCATCTGTCAGTTCCACCGTCTGCAGATCTCTGGGGGCGTCCAGGTCTAACACACACAAACAGATGTAACTTTACTCTAAACTGAAGTTCAGTGCATTTTTAAATCTATATCCAAACCTTAAATAGAGTAATATTAGAAGATGTGTCTAAACTTGAGAGAACTTTTGGAACACACCCACTCATGTACACACAGAACAGGATATCCTCCCTTGTGAACCTATAGCCATAGGTAAAACACTTGTGAGACACTGAGTACAACAGGTCATTAAACCTGACTATAACACAGTTAAAACTTATTTCCATTTAGGTAGAAGATTCTTTATGTAGATACATTTATTTGGCCTGGAAATACAGCACAGCAAACTGTTACCTGTGAGGAAAGACTCAGAGACAGGAATACTGGTCCTTTCTCCCTGTCGTGCTGTCAGAGACACCTCATACTGGGTGTTAGGGGTGAGGCCTCCCACATGGTACTGGGTGTCAGTGGAGGACAGCTCCACCAAGTTGCGGTCAGCAGGGTTTGAGCTGGGCCCGTAGGAGATACTGACCCCGTCCACTGAGGCCACGGGCCGGAACCAGGTCACCAGCGCTGTGGTATCAGTCACGTCACGCACATCAACCTGGCTGGGGGCATCAATCCCTAAAAGAATAAGCAGTAACAGTTTAGATCAACAAGTACAGTTTCAAGACAACAGAACCACGTCATCTGCAGAAAGGAGGGAAGTCTCCTCCTCCCCTTACACGTCCTGAAATTCTGTCCGTAAGAAAACAAGATAGAATCAAGAGACATCCCTGGTGGACGCTGAAGTCAAATAGAAATGTGTTTGTCTTTCCACCAAGTTAGAAACATTAGATGTAATTAAACTGAATCTCAGTTCTGTTTGTTTCCAGCCAGAGTTTGTATTTGAGCAGAAGCTTTATCGAGGTTATATCATCGTGTTCCTGAGCATAGAGCTTGATAGCAGGATGCAGGGTTGAGTCAGGAAGGTTGGCATGTTAGATCTGAGTGTTATATGTATAAATACAGTTATTTCAGCAGGTCATTATTTACAGATCAAATCCCTGGGCCCATGAAGTGCACCTTTTCACCAGTGCTGACGCTGATGCAGGGATGATAACTGAGGACTATACTTGAGCTTAACACAGATTTGTCTTCTGAGGAAACTGTGAGTGTGATGTTCAGTGGTCATTCTGCTGAGAGGCTGGTGGCCGTGTGAGCCATAGTGCTTGACTGAATGGTTCCTCTCACACATTTAGTGGGGGAGGAGAGTGGGTAGGAGAGAGCAGGGACCCGCTTCACACAATTAGCCCCTCGGCATGTAAACCCCTCAGTATGCGCCGCAAGCCAGTGTAATGGGAAACATTAAAAGAGCAACATGAACAATTCTGAACTTCATCGTCCAAATAGTGCAGAGACAACTGTGTTAGTGTTACAAGCTTTATTCCAAATACATCCATTAAGTACTTTTGGTTAAAAAACACAGAGAAAAAAATTTAGCTAATAAAGAGAAATTGTCAAAATACTATAAACGTGTCCATGTGTAGCTACAGTGACAGAAAGTGTGTGTTCATTTCCTCATCAAATGAAAAACATTTTGGCTGATGTGTTTAATGATTTCATTTTCACTTTATATGAGCAGTGAAGACCTGACCACTTAGTATTGTGTACTACTACTACTTCTACTTGGAAGAAAGAAGTCCAGTTGCCATGACTCAATCCTCAGATTAGTATTGTGTAATGGGTTTACAATTAGTAAATAGTGGCCCTGTGGCTTAAAGGCTATTTATGCTCTGATGAATGCAGAATTTAGAGAATCCAGTGTACATGGAATACCATATAGAGAAAACACACATTTAACAACTCTGGAAAAAGTCAGAGCCGTGGTTTAATATAACTCCTGTCGAGATACATAAAAATAGGCTGGTGGTTAGTCTGCCATCTCATCTCACACCACCAACCCTGTTATCTGTCTCAATATTGATCCCTAGCCTGAGTTTCTCAGAGTGCTACAAGTCATTGTAACACTCTCTCTCTTTATAGCTTGGTGGAGCTACTGAAATATAAAACAACATGGCAATAGAGCTGAAAATGCATGTGTTTTACTACTGCGAAAAAATTACAATAATGTGATGAAATCTAATAAGGTTACAGTATGTTTTTGCATTTTGGCAGCTTTAAATGGTTATTCCACAATAGCCTTTGTTTTCCAGGAACAGAGTATATTGTGGAATATCATGTATTCAAGTGATCCAGTGATCTGAGGTTTCTTATCCTGCAAATGTGTCTTTAATACAGTGGTTGGCATTGATGCAGATGTTGAGGATGATAAGCTGGGGTTGACATACAGTATGCAGGACTTGTATTTGTATTACTGACTGTATGAAGGAGAAAAAGGAATCTGATGTAGTGGTTTGGTATTTTTCCCACTGAGAGTGATGACAGTGAGCTTGAGGGCAGTGAAAGTAAGTTGGATTTTAAAGTTAGTGATGTAGGTTTCATCACTCTAGAGCCAACACACAAAAACACTGACAAACTCTTATTCTATATCGTAAGTAGAATTAGATTAGATTAGATTAAACCAAGAATGTTGTTGTTGTGTCTAAGTTATGTAAGTTGAACATAACTAATTTAGGTTTATTTAACTTAATAGTTATAGTAGATAAACCTAAAATAGTTAAGTTGGGTGCAGCCCTGGTTAGTGCATATTATCCCTGTACTCACACAAATATAATAGAGGGTGTTTTTTTTTACAACCCACACACCAAAAAAATTCTTAAGGTTAATGGGTTGATCAGTTTTTAATTTCATCACATACATTATCAGAAGACAAAAAATTTCCAAACATACAGGGTGGACTAATTTTCAGACAGTTCAGTGTCTTGAAAACGGCACAGCAGAGGGCTGAGAATATTTTCACCCTCCTGGAAAAAAATATCTGATTAAGTCTAAAACAAAAGAATGATAAGCCAGTTAACAGCGTGAACATGTGGACTCACTTGTGACAACGTTCTTGGAGGCAGGTGGTCCACGCTTCTTGTTCTTCACCACCTCCAGTTTGACCTCGTACTCCTGGCCGGGGCCCAGGCCGGACTGCTCAAAGGTGGTCTCTGGACGACCGAGGGAGTTAAGAATCTCATCGTCGTCTTCTTTCTGCCAGCATCAAAAAACACCAGTCATGAACCACTACAAAGACTGGTCCTGGCATAACGTGATCAGTTGGTGGGGGGGGCGAGGAAAAACAAGCGAATCCCACATAATGGCCCCCTGGGTGGCGTTAGGACTTCAGAGTTGACAAGGAACTCTGTTTAATGGAGTCTGGCTTTGAGTAAATCCTAGTAGCGGTGTTTGGAAAGGTTTCTATGAGCACTCAAGAAGAAATATAAAGAATCAAACAAAGTAACATTTGTTGTATGAGGATATTAGAGCTGTCAGGACATGCTAACAGTTTTAACTGTTGTGTTTTTTGCATACTGGCTCAGCTAAGCTCTTTTCCACAGGATAATTTGCCTGATCCTCATATATGAATGTTATACAATTACTGAATTTGAAGAAAGAGGACTGCAGTAGGCTGTATATGGTTTCTACCAGAGGAAAATGTGGATAATGATAGACTGCAAGATGGTTGTGGCAGGCTCTATTCAATAAACTCTATAATACAGAAGCTCCATAAACATATTGGGTAACAGGACTCACTGTGTTTCTGAAGATGAGGTTCCAGCCATCGAATGGAATGTCCAGTGGGTCCCACTGTACCTCAACTGACGTCTCTCGCACTGACTTGAACTTGAGTCCCTCAGGCTCAGGCAGATCTGGTAGGAACAGGGTGAAACTCTAACTAGACGTGATGTGGATTTATACACTGCATTTTGTGAATTGTGCCAGATAAATGAATAACATACGTGTTGCCACTCTAGCGCTGACAGGAACACTCCTCTTGTTGTTGAGAACAGCGAAGACACTGATCAGGTACTCAATTCCAGGTTCCAGCTCGTGAATAGTGGCCAACTTCTTGTCCCCAGGTACCCGCATGTCCAGCTCCAGACCCCCTGTTGCTGTGGGCACGTACGTGATCAGGTACTCTGCGACATGCATCTCATTTTCCCAAGACAGGTCGACCGTCTCTGGTGTGACCTCCACCACTGTTAGGTCCTTGGGTGGTGAGACTGTGGAGATACACCAAAAGTCACTTATCACTTTGATTAAAAACCGATAATAAGAATAAACTAAATCCAATCTCTATTTTGCCTTCCAACATTTTCTTTCTTTACCTTTGTATCTTAAAATGGGAGAAATCTATGAGCACTCCACCCTGAGTAAGATCTCTATTTATTTTTGCTTCTCCAGCTCCAGGTGTAATTAAACTGATCTCTTTGAATTATTTTTCATTTCATATCCACAGACTGTAATTTTCATGCTCCGATGCAGCATAATGCTCCACTGAAGAGCCCATGTGTGAAGGAGAGCAGCACTGCAACATCAGCAGGTTCACACACAGTTCAGTAAATAAAGGATGAATTTTGATTGGCTTTCATTTAGCCTTTAAAATACGCCCAATCTTCCGAAAAATCAAAAGCAAATTCATGTTCCTGTGAGCACAGATGCTAATATTATGAAGAAATCAAGGTCCCTGGACCCCAGACAGAACATAAGGATAGTTGGGATGGCGGAAAAAGAACTATAGAAAACTTAAAAAGCTGACCTCCAAGATCAATGATGTGTCCCCACATACTTTGCTTTCTGGATGAAAAGCTCACTTTTAAGAGAGAAGCATAAACACTGACTGGAGTTTGCTTAATTGCATGTTGAAAATCCACAACGTCTTGAGGAGAACATTATTTGGACATGAAAAAAAAATCTTTTTTTTTGGTTTGGTTTGTTTTTTTGGTCACCAACCTCACTATGAGACTCACAGTTTGTACCACTGTGAAAATACAATTAATAAATTTTTTGGTCTATGCTTTACAAGTTACACATTTTTTCAATGTCTTGCAGGGGTTAGGGTCAGATCATGACATCAGTTGGACTGTTACATAGAGCATTATTCCAATGATATCTGGGCATTATGCAGAATCCATACTCTATACATAAACATGTCGAGAATAACTAAAGAAGCCACACCATTTTCCTTCTTTTTGAATGTCATACTCATAAGGTCGACTGCAGTATTAACCCAATCACATCAATATTTGATGCCTAGAGCAACAACATAGTATATTAAACCAAAAGTCCACAGAGGGAAGATGATGGGGTGATTGGTGATTGAGTGGCTAAATAAGATGCAGGCACCTACTACACAAGACAGACATCAGATTACAAGATGAGATTTATTCATTCACTTAACCTAACTCAGATTTTTTTCCGTCCAACCCTAACCTAGTTGCCAAATCGTGATGTAACCGTAACCGATGGTTTATAATAGTTGTAGTTGTGGCAGAGGCACCATCATTCCTGCGGTATCAAACAGTGGCACTTTGATACCGCAGGAATGATGGGGCTTCCTGGGGCAGTGAAATACTAACCGAATAGTACCTTTAACATCCGTATGAGACTAACAAAGCACCCGTATTTGGTGTGATGAGAACACGTTGCAGAAACTCATGATGGTAGCGACATACTTCAACATTATTGGAATGTGTGGAGAAAATAGCCAGATGGTGGCCATTCCCTGCTAAACGTTTTTTGTGGGGGAGTTTTATTCATATACTTATTATTTTAATAAGTTTTTGGAATTGACTAAGATTTTAAATAGTTTTAATCCGAATCCTTTCACGATGAGCATATACAGAAACAGAGTCTGATCCAATCCAGTAAGTATCTATCTAACGAGCACTAGACAAAACAACACTCTGACTAGTCCAAGATGAAGAATGTGACACAATCAGCAATTTTAATTTACAGGGTGCAAGTCTATTTCATTAAACTGACACATCATTCTCTCCTCTCCATCTGATGTGAACAAACTCTCTGCTGGAAAGATACTGTTGTCAGAAGAAGACACACACACACACACACACACACACATTAACACAACAAGCACCATATGACTGCATATACTTACACTGATTTAAGGATTAAGGTGACTTTAGTGAATTGACCACATGTGCAGACATCACATTTCTTTCATTCACGTTTGTGTCTGATAAAAGTGCTTACTGTTTCTATTTGGTAATGTAGCTGTGTTATTATTTGATATTTTCATTTATATAGGTGGTGCAGTAATAGAACTCAGCATTAACTGATGAAGACATTTGGATTAGGAATAGGGCTGACAAAAGTAAAACAACACTGTACTGTACATTAACAAAGGCTGTTTCTCCTCATGTATAATGTACCGTTTCATCATCCGCTTATATAAACTAACCCTGACTTGAGAGATATATATGGTTTATACACTGCTCTCCTCCACTGTGTGTGTGAGAGTAGTTCATCTCACTCCAGAGAAGAGGGAGTGGCAATAGAGAAAGATCAGCACTGGGTTGGTTTTATTTTCAATGATAGAGATCTTAATAAAATTCTAATGAAACTGTGGAAAACTCAACAGTATGTACTGTATGCATGGCCTAGCTTACCCTCAGAGCAGTCCTCTCCAATGAAGCCCATGTCACAGACACACACACCATTTTCACAGCGCCCCTGGTTGTGGCAGTCTCCCGGACAGGTCAGTATAGAACAGTCCGGTCCAGTGAAGCCCTCGTAACACACACAGTTGCCATCGACGCAGTAACCTCTGTCTAGGCAGTTCTTGGGACACGTCTTCTCACTGCAGTCCTCACCAGTGAAACCCTTATGACAAACACATTGTCCATTCACGCAGTGTCCACGGTCCAGGCAGTTATTGGGACAAGTCAGCTCGCCACAGTCTTTACCAGTGAAGCCGGTGAAGCACACACAATTGCCATCCACACACTCTCCACGTTCCATGCAGTCTTTGGGACAAGTCTTGATGCTGCAGTCCTCCCCAGCATACCCCTTGTCACATATGCACTTCCCGTTAACACACTGGCCCCGGTCTTGGCAATTGTTGGGGCAGGACAGTTCACTACAGTCTTCACCTTGGTATCCTATGTCACATACGCATTCTCCGTTAATGCACTGGCCCCTGTTGCTGCAGTTGTCAGGGCACGAAAGAATGGAGCAGTCTTCACCTTCAAATCCTGGGTCACAGATGCACTTTCCATTGAAGCAATGGCCTCTTTCGTTGCAGTTTTGGGGACAGGTGAGTTTTGAGCAGTCCTCTCCACTGTAGCCGGTCTCACACACACACTTACCATTCACACACATGCCGTGGTCGTTACAGTTGCCAGGACATGTGAGATCACCACAGTCTTCCCCAGCGTAGCCTTCGTCACAGAAGCAGGTGCCATTAACGCAGCGCCCGCGGTCGTAGCAGTCATTCGGACAGATGAGTTCGGAACAGTCGAAGCCCGTCCATGGTTCATCACAGACACACTCATCCTCCACACAGCGACCGCGGCCCAAACAATTGTTGAGGCAGTTGGTCTGGGAGCAGTCCTCACCGATGAAACCTTCCTCACACAGGCAGGATCCCTCGACGCAGTGGCCGTAGTCACCACAGTCCAGCAGACAGAGCTCAATGCTGCAATCGTCCCCGCCAAAGCCTTCAAAGCATTCACATTTGCCATCCACACAGCGACCCTGGTCCTGGCAGTCACTGGGGCACTCAGGTTCGGTGCAGTTAGGGCCCTTCCATCCTGGCTCACATAAGCAGCTGCAGGTTTCAGTACTCCAGTTCCCACGACCACTGCAGTAGGGCTTTGTGGACACTTCACCTGGAAGAAAAAAAGAAAGTATAATAACCTGTATAATGCAATGTGATCTCATCTCATTCAATAAAACAAGGTCTAGCCTTACACCTTGGACCTAAACCTGCCAAAATAACAGAAAACAAAAAAAGAAAAACAGCACCTTTAAACTAAGGTGAGGCTTAGATTTGAAGAAGAGAAGTTGTTAATGCAAACTGGCTGAATCTATATTAATTACAGAAGATTAGTGTCTGTTGTGTTCTCTGTCTTCTCTAACTGCATCAACTGAAGTTGATTTCATTTGAGAAGTGCAGATCAGCAAAAACTACAACCTCCATTGTATGAGAAACCAGACAACACTTTCCTCCTTAGAAACTTGTGAAATAAACATGTTTGTTATTGTGGCTAAATATTTCCAGGGGCAGCTCTTACAACAGTGCTGCATTTGTTCCATTATATGGAATCAATATTTATGAGCTTTCTCCTATAGACTTCACTTGAGGAGACTACATGCAGAGTAACCTACAAACCCACTACATTAATTACACTACAGAATACACACATGCAGTAAAAGGCATAGGCATACCTGTAACTTGAGCTCCACAGCAGCCTGCTCCACTGCTGCACTGCTCTCTGAGACTAGACAGCTCGGACTCCAGCATCTCCAGCCTGCTCAGGATATCCTTGATGTCTGGCAGCTGGTTGTTGCAGCCACACGCCTGCTTGGGGATGTTGATGCGATGAGTAAAAATGATCTGATTGTCTCCATCTGCCGTGTGCTCCATGTGCTCTGAGTTCTGCATGTCCACCGGTGCACTCTTGTGTTTGAGGTCGGTGCCTCCGGGCGAATCGAGGTCCACAGAGCAGAGGGACGTGGAGGGGACGTTGATGTTGTAGATGTGGTTAAACACTACCGGCTGGTCAGGATGGGGCAGGGTGAGGTTTTCCTGGGTTTTCTTGGGCATTAGTGCCTCTCGACGATGGCGGATGACCTTCTTCACCAGGCCAGCCGTGGAGAGCTGGAGGAGAAGGGCCATGGTCATGCATCCTAAGAGAAAGTCTTTCACCCGCATTATGACACTCTGAGGGCTGTGATGAGAGAGCAGCTGAGCTGATACGCTACTCAGGTATCAAGTTAGTGATCTTTTCTTGAGTTCTGGAGTAAATGAAAGAACAAAGAAAAGGAAAAAATGAGAAAATGAGTTAGAAAATCTATACCTTACTCTTATTATTCTACATACTCATTTATACACACCAGTGACCATAGTTGGAGTAAAACATTATAATAGCCACTAAAAAGCAATTAACCTTCTTCTGTTGTCACAAAACACTGCCTCCTACCCTGTTGCTGCCTCTGACCCATTTTAGCCCTCTACTCTCAGTGGAGTAGGCACACGCTTAGTAGATGACATTGGAGCATTCTTCTCACAATTCCTCTGAGTATGAAGAGTGCAATTACAGCAAGGGGCGGCGTGTGACCTTGGGGATCAGAAGCTTTCTTTTTTCTGACCACGCTGAGACAGCTGGCCACAAACACCTGCATGGCGGGCAGCCTCCTCTTTATCCCACACTGCAGGTGACAGATTATTACCTGTATAAATTGTCTGTGCACTTCCTATAAAGCACAAAGGTCTGCACAAACTTCCCCACATCCCACAAACCGGCAAGTCAGCATTCCTGGACTGTTCTCCTGACAGTCACTGGACTATAACATAATTCTTATTGCTTTTACCTTCTGAGAGACATGATTCTTTTTAAAAGATGTGCTGGAAAAATGCTGAAGTAGTAGCTTGGAACACTTAGGTCTGTTGCAGGAGCTACAACACATGAACAAGATGATTGTTAAAGCATGTTGTTTCTCTAATGTTCGGGTTTCCACTTATTTACATGCAGAGAGGCAATGAATAGGTGATGTAAGATGTATAACACTTGGCCTGTCAGGACTTAAACCAAAAGGGAGAACACTATTCTGAATATAGATTCCATGCACCAGTCACAGACCTGTCTTTTAAAGTGTCTGTTTCGGGCTGAGTTTCTACAATTGCACTTTTTACGTCACCTTGTCAGAGATGCTGACACGGAATATTTCCTTCCTCTAATAAAACCAGTCTGTGCCTTGGCAGTTCTTAAGGTTAATAGCAGCTGTTAGCAGCCAAAATGAAAACGTCTGGATAAGCAGACATGAAAATGCACGATTGCAGGCGGAATATGTATGAAGGCTTTTGATTGTCTTCACTAGACTCTGACATAGTCAAACTGATGATTGGAAATACAGAACATCTTTACTTGGCATTTTCATGTGTGCAGGAGCAGGGTGTCTGACAGTCAGCAAGTAATATTCCAGGAAGATGTAGTCGGTCTCTTCATCCTGGCCTGTCATATAATTCTGGAAGCAGACATGAGCAGATAAGCTCAGCTTGAAGAGATCCCACAGCTTCAACCGCCCCCCAACCTCTCCAGCCCCTCCGATTAGACAGGCAGGGATGAGCACCTCCATGATGGGAGCACTGAGGATCTGGGCCCTCAGGGGTGCTGAAAGCAGAGCACCCCCTCCCAACTGCAACCTCTTAACCCCACCCCAACCCCCACTCTCCCCTTCCCCACTATGTCACACATGCACATGCACGCACGCACCAATACAGTCACACCAATGTGCCCAAGCATCACAAACTAGGATTAAATCACAAAATAGCCAGAAAATTGCTTTGAGCTGCTACTAAGGTTTTAGTTTTGGGCGGATGGTTAGCTTTCTTACTTTGAAAGCTGGCTGCTCTCCACATGGACCTCTGAGCAAGGCAACCATGAGAGACCAAAGCAGTCTTTGTGTAAGACTTTGTGGCTCTGGCAAAACTCAGCATTATTCAGAAATAGATTTAGAGAAAAAGAAATCCAGAGAATCTAATTAATAATTTTTATTTCACATTCTGACCTCTTGCCTTCCATCTATTAGTTTTTAATATGATGTCAGCAATCATAACACAATAGAAACTGAGTGTGATCCTGAGAAACAGAGCTGGTCTCTCTGTTTGGACTTTCTTCGTGGGCACCCTGTGGTCCTGGCACCGAGCTAATGCAGCTGGTTGCTGGCAGTGTAGACATGGACTTGATACAATCTGACTACTGCTGCTTTGTCATTCCCTCACTTGGTTTTGCGCTATAGTTAGCTTCTCAAATAGCAGCAAAGCTTGATGCCTGTCTTGTAGTTGAATGTGAGCAGAATTTTACCAGGGGGAAGCCTGCTGGTGCACACACACACATTTGGTGCAACTGATCTAAATTACCTTGTTGTAAACAAGCACTAGGGTAACACTAAGTGATAAACCTCACACAGTGGAGAGCTGGAAGTGCTTTAAAGATCCAGTTGGGGTACATTTCAAAAGTGATTAGCCTGTGTGCTGTTGGGATTAAAATGAAGCGGTGCACCGATCAAACAGCCAGGCCTTAACTCTATCCTTGACTCTGCCCCCTCCCCTAAAAACCAATGCATTGTGCTCTTGATGTTTCCATCTCTAAAGAGAAAGGTAATCATTTCCCACGTCTCGACAACTCAACCTGAGCTTCAAACATTAATTTATTGATTAACTGATCGCACTCCTTTCAGGAGGCAACTTCTAGAAATTGAATGCATCAAACACTTTTGTTTAAAGAGGCCATATTTGTTTGTGTTTTTACATCCATTGTTTTGTTAATGGGTATCCAGATTCAACGACATCAGAGTTCTCAAATGTGAAGTGAATATATATAGAAGAAATCACATAAACACACCTTTGTCAGTCTGTAAACAGACTTCTGTTTCAAAGTTGTGTCTATTTTAGCAGCATTGTAGATGTGATGGTAGTCATGATATACTATGATTTACTACATACAAATATGTGACAGAGTGGAGTCAGATCAGTTACATCTGTCAACAGTAAACTAACATTACCTTTGGACCTTTATAAGAGGAATAAGCAGTTTTTAAAATTGAAAATCATCGAAAACCTTCACCTCAGAATAAAAATGTGAACCCTAAATAATATGGCCTCTTTAAGTGCCGCTCAGAAAAGCGTATGCGAGCCTAATAAAGTTTAGAAAAATGTGTCCGATGTCATCTTTTGTCTGGGGAATGTGGAACGCGCAAAAATGAATACCCAGTATTCATTTTATTCAAACAGTAGCATTTACATTCCACAGAAGTGTCTTTACATACAGTAACGCATGCTCCTCATACATCTCTTTTCAGCTTAGATTAATGTAAAAATCATCACACCTCCAAATAGTTTTCCTTGCAGGACCTTGAAGTGTTTTCCAGCCTGTTCCTAGATGTTGGTTCAATGCCACATCTGGGAACAGGCTGGAAAACACTTGAATCAAAATCTTTGAGTAAATGAGAGCATGTATTTATTTTACCCACAGGAGGACCAAGAAGGTCAAGATAAGAGGAAAAACAGGTCAGGACAGTCATAAAAAATCTCTACAATTTACCGATTCAACACAGCATGCAAAAATGTCTTATTATAGTGATGTATCTGTTAGAATTGATATTGCTGCCATTTGGACAGTCCTATTTAAATGGAAGTAAATCCTGAATGCGTGATTATTAAACCAGTGTTATCGTTTCCGCCTACAGTCTCCGGCCATTTAGATATAAGTTTTACTTTCAGCAGGTTAAGAGATTGAGCAGACTTTTTGTCAGGGGAGTAGTGTAGATATCTAATGCAGAAGTCAGGGTTTCAAAATAGATCAATCCAGAGAAATATTACCCTGCAAGCATCCAACAATTTTTTATCTCCACAGAGAAAAGTCAATTTGTTTTGGCACAAAAGAAAGGTAACTGTTATCAGTGTGTGCATAACCAAAGTGTGGTTGGCTATCTAGAAGCAGACCAACATAGAAGAGCAATCAGGGCTTTTTAAAGAAATGAATAGAAAGATTTGCAGACTGTCAGTGGCTAATGGCAGACGACGCAGCATCTGTCTGGTAACTAGACAACAAACAAACTGAATAATGAAGCAGCGTGCCCCACTTGGTGTGTAAAAGCTGTAAATATTCAATTACAACTACAACTCAAGTCCCAGGACTGTATGTTAAACAGGTCTCATAGGATGCACGTGCTTTCTTTTCATTTCTGAAGAATTTATCAAGCTTGCCTAGTTTTTTAGGTCACCCCTGACAAAAACTCAGCTTGCCTTCTTTGGTACAGAATCCAAATCTGGGTCGCTCATATGAGGACTGAATGAAGGGTTATTGTCTGGGGGCTCTTTTCACCTTCTCTGTTACACTATAATAGGGGAAATGACCAGCAAATGGACCTCAGTCACGGACACTCACTTCCATGTCAAGAATCATGAAAGAAAGTTATTTCTCTAGCTGCAACCCTCAAAGAGGGTACAATATCTTAAAACCACAAGAAGAGAAATCACAATCAACTGCAAGGTGATAAAAAGCTCCCATATATGATATGTCCTGAGTGAGAGCAGGTGAGTATTCATTTGGATCCTGTAGCTTCGCCAAGGTCATAGCTGGAGAAATAGTGAGTTGCTGAGTGCCGCACTATGGCTGTGACTTATAATCATCAAACACAGAAAATCCTTTCCAGAAAGCAGCATAGCTTGAGTCGACGGCTTGGCACATGATCGATGGTACAGTTGTTGCACCGTTCTCCAAATTTTATCACCTCACGCTCTGAAAGACACACGCCATCTTTCTCTTTCTGCCTTTTCTGTTGTGCTGAACCACACAAAACTCTTGACTGCAAAATAAAAACTAACCAGACAGATTAACAGTCAGCTCTGACTCATTGAACTTTCATATGTCAATTGATTGATATGTGTTAAATAAAACTATGGCTCAGTAGATTCTGTAAAGTAGTAAGGGTTAGTTATTGGTTCAGTTCTACAACCCAATGTGAACTATTTTGGTAAATTGTTGACAGAGTTTCAGCGGAAGCAAGAAACTCTTTTTCTTGTCCAACTAAAAATCCTGAAATTAAGTTCTGACAATTCACTAATCAATCAGTCAACAAATCAATTTGTTGGTCTAAATTAACACATCCAGTAGACAGTGACAACTAATTTCCAGATGTGGTTCTAGTTACTTAGTAAATGTGTAAATGTATGGCAGATCCTGACTGTCGCAAAATCTTTATCCCATAAACCAATCAAGTCTGTAATTGTAATTTAATAATGTCACTTCCTTCTTTGTGTAAAATAAAAGGTGTTGCTTGTAGTGAGAAACCCACAGAGAATTACTGTATTAACTGATTTCCCACAGCTAAACAGAAGTGTTTTTTTAGAAGCTATCAGCTTGTTATTCAGATTCTAGAGACTTGGTTCATTCACCACCCTCTTTTTAAGATGACACTATGCAGATTTGTATGTGTGTATGTATGTGTAATGTGAAAACCCATAGTGTTGAACCAACAGAGAATGAATTAATCAGCAATGCAGCTCCTAGCCAAAGCTTGTAGGATATCAGCGTCCTTACTGCACCACTGAAAAGGAAGCAGAAGGCAGCACCAAACATGACAAAAAGAATGAAGGAGGTAGGCAATCAAAGCAACTGAATTAGTCAAGGGCTTGTGACGGTAGTTGAGGAGATATGGGCAAGCATTAGGTAAAAGTAGCAGTAGAGTTAGTAAAAATCAAGGCGTCAGCAGGAGAATTACAAGTTATAAGGACATATTAAGGCCATTATCACCAGAGCATCATGTGCCAAAAGGCTACTGGGTTAGTTGAATACTAACCTAAAGTGGGCTAGAAATCAAGGTGTTTTTCAATTGCAAAGAATGTGCTTTCAAGTAAGAGTTTTTTATGAGTGGGGAGTCAGTTCCAACAGTGTTTGAGAAGCCAGTTAAAAGATCTAAGACAGAGGGCAATGGATGGCAAGACAGATACATCTGGCCTTCTGAGCAAACTTTGGTGACTGCAGTTTCGTCTGCTGCCATGATTGTTGGGGCCTCTGACACTGTATCACATATTAGAAAGTGTCTGGTAGCCCTACACTGCCTACAGAGTGTGGAAAGTGGGTTTTGGAGCTCAATATAACCAGCTAACTAGAGGATTTCTAACGTGCAAAAGCAAAGCTGGAAATGATGCTGTCATAGTCTAGCAATATAGCAGTGTGGAGTACAGTGCTAATAGTCTCAGCAGGGAAGAAGTGGAACTAGTGGAAGGCAGCTCTGCAGGTTAAGGCTAAGACACGGATATTGCTGGTGCCTACTTGGTGCAGAGCAGCAGCTTTCACCTTCCCAAAGATGCTGCCGATGGCAAATACATGCCTGTTGAGTTTGAGACAGAATTAACTGGTGGTCAGGTTACAAGATGGTAAATGGGTAACCAGCTATGGAGGGCTGTCTTGAGTGTGCGGATGATTGTAAAGAGAAAGTGGATCTGGGACAATTCGTTGTTAAGTCTTCTCAATGTGGACGCAAGCAGTCACAATACGGGCAAGAACATCCAAAAAGTGATGAAAAAAACACACACAAAAAATTTACCAATGTTAAACAGAAAATTACCATAAGAATGATACAATTAGACATGAAATGGAATAAGTTGTTGTTGTTTTGTGTCTTTTTCGAGTCTTGGGGGTCATTTCAATACAAAGGAAGGGGGGGGGGGGGGCTTTCACTTGCCTTTGCCCAGGAACCCATTTTCTCATAATTCATCCATAGTCACAGAGGAGTAATTTTCTGATATACAGTAATTGGTAACTACTAATAGGACTAGTAGAGCTGGGGAAGTCGAGATAACAGCTGGACTTGACTGGACCATGGCATTCAAATGAAACAGCCTATTAAGCCTGTGGGGCTGGAAATGTCGGCTTACCCAATTTAACATGAATGCTGGGTTTCCATGGTCACCTAACTTTTGTATTGTGTACTTTTATCATATGATGCATCAACAATGACCCTATCTATGGTACCTGTCATCATGAACCCACATAGCTTTATCCTCTGAGTCTCAGGGAGCCTTATCTTCTAGTACTACATTTGTGGTCACATCATTCCAGCAGTAGCAGGCAGCATTTTTTTTGTGAGAAAGTTCTAACAAACAGTTTTAGCAGGCAGCAAAACACATATTGCTGTTTCACAGCAGTTGGAGAATACAAAACATACAGTAGCTCAAAAGCACAGCAAGGACATATATTTGCTACATGGTCAGAAACATGAATATGAATGCTAATGTTGCTTTGGCTCTGTCTGCCGGGCATGTGAATAGGCATCAAAAACAAGCAGGAGGAAACATTAAATTAGAAATATCTTTATATATTTACAATGTACTAGAAGATTAATTTCAGTGGAGTATTCAGTTACAACTTAAAAAATGAATTATTATTTTTAACTGTAAATGCAATTTGTCCCAATCCTGGGAATGTTGCTGCAAATGTACGTAATAACATGTAATTACATAAAAGTGCTGTTATTATATTCAACCTTTGTCAAAGACTTCTCTGTCTGTCCTCTTTGAAAAGTAAAATGTTTCTATCCCTAATCCAACTGAAGGCACTGACATGAAATAAATAAAGCAAGTTAGTGTGTTCACTACAACATTCGCTGTTATCATTATTTCCCACATGGTAAAAGAATATAATCATTTTACTTGCTAAACAGACAAGAAATGTGGAATACGCTGTTTTTGATGAATGAAAAGACTGGTTTCATCAAATGAAGGCTGAGCTTGCCGGCTCTCCACTGTGACCCCATTGGATCCGATGACACAGATAGTGGGGGAGTGGTGGGGGTTAGTGTGTTCATGGCTGATAAGGCGGATGTGGAGGCTGGATCTGAGATACCGGCAGAAACACTTATCTGGATACTCGGAGAGAGCGCTCTGCCAAGGCTCAACACTATCACACTCGGAGAACCGCCACAGTGATTTGGAGCCATGGTTGACATGTCTGACTGATACTGCCCCAAAAAACTCTATTTCTTCACCCAAAACCAATTTCTGACTTTGACACTAGGATACTAAGAAAACAAATGTTGAGCGAGCAAGAGAGCTCAATGGGTCGATCATACAGCAAACCTCAATTCAGTTTTTTTTCAGTTTTACCTCGCGTCCCACCATGAGGTCCATCAATATTCTTTATGGCTTGTCCCCTGCGGTGCCTCAGTCTTGCGCTGCTGTTTTCACTGGGTCCAGATGGAAAGGTCGGATGCTAGTTATTGTTCATGAGCTTTTTAACATGCTGGGTGCTGGTGACCTACTGTTTATTAGCCTAACCCCTGTGTGGTTTGGAGAGTCGGCAGCCTCATGTGCAGCCTTTACAGCACGTCTACCTGCTGTTTCCTCCAGAAACATGTAATCGTGTAGCCCTCCATTCTACCTACCTTCTCTCCCTTACATTTACAATGCACTGCGATTACTACAAAATCACACTTGTACCTGCCTGCCTACATGGTGTAACACTACACAGAAGTATTGATATCAAGTCCTGGGACTCTCAACTTACCATGTAACTAACACCTCAGCTCATCAGCTGCAAGGCGAGAGCTTTGGTTGGTCTATTTTGAATGATTGTCACTTCCAACAGCACAGTAAACATAGCAAAGTGTGGAAATGTATCAGACAGAATGAGTCAGTTGACCTAGAGACTGAAAAATACTACAAACATACAGTACATGGTGTCTGAAAACTATCTAGATCCCGGTTTAATGTACAAAAGGAACCTATTTTTAGTCCAGACAACAGAAAACTGTTTCTTCACATGTTAAATATCTGTCACATTTGTGTTGCACGGGGACTAGAAAGGTAAAGTCAGGCGTCGAAAGGAGATATTCTTTGATAAAATGCAAGACTGCTGAGTAAGCATGTATGAGTTTTCAAAGGCTGCACATTCCAGGGATTTAAATTGGAGGTTTATTGGTTGTTTCCATTCAAACAGGATGGACGTGAGTTTTCTCTCCACTATAAATGGAAGCAAGCATGTTGGCTGTGATACCCAGACATCTGTTTGTCCTTGTCTGTGATGAAAGCCTGAAGCATGTTGCGTGTCCAAATTGGGAGTGCCTTCCATTCAGGGACTTCTATAAGCCTAATGACCCTGGTCCCCAGGGTTGGCTCTTCATTGGCTTCCCCATTTTTAACCATTTCTCCCAATTTAAATTGTCTGTCCTTCTTAAAAGGGCCCTGTCTTGTTCCTAGAACACTATAGCTCATGCTATATACAATGTGTGAGGTCACTGGTGGAGGCAAAGTGTCAGAGGGAAGTGTCTACCACGTGTTCATCAGTGCCCCATGATGGAGGGCCCGGCAATACAAAGGCATCCAGAATCACCCAGCTCCAAGACTTCCACTCCTTTACTGTGGCACATTAGCATCAGAGGAGCATTAAAACCATCTGGGATGTTTAAACACTAAATGTCTTTTGGGGGAGTGTATGTTCTGTGGTAGTGACTTCTACTGTGTCCAAGCCTGCCTGTAGGGCACAGGAGAAGAGTAGAAAAATGGGGTGCCTTGGGAAAAATATACTTGCAAATTCCAAGCCTACAAGTATTTATTTAAACACCAGTGGGAAAAAAGGTTAAAAACCCCACTGATTCAGTCATTAAAGTCAAGAATCTAGAGAAAATTCAATTTGTGCTCCACAATTTAAGACACGCTTAATTAAGAAGGTATACATTACATAAAAAGTGACATCTTGTTTTATAAACCTAGTAACGATCCAAACAAAACTGATACCCTTCTGGAAAGCTTAGCAAATATCCCACGTAAGTGACTCACAGTAAATATGATCCTGTTCTCTATATGTCATTGTGTTTAGTCACATGTTGAGAACCACCAGGACCTCAGGTGGTTGTGTCTACTGGACAGCACAGTCCAGGTGAGAAGATGTACCCATAAATAATGTCACCATGATATTTCACCAGAAACAGTCACAAAGACAAAAGGATGGGAATGGGAGCAATGGGAGTCCAGATCAGCCTGAATTAAAGATGACTTCGAAATAATCCAACCAAAACATCTCTGCATCTCTCCTGAGTCTTACCCAGTGTGGGTCATTATGAATACCCAAGATTATTGTTTGTTCTCAATCACCAGTGGAGGAGTTAAGTGGGGTTAAAGACAGTCACCCTCTCAGTGAGCTCCATGAGGCACGGAGCGTTGGGAGCTAACAGCTGTCCAAACAAAGGCCTGTTTCCCACTCATCATTATGCCGAGTGTCACTGTTAGTGGCCACTCGCATGCGTAGACAAAGCATCATGAAATATTAATGCACCAACCTGCAATGCCACCTAGAATCACATGACATGCCTGTTGTGCAGAGGTAGTCAAATGAGTAAAAATCTATGCTTGACACATCCTTGAAACATTAAGTTGTGCCCACTGTGCCTGCAACTCCTCATCATACACAATTACCATCCACTAGATGTTTCCCTGGTATCCTGTGGGTCTCCAACGCCACAGCCCACCTCATATGTCCATACAAATCTAGGGCTTTCTCAGTAATATAAGGTGGCTAATACGGTAGCATTTCACTTAGTTACAACATATTACTACCTAGCAACATGCGTATATTAGCATTCACACTTTAATCATAAACTTTTACTATTTCATTCTTACAAAGTTTCAATTTAAAATCACACGCATTGATGGACAGCAAAAATGTGAGCAATTGGCTCAGTGCTGAACAGTTAGTGTGTGTGTGTGTGTGTGTGTGTGTGTGTGTGTGTGTGTGTGTGTGTGTGTGTGTGTGTGTGTGTGTGTGTGTGTGTCAGTGAGGCTGCCAGCTTTACAGCCTGCAGTGTGTATGTTGGAGATCTGGGAGAATAACCAACCAGCAGCGTCTAACACAGAGCAGCTGTCTGTCTCCTGGGTTACACAAGCCTACTGTCTGCTGGCAACCATAAAGTGTACAGCTGGACCTACACTGGTAAGCAGCTCACACACACAAACACCCGCATATGGACACAGTAACCCTACCCATCTTCTCCTCTGCTTTCCCATCGGACCACAACTCACCACCAACCCTAATGCAAGCAGAATAATTCAGTAGATCATCACAGACGTCTATCTGTGGAGACATTACTCTTTTTCTTTTTAACTGCTCTGGTAATAAATATAAAACAGCCAGCGAGAGGAAAAACTTCCACAGTAAAACATAATTGGCACCCAGGTGCATGCAGTAAAGAGAAAAATTAAGCCAGTCTGTGAAGTCTTTGCTTGTAAAACAGGAAGATGAAACACAAAGGCTGCTCGACATTCTTCTCGAGGTAAAGGTACAGCACTAGTTATGAAACTGCCAATTAATTGACAAGTATTTTAATAATCAATTCATAGTATGAGTCATTCAAAAAGCAATACTGTCACACTACACTTTGAATGGTTAGAGGAGGGTTTGCAGTTTTATGGTTTAAGGAGAAAATTAAGAAAAAATGCTAATTGACATTCTTATAAATTGCAGTGTTACAGTTCTTTTCATAAAAATGTATAAAACTAATAAAAAATGTAAATAATTCCTGAAGAAAGTTTAATATCAACTTAAATTAAAAGTGGAGAAAACATTTAGAGATTGTAGTTAAAGTTATAAAGTTGTCAAGGTCCGCTATTCAATTTCCCTCAATCATTCTATTAAGGCAAAGCATTCACCCATTCATTCTGCTCCCATTCAAAACCGTCCATGCTCCACGCAGGTAAAGAAGGTGACTTACCACACGCACCAATGCTCACAGCCTCTCCACTGATGAGAAAATTTAAGCAGAACCAGTGTTGAAGAGAGACTTATCAGCAAGCCCTGACAAATGTTCTCACCAGTCTGTATCTCTCAGAGTGCTGACAGCTCTGTCATCTTCCCTCTTCTCTCTGTTCTCTTAGAGTGTTTACTCGATTCTACCTAGAGAGCCGGCTGATGTGCAGCCAGTGAGGAGAGAGAGAGAGACAGGGGGACAGGTCGAGATAGATAGAGAGAGCGAGATGAAAAGTGTCGGAAATGGAGAGAGAGAGAGAGAGAGAGAGAGGGAGAGGGCGCGAGTGAGTGAGAAATCCCTTTCTCTTAAACAGTAGACCCTCTGCTGTCAGACTCCACTCCCACCTACTGCTCTCTTAAATGCCCCCCACCCATTCACCCTCTTCACAGCATTGTGGCTGAAAGCGAAGGAGCCTCAAGGCTGGATTGAGAGAGAGAGAGAGAGTTGGTGAAAGAAAGAGAGTAGGACAGGAAAAGGGGGTGAGGTGGGGGTGGGGGTTTGGATCATTAGCTGCAATTTGCAGCCTGCAAGCCAATCAAAAGCAAGATATGAGTGAATGCAGGGCCTGCAAAAACATAGCATGGAAGAACTTAAAAGCAGGGGGGTGAGCATTGGAGTATTTGTAAGATTGATGAAGATGCAGATCGCAGCAAACACTGAATATACACTAAAAATAATGTCCTGAACCAAATCTAGTGCTCTGGCTGTTTTGTATAAAATCCTGGCTATACAGTATGTGACACAATGAAATCAGAGAAATTCCAGATGTTTGATAGCGCAGTGACAACTTACTGGTAGAACTCGTTGTTGAACTTTTAAGTGAATGTTCACCTGGAATCATAGGTGAACATTTATGCCACATGTCATGCAATAGTATATAAAGTATAAAGTATTTCTGAGATATAGCACTGACAAAAGGGAAAGGGACATGCATGAGGTCACAGTGACTTTAGTGGTCACTGTGAGCACCGCAATCTAATCAGTTCATCTTAATTCTAAGTTCATGCCAACTTTGAAGACATTCTTTCAAGGCAGTCCTGTGATAAAGCATTCACATGAATGGTACAAGCATAAGGTCACAGAAATCTTGGCCTTTGACCACCAAAGTCTAATCATTTCATCCTTCAGTCCCAGTGAACATTTGCATTCAATTCATGAGATATTGCATTCACTTAAATGGGACAGACAGTTGGACAACCCCAAAAACATAAAACCTTCAGCCACAGCTGTCATCAGTACAAAGATATAAAAATGTATAGTATAATACTAGTATAGTTAATCACCAATGATAGTGCTCTCCATTTTATTTTTTTAATAAATACTGTAAATACTGATTATTGCCATCAAAATTGTTATTTATGTATGTTATTTTATAAGTTACCTGTCTAACTGAGTTATCCTGCTTGGTTTCACCCCCACCTGGAAGGCAAGTGTCTGATGGACAGGGTTACAAAACCAAAGCTGACATTTGGGCAACAAGTTAAGCACGTTTAGCAAAACACTCAACTGAGTATTTTTTTGTTTTATTTTGCAGCACACTGTAATTTTTTAAAGTTTTTTTTAAAGTAGCTTAACTTGATTTCTCTGTAGCCTACAGTTGCTGTAGTTCAGCTAGTTCAGCTGTTAAGTAATTGGTAGCCTGCAAAGCTGTGATTTTTAGATGTTGTGGATTGTCAATGAAGCAGTTGAATGATGGCTTCTGTACCACTCCCATCTATTCAACTGCTCAGGTAAACCTGATACACTGGACCCAACAGTCATGTTACTAATCTCTTGATTAAAGTTTGCTCACAGTACCAATTGTGTTCAGATTGCAAATAAAAGCTGTTCAGCAATCAAGAATTCAACAGACAGAATAAGCTCAAACAGGAACAGAATGCTCAGGGGGATTCTCTATCCAATCTTTACAAATGTGTAGGTCAAATATCAAATGTCCCATATGTTGATAAAGATTGGTGGTATGCGAGTGAAGATCCACACTGATCACTGCTGGAGTGTGTGAGCTTTTCTCAGCAGTGGAAATGATCCTCATCTTGTTGCTGAGAGCCAGTAGCCAGTCAGGCAGAAAAGATCCTCTCTAATCCTGTATACAGCACAAAGGCACATATGTAGCACGGCTATCTGGTGATAAAAAGCAAACTCAATGACTTGAGGGGCCCTAAATTCATTTTCATTTTCATTATCATCGCTCCCCAGGGAGAGGGAGGAAATCTATACAGTCTGGGGAAAAGATCTTTTTTTAATGACTTCTGGCTGTAATGATATCATTTAGATGGGATGATGGGTAGAAAGCTCGGCTATGTATAGCACCTGTTTTAAATGACTGTAAAAGTAGATTCCTTGCATCTCTCCATCTGTTCGTGTTCTCACCTTCCTGTCACTCTCTCTCTCTCTCTCTCTCTCTCTCACTCTCACTCTCACTCTCCTTCCTTCACAGCCTCGCCAGGCTTTGCTGAGAATTGCTGTGGGAGTTCTCCACCTCCTTGTTTGCAAAGGCATACCTGTTCACTGACTTTCAGAGCAAGTGAACTGAGTGGGTTTGATTTCCCAAATGACACTCCGTATGTGCATCCTCGCCTGTCATCCAATTTCTGCCGCGCCGGAACCAGACGTCTGCTTGAGGGAGCTTTCTTTTATTTCCATTAGAGCACAGCGATGTTCAGTTTTATCGGCTGTCATTTAACATATACGGAGATGGGAAAATGCTGCAATAACATGCCAAGCAAAAAGACAGGGAAAGAGCACAGAATGTTACAGCCTTGATGTCGCAAAAGGCTGGAAGCAGAGAGGGCAAAAAGGCAGGCTATTTTCAAAAACAAGCATCACAACACAACTGATTTGAAATTCAATTTATGAGCTGCAACATGTGACAAAATCAATTACGGAACAATACTGTACACAGTAACTTAATTGTGGTTGTGATATTCACAATGTATAATTCCCAACTGGAAAACTTCATCTAGAGGCAGCAAGAGAAAAAGTGAGGCAAAGGTTGCCTGGAGCTTATAATAAGGTCTTCTTGCCACTGTATAATTGGTGGCATCCAACTTGAAGGAAAGGAAAGGGACTCTGTGGGAAGTGAGACACGTTCTGTCAATGACAGTGAGACCTAATTATACTATGGAGCCCCTGCAGCCATAGAGGATGTCAAAGCGGGGCAGCAATAAGGCAGCCGATGGGGAAGACACACCACCCTCCATGGGTGTGTGTGAGCTTGCAGGTGACCTGGAAAGACCTGTTTACCTCATTAAAAATTAATCACAAGGTAATAAGGGAACCCGCTCCCCCCTCCAATGTCTGTCCTTCATGCATCATGCAACAGCAAGGTGGGACGTGTGGGTTAAGTCCTCAGGGAAGGTCACTTGGACAGAGACCCAGTCTGCCTCGGCTGCACCAAGCTATTGAAGCCCCTGTAATGCAATAAGGAGACAGTGATGAGAAGAATACTGCTGATGATGAACACTGGGATTCCAAGGAGAGCAGCTATCAGCGATAAGCCTGTGGCCACAATAAGTTAAACAAGGGAGAAAAAGCCTATTAGCGGTGATCCATAATTCATTACACAGGGAATAGACGGGCCCCACAGTAGCTTTCAAGAGATACGGAAGAACAGAGAAACTGATCCTCTTTCGCTTTTCGGTTTGCACGGCCGCTCGCATCATATTTGTACAAGAAATATCCGATCTAAGAAGGATTTCACTTGTAAAGGTTTCCAGGTGGAATGTTTGACTGGAGAAACTTGATAGGAATAAGGTGGGAGGCAAGTGTCCTAGACTTAAAGGAATATTTGATATAAGAGTGAAAGAGATAGTAGCTAGTAAAGATAGTGAAGCATTTAGCAGCTAAACAGAGTGATTACTGTAATACTCCCAGGAGGAGACCAAAACAGAGATTAATCATAGATTTTTATTTAATAAATGTCCAGAAACATCACTCTGCCCTGTGTCTGCTGGATGTATAAATACACACTTTGGTAACATGTTCACCATATACCTTTGTGTGGTGATAATACATCATTTACACACAACAAGTCATTAAATTCAGCTTTAGGTGGAAAGAGTGTACACACAGAGACATGTCCGAACCCAACCCAACCCAAACCAAGAATATTGCATTTCACATCCGAACCCAACAGGAGCGTGATGCAGTTGCTTTTGAGGGTACTTGTATTTGGATAAGTGCTCTCTGTAGTTCATAAGTAAACACACAGACAGACCTCTGAGGAACACCTACAGGTCGAATGGTCAGTCTCCCTGATCATTACACAAAGCAGACATTTGAGCCATCTACTTATTTGTTAGGTGTAGTCATATTTTGAACTACAAATATGTCTGTTTAACTTTCACCATCCTGATCAAACCCCGCCCAAGCCCCAACATGATTTCTAACCTTGGATACCAATGGATTTCATCAGATTCAGGTATCGACCCTCTACACTAACAACATATTCCTACCAACATAGCTGAAGCTTACTCACTAACACATAACTTAACCTGCATAGACTTGTTCTTGCACAGTATGAAGATGCAATATACTGTAGTTTTGACATACTTTATTGACGTCCTTGCGGAAATAGTTGTTTAGACAGTTGCAGTAGATGACAGCGCTACTGTGGGGCTTCTGTGTCTTATTCATGGACATGTAGACAGTTGAACTGGGAGTCTCTGAGTCCAACTTTATGCTGGGACACTTTGACTTGTGGCCAGGAATCTGGAAGAAAGGGAAGCTGACCACCAACCACCGACTACTGCAGACTGTCCTACCAACTGCACCATGCCATTAGAATTAACCAACAGAATGCCTCCACTGAAAATATGCATGAGAAGTTCTACTTGCTCTATCCTTTCTCTAAAGGAAACACTGCAACGCTAAGGCAAAGGAGCTGCCATTGTAGACCACACAAGATCACATCTGCCTCAACAAAGTGTACAAGTGGCTAGTAAACAAAGTGTCAGCACCTTGTGTCTTGTGACCTCTGATCGTATAACCATCCTCCACCCACTCTTTGTATTGCCACAGTTGACACACTCTTCTTTATTATTATATTTGAGTCATCAAACGGTGTAAATCATCAGCACACATGTAACAGTTTGTCTCCCTAGATCTGTGCAACACACAAGACACTGATGACAGACAATATAAGCAACCTTTTGTGAACACAGTCTGATTTACAGGCCACATGTTATGTTAACCAATCCCTCAGTTAAACAATTTTAAAATGAATGGTAAATTTTAAACACTGAACATGTTCTTCTAAAAACAAACAGAAGTCTACATAACATTAAACACATTAACCATTTCCTCCTTATTGGTTGTCCACAAAAAACCTTGTTGTTAAGCTAAATGAGAATTACTGTCAGTGTCCACATTAAGAAACCAGGAAATATAATTGATTTAGAAAGGAAGTGAGTGGGATCATTGGAGTTTGAAAAAAATACTTGGCAGGAAAAGTAACCAAATGAAAATCTGCCCCGTCTATCTATAAGACCTCGCAGAGGAGTGACAGGGAGAATGCAATGCCACACAAAGTCAGTGGGACACCCATAGTGAGCCCTGGGCTAAGAAAACTCAAAAATAAAGTTGAATAGAGGAGAAAAGACACCAAAACTAAGCTACACCACAGTGTAAGGCCCAATCAAATTATAATCATAATTACTGATATTTGATTGATCCCCTTGGGGAAATTGTTGTTGGACAGTACATATCAGCGGTAGTACGGGTAGACACCTCACCGTGTAGCCTGGGGGGAAACTGAACCACTCAAAGAAGACAACTCTACACAATAACAGCCCAAGATGCAGGCCTTTTTGTGGCTGTGAGGCATCACCTTGCCCTTTGTCTGACCGCTAAACTAAAGACTGCTATCTTTACACATTTATCAAAACTGGACAGGTGTTGTGTCTACAAATCTCCCCTCATTCTTGGCACCAAGTACGCTAGTATCTTGGTAGATTTAAGCACTTTAACTGAGAGGATGGAAATATCAACAGATCCTATAGAGGGCTGCCAATAAACTGTACCTTCTTCCAATCCCATATTCATTTCCCGTCACATGTTAAGTAATCAAACTGCAGGAATCCACCAATGTAACCAGTTCCAAATTCAGTTGTGTTTAGCAGGATGAGCCACTGCTGTCGTGAAAGCAGAATTTAGTTCAACTGTTTTTAGAAGAACTCCTTATTACACTCATGAGTTATTTCCTGTGGGTATATGTTCAGGCTCTCGTCATGCCTGACGAGCGCTGGGAATTCATTTCACACACTGCAAATAAGTAAAGAATGTTATTTGTTTGTTGTTTGTGGCGTTTATGTCCAACATCATTTCTTAGGAGCGTGCGTTATCCTGAGGAGATAATGGATGTCTCATTTTAAAAATCTCTTGTTTTCAGCCTACAATTCTGCACGCCTCATTTCTACACAGAAAAACTAACAGCCCACACTGCTGTGGTTTTAACAATGTGTAACAGCACGGATGCCTCCTGAGATGTTGTACTTATCTCTTCTATTTTAAGCCATGCACAGCAGCCCCTGTAGAAAAGTATGGCAGATCCCACCTGTTGTTTCCAAGCTGAACCCCAGCTCACATTTAACATCAAACAGGTGGAGACAGAAACACAGCTACTGCATGTGTCAGACATTATTACTTTGTAGATCAACATGGTGGCGAGTTCAGAGTCTTCCCACAAGCCTGAGCTTACAGTAATGTCTCTTAATGGTTAAATATGATGTGATTTGTGTCGCAAACCATAACAGCTTATGCTGCCAAAGGATTCAATCTGACATGCATTTAGAGCTGATGTTTTACTATAAGGACCAAGCTGAACCATTTCAAAATGAATGTAAATGACTGTATCTTGGATGATAACACGAAGGTCACACAATTATCACTGTTTCTTGTGGTGGCCCGGAGAGCTTGGCACACTGCAAACGTAAGTAAACACACAGACAGACAAACACATGCAAATGGAGAAAACAGCTTCACCAATCTGATAATGACTGCAGCAGAGATTCAAATGCAAACAACACAACCAAAAGAAGAAACACGAATGAACACAGAAATGCACTGAAGTTGACTACCCATCAGTTTGAATATTCTGATTGTATAATTCTGATTTTAAAGTGTAGGTTCACAATTGGACTAATCTGTCTTAAAACAATATTCAGAGGCCCACACTGTAAGGTGACTGGAAGAGGTTTTTCATTTCTATAAGCATACCTTATATTAATATTGGCCATGAATAGATCCTTCCCTAAAGCCCCTTTCAGCGATGGGGGCCAAGATCCACAGTCATTGCTCTAAAACCTGTAACTTTAATAAAATAATGACTTAATGTAACTGTTTTAGAAAGCTGAACCCTTATTTTCTTAAGACAAACGTTCTAATACATTTTTCCAGACAGAGTGAGGAATGTGGATTTGATACACCCCCTACAGTTGCTGAGCATAATTCATCTTTACACCTTTTTCATAAATACCTGCTGCCCTTCGACTCCTCAACATGCATAGCATGTTTACATGCGTAACATTACATGCTACATATCTATAGCTTTTACTGAACTGGAAAAGAAAGTGCTGGTTTTAATATACGTGCTAAACTAGGGCTGGACGGTAGAATGGTACACCTGTTTATACCTGTATATTTTTACATAATCAAGCTCTCTCTGTCTCTCTCAGGCACACACACACAACTACACCTGCCCCCCTCTCCCACTACGCATTCAGCCAGTGGGCTCTACTATCGTTGATGACAGCAGCATAGGACACAGGCTCCAGTCGACACTAACGAGAACGATGATCTGGTTGGTGTAAAAAGAAAACCAGCGGTTCAATAATTTGATTTCCAGGAAGGAAAACATACTGTAGAGGAGGGGACTCAATTGGCCCGTGGCCCAATTTTGCGGCCCCCACCTTGGTATAAAAGTATAATATTAGTGTGGCCCACGGGGCCACTCAGCCAGCTCCCACCCGCCGTCCCTCGTCGGAACCCATAAAACTCTGTGGGCGGGTCTAACGCTGTTTCCTAGTCAGACGATTGGTCTGTTCTCAAGCACAGTTTCTAAGCACGGTGCTGGTGGTTCTCCTCATAGAGCATCTGAATGAGTTGCTAACAGGTTAATAGGTAAATAGTTATTTAAATGCTTATTTTTTAATGACATGGATATATTTGGTTACTTAAAAATAAATATATATATATTTTAAATATCTAATAAACTATGAATTAATGACACATTTAAACAGCTATTTAAATAGCTGTTTAAATGCTTATTATATTTATTGAATTGTGTCTCCACACTCCATACTACAAATGGCATAATCGAGCACAAAAAGAAGGACTGTTCATTAAACGCCATGCTGTTATTACAGGTAGAAGCGGAAATGACGTCATGTGTCGAGACGTTCTCGTGCGTCGCTACCTGGCTAAACATTTGTGTCTTCTTCTTCTCACATACAAGAAGTATGTGAGAAGAAGCGTTGTCAAGTCTTTGGCAGCAAGTAGGCAAGAGAAGCCGTTCATGATCTTCATTCAGTGTTCCATTCATGTTCAGAAGAAATCATTAACGCTGTTAATAATGACGTTTGAGGATTGTGGAATCCCCCAGCTTCACCCATACTCTGCCACCAGCGGCCCCCAGGTAAATTGAGTTTGAGACCCCTGCTGTAGAGTATACCACAAAGAGCTTCTCCATACGTAAAAGCACCACAAACTCCGGACAAAAAGTGTCCAAGACCACCTCAGCACGTGGTCTTACCAGATGCAAACAAGGTCTTTAATGCTGAGTTATTAAGTAAGTAGCCATTAACACAAATGTCTTGTGAAAGTGGAGAGTTTGGAGATATTTCATCTTTTTATTTTTTATTTCTGCAAATGTGTGTGTGCATTTGTCTGTACTTTCAGATAAGGTTGTGTCAGATTGTGGTTTCTGGTTTGGTTTTGCTATATTTGCTGCACCTTTTTTTTGCACGGCATATGCGCTTTCTTCATTTGATAAAAAAACTGTAAAAAAGTAATTATTTTAATAATTAAAACCCCCTTCAATACACTGGAGATATGAACAAGGGAGGATGTCCTAACAGACAGAGGCCATATCGTTAAAGCTACACAATTACCCATCACAGCGCAGTTCCATTCAAGCCCAGCACCTCTTTATGGTCCCTTTACCACAGTCTGTCTGGACAAGCGGTTCAGGCCTGTGCCTTTTCCTCTTTTGTCTGCTCTCCTGGGGGACATGAATAGGAGCTTGGGGCCTGAACAAAAGGCAGATCATGGGAGTATTGAGGGGGGTAAGTGTGAGCTTAGTTTGGGTAATGGCAACCAAAAGGAAAGGGAGGTCTGGCTGAGTATTGAGGCTCACCTAGGAGCGGAACAGGACAGGAGATGAGCTCGCCAGGATGAACAGCTGAGATCCTCCTTCCCACACTACACATGCCCCATCAATATCTGGCAACAACAGGACCTATGCTGTCTAGGGTGCTGGTTTAGGAGGGTATGGGTGGTGACAGGGGAAGTTGTTTCTCCATGGTAACAGTTTGCTCTGATCAGTGATGTGGTCGTAATAAAAAGCAGGGTGAACTATGACCTCTGGCTGGTGAGCATCACAACAAAATCGGAACTTTTTTTAAAACTTTTGTTTCACTTAAAAAACCCAAATCTTAAATAGCATCATCCTCACTTGAATACAGCAAAGTGGTTTATTGTCTATATCATAAAAATGCTCTAATAAAACGCTCCCTAAACACCAAATGAAAATAAATCAGCAACTGCACTATACAGTCCACTACAACTGTGAGTGACAGGCAGACCTTTTTCCTGGGATCTGGATAAGACCTTATTGTTCAAAGGGAGATCGAGTTGTGATTTCCCTATATGTCACCTTATCACAAATACCATTTCAATCCCACCTCTTCCACCTACGTTTGCTGCTTCACACTTGAATTTTATGTTGTAAAAATATTTCTTTGTGCACACCCTGCACACCCTTTCCTCCACACAGCTCCCATGTGGTCTTACTTGTCTGCTGCTGCTTAAAACCCTTTCTCCTTTATATTTATACAAGAACATAAAAAGAGAAGAGCTTTACTGTTTTTGCATTCATAAGTACATTATGGCATTGATATAATTTGTTGCAACAGTGGTAATTTATTCTATCTTCTGTTTTTGTTTTACACCTGCCATATGCAGGTAAAGTTCAAATGTATTTTTTGTCAGTATTTTGCCTGAGGACATCCCCTGTAGACAGATAAAACACTGATGCCCTTCAGAAAATGAATTTCTCACAGTACCCACAATAAGATCAGGAACTAGTAAAAGTGCTTTTAGCTACTGTGGACCCTCCCTCTGGAATGCTTTACCTGATGAGCTGAAATCAATAAAAACTGCACCTATGCTTAAAGCTGATTTTAAAACTTAAAACTTTATGTTCTCAGGCCTGTGAATAGTGGCTGTATGTGTGTTTGTGTTTTGAGAACTTGCAGCCATACATGAGTGTTTTTGTGCACAGATTGGGTATGCATGTGTGTATACATGCAGGTGTGAGATAGAGTATGTACATAGTTTATATACAGTGTATGTACACATTTCAATGACCATGTTTTTCATGTTTGTTTTTTGGTGTATATAAAAAAAATTTGCTAAAAAGCTAAAAGCACACTGAGTTTCTTAGTAATGAAATGTCCTCTACAAATAAATTTGCCTTTGCCTTGAAGTGCTTAACATATTGATTGCCTGCCTATTTCTTTCAAACATCATTCTGCCTGTTTGTAACAAACTCTAACACCTTGCCGAGATAACTGGTATCGCGAAGGTTATTTTTTGTGACTTCCTTCAGAGCCACAGAAGACTGTATACTGTAACTGACTAACTCTAATTAATGCACAGATAAATAAATGACCTGCTGGCTGCTTCTTTACCATGTAGTTTTAGTTGCCTTATACTTACAAGTGCATTCAAATGTTTTAGATGTGAGAAGCTTAAATCCGTATAATCCACTGTTTGTGTGTTGTTAAACTGATAGGAATACAATTGCTGGCTGTAATGATGTGATGTTGGTGATGTGACAGATCACTGATATCAACCTCTGGGCACAAGGTCGACCGACAGGCTGACAGGTGATGTGTGAAGCACCAGAAGATGAGCTGCTGAATAATAGGCCCTTGTAAAAGCCTTGCTTTGTTTTAGATGAGCAAGCACACAAGGCAGGCATGGCTTTGGCTCCCATGATTGATGCCCACCTTGGGACTGGGCTTTGATAGGCTGTTGGTGGTCCCTGAATGTGAATCAAATGTCATGTCACAATGCCAAAGCTGTCCACAATATCTTCATTTGCTTGAGTGGTAAAAGAATTATAAATGCCATGTTTTGCAAATCTATTTAAGCTCTGTAAGGATATCTGTGACAGGAACTGGCACAATGAATTTTAATGAGGCACTCACTCTAAGAAATACAATGAAGCTTTATTGCTTTTTATAGCTTTTATCTCTCCACTGTTTATATTACCCAGCAGTAGAGCTGGTGGAACACAGTATGAGAAAAAGCTTGTCTTTGCATTCGTCAACTCCTTCTCGTCTCGATCCCACCTTTCCTCTATCTTCTTCTTACCTTTACACATCCATCCAATGTATCTCTTTGTCGACCTGTGAAAAAAAATAACACAAGCTATATATCTCAAACAAATCACGTGCATGTCAATTCAGGGTGTCTATGCCTCTGGAGAAAATGTCCATCCATCATAAGACTGTAGCAGCTGTGATTGACAGAGTTGAGAGGTGAGGGCAGGCAGGTCAATACTGAGCAGATGTTCCACTGGACAACTGAGTGGAGAGTATGGACGTAAGCTTCAGCAATTTTGGACAGATCACATGAAGCAGCTGTGACGTGGTATTACTCTGCTCTCCACATCTGTTAGATGTTCTCAATCAGCATCAAAGGATGAACCACTAGGATGCTATATCACCATTGTGCATTGTGGCAGTGATGCTCTTTGAGTGGTGGTAATTAGCTTCTTAACATTCTAAGATCTTTGTCCTGTAAATCAAATTTACAGTTCAATTTAAAATATGACTTTGAAGTCAAGGTGACAGCTCCACTATATTCAACTGCTGGTTGCAACAAATCCTCCAAATGATTTAGAATTACATCATTTAGTTAGTTTTAATCATAAAAAAACACCTTGGTTAAGGTTAGAGCCTGATTTAGATTGAAGTACTTGAGAGCTCCCATAACAGAATTCCTGAGAACCACAGCATGTGGGGCCCATGTTGGCCTATCAAAAGACTTACCCCTTTCACCTGAACTCCCTGAAGAAGTGGCTGGCAAAAGAGTAAAAGGAGAGAAGGCAAGGCATGGAGTAGATCCTGAGGCTATGGTTAACTAGCGAGTCCAAAAGAGACTCTGAGACTTCTGAGATCCAGAATAGGATAAATGGCCTCATTCCATTTGAAGTGGAAGGAGTCACTGGAAGGCCACTAGATACAGTGCAAGTGAGAAAGAAAGTACTATGACTGAGATGCCACCAGAAACCAAATTGCTCAAAATTATAGTATGCATGAAGGCTGCCCACAAATAAGTACCCAAACTACAGGTAATAAGTGGATTCTTACCTGTAGTCTTGACACACACACACACACAAACTTGCTTTCTTGAGTGTCACACACTGAACTCGTCAGCACAGGTGTTTGACAGGCAGTCAGTAGGATGTGGCCATATAGGCTGGTAATTTAGGGATATGTCTTTGGGTTCAACACTACAAGTAAAAATTTTCACATTAACTGAAGCTACTGTCATTACAAATACAAAGAGCTGCTTTACTTTTTATACATAAAAACAGTAGCTAGGTCTGCATGCTCTCAGCTGTAATAACAACACTATATACATAATAATAACACAGGCAGCAGCTGAATCAGAATGTTGTTAAACACATCATCCCTAGTCTCTGGTTTCTGTTCAGATTTCCAGTTTCGCTTGTGGTTACGGCCCAAAATACATCTCTGACTGTCCTTTTCCATGTACACTCCCTCATTGTGTCAGGTCATCAGGTAGTTATTTGCCAAACGAAACATGGCAACAGTTTCAGTGCACCACAGAGCTGAGACGAATTTTATGAAGTTTTAAGCCTTCAAATCTATGTTTTCCACCGCCTTTAACTCAACTTCCAGCACTTTATTCACTCTTATAGGTACAACTTTACCTGGCATGTATAGTGGAACTTTCAGTATTTGAATTTCTGTTTTAATTTTAATTGAATTTTAATGTATATGCACACATTTCCTGCTGTAAGCACTTCAAATTGCCTCTGTGTATGAAGTGTTCTTCACAAATAAACATGACTAGCTTTAATGATACACTAAGAACATGATGCCTTTGCTGTATTACAGTGTCTAATGCTCTTTTCTCTCTTAGCTCATAGGCATGTTCATCTTGAAAAAAACAAAAAACGCTGTTAATGATTCATCTTCTCCCATGCAGGGATGGAGAGATGGAGGTAAAGATTCACGCAGGGACTGATGGAGCCAGTGTGGACTACTAAGTGTTTATTAATGATAAACTAGCTTCAGAGACTCCAGAGAGCTCAGTCGTTTCATGAGATGTAGCGTGTGTTCTACTTCTTCTCACGACCTGTCAGCCATTTGAAACAAAGTCAAAATATATCTGGAGCCCCCGCTGTGCTCACTTATGGAGCCTTGCAAATGTCTTGCAAACATGAATTGCATCCAAATTTACCCTAGAGGATTTTTTTCTAATGAGGTGCATGCAGAATGCAGCCGTTCAGCTACTGTACAGTATAATGGTGGGTGTAGTGGTTACAGTAACACACACTGTTTGTGGGAAAGTAGTCTATTGATAAAATATGAGACAATAACACTGAAACCAAGAGACCTCAGTAGAATGTGTTATAGATTTACACACAGCAGTGGTCCTCAAGAACCAAAGTACCACAGACCGTCTGTCCCACCAAGCAATTAATTACATTTCCAGCATAAATCAGTCCTTGATTACATGACTACAATGACAAGCAGCAGGAGGCTGAGTAATGATGACAAGGACTGACATTAATTGATCCTGAGTAATGATACTGACCTTTAAGGAATAAAAAAAAAAAGCTTTTAGTGTTTTTATGTTTATCTGATTTCATGCAGTCATGAGAGCTATCTTAGTAGCAAAGACAGGAGAAACATAACTTTGTTCAAATTTGTTATGAGAGACATTTGTCTCTGTTCATTATGTCACACACACACACACACACACAATACATTGAATTATAAGCCAAGTAACTAACCCCTTCTGACTCTTGCTGGCCACGTGTGTGGCCCCACTCTTTATGCAGCAATTGTTGCCTGTTTACAAATCTGGCAGAATTAGAATTAAAAATCATTTTGAGTTGTGTTTCATGAACTCAAATATTCAGGTCTTTTGTGTCACATTTGCCCTTTTCTACCATTTGGCTTCAACAGTATGCAAGAAAAATACTTAGCACAGCTTAAGGCAACCTGAAGTGCTGATCAAAAAAACAGACCACAATAATAAGTCACTGGTAATAACGGGCTCAGTATTGCTGGCAGTATGTTCAGTATAAAAGCCTGTGCTTGCTATCCTTTCATTACAATTCTGCCTTCAGTCTGATTCTAGAAATGTGCATGTTTACCCCCCCTTCATAAATCTTCCACAAATCTGTGTTGTTGTATTCCTCTCACAGCTCACCCTTGTCTGACCTGGATCTCAGCAGGTATTCTGCACATCTGTATGCCACCAGCAATGCCTGCCTGAAAGTAACAGAGAGGAACAGAGAGATTAAAGTTTCAGTGCCGCGTTTTCAGGCTAATAATAATGCCCCGTAAAGATGCACTCTTTGGAACAGTAGCAGCAGAATCTAATAGCTTCCATGTGGATGTGTCAAGAACATGTGCCTCCACTGCTGCTTCCTGAACACACTGACCACTCATCATCATCGCACATCTTCTTTATGTTTGCACTTGCAGCTAAGCTAAACTTTAACATGTAGTTCTGCATACATGCATGGTGTGTCCACAGTATTCATGACATTCCTCAGCTCTGTATGTGTGTGCGTGTGTTCATCTATGTTGCTTACACAAGTCTGGTCTGCTGAGAGGCGAAGCGATAGCCTCAGTTCCAGCAGCCTATAATTACAGAGGCAGCTTCAATGTGAGAGCATGGAGCCTGCTGGGTAATTGCCACTAAGAGCACCATGGGAAGTACTGTATAGCTCCTTTACATGCAGCACTTATTCAAATGGATCAACTTGAACCATTCCAGAAATTGAACAGGACCAAAATAAAAACTCATATGCAAGCAGCCCTGTGAAATTCATTGTATCTAAGTGGCAGACGAAAGGAGCAAGAATCACCTACACAAGAACATGATAAAGAATACTTAAGAGACTACTCGTAGTTGAGGATTGCATAAGAGACTGTATTGTCATGACAACATCCAGTGAGAAATGGGATGCATGAAAAGGCACCTGTATGGTATCTGAGGATTTTTCTTGATGTGTTTGTCAGGAAAGTATGGCAACACATTTGCTACTTTTTGCTTGAGACACTTGATACAGCTTTCAAAATGGCTGCTGATGCAGTCACAATCATATGTAAATCAAATATTCTGCATTACACTAAGTTGTTAGTTGAAATTATGTTGTTGTGAAGTTCTAAACATTAAAAATTGTAATTTCTTGTGTTCCTTTGAAAAAAATCACCAAGTCAGACTCTATTTACACAATACATCAAATCAAGGTACTAGTACAAGAACTATATTTTTGTTTACTTTATATAGATAACTTTATAAAATAAACACAGCTCAAACAAGAAATCTAGCTTCTAATGTTACTACTACACACACACTCACAGAGCACAGGGTTACAATGTGTAACCAAATTCGTCTGGTGTCAAAAGAACTTGCTTTTACTTTAGTTTCTAACCACGTCATTGTTGGGGTTTTCAGCATTAGTTTTCTCCTGTCCAGTATATTACTGCAGGCTCCTCTCTGTACTCTTTGAAAACAAAGCTTCCAATTCATGAGTGAACTCGCACCATGACATGCACCTGGTAAGACACATGCAAGGTTCATGTGTTTCACACCAAATTATTTCATGCTGGGATAATGAATATAAATATTCCCTTTTTGATTATATGATTTAGTAACGAGATACCTTATACTGAAAGTATCTATACCATAATTAACACAAAACAAATATGAATCAGAGTTTTTATATACAGTAAGTTTGATTTCCTTTTATGTAAGTGACATTCTGACCAAGCAATAGAAACCCTTCTGCCTTGTCCATCTGGTGTGGCCTCTTTAAAGCATACTAGACACTTAATTAAAGCGCAAAGCAATAAACACACAGATACACACGCACGCACACACACACTCACACTCACACTCAGACACATCTTGGCCAGTAATATCTGAGACACCATACACACAGAACTGCAGCTGACAATTTATTGCCAGTCAAGTCTCTTCTCTCAAATCTTAAACCAGCTCAGACTGCCAACAGTTCAGTGTGACAAAGGGGCTAACAGTGCAGAGCTAGTCATAAAGCAACAACACAGCCATCTGTAATATGTTAGTTGGGTTTCTATGGAGGAAGACGACATGTCTTACACTGATACAGAGCATCCAGCTGAATCTGTTGGCTTCTGCCTCCTCTGATATCCATGTTCCCTCTGAGGAATACCACCAGGTGGTGTTAATGTTGTGGTCAATAGCACGGTTTCTAATGTGTCCACACACCATTGCTGATTGGCTGAAGTCAAATGCAGTCACACTGATTGAAAAGATTACAACTATGTTAACCCTGGCTCTGAAAAATGTTGTCCCTACGCAAATAAACTACAAACAGAATTCAGTTTATGTACTGGACATAATCATGTACCAACTAAGTTTTATTATTAGATTTTGAAAGCATTAAGTGCTGCATTTATTCACGGAAAGCAAAACCTCACAGAAAAAAAAGCACATTTCTATGCAAATGATGCAAATGTCCAATTAAAGTTGAATTCATCAGGGTGAATCAAGCTGAGTTATATTCTGTATCTCTGTGTCAGAGCTTGTGTGTCACAAAACATGTAGAGAACACACTCACACTTTAAGGGAACTCTTCCGGGGTGCTCATTTGCAATAACAAGCAGCCGCTCAGCTTTGTTTGTCTTGAATTACAAGCTGAAGTGTGAGCAATAAAACAACAGACCTTTATCCTTCCTCTTCTGACCATGAACCACTTCACAGCACTGAACTGGCTCCACATCACAATGCTCAGTCTGCACCGCAGCAAACTGTATTCTGTTGCAGTGTGCTGAAACAAAGATGTGCACAGACCTGGCCTAAGCTTTATGAGGATGAAATAGATCAGACTCAGCCCTTGTATGAGGGATTTCTAAGAGACACGATGTGAATGTAAAACACTTAAGGCTCATCTCAGATTTCAGCAGTGCTCTTTATTCAGAGCTGAAACCCAGCGGCACACACAACTGCCTGACTCTTTTGATGCTTCTCACTTTCTGTATCCAGAGGGTCCACACTGATCAATTACTGTATAGAGGAGGAGCATGTCTGAGCCCACACACACACGTACGCACACACACACACGCAAGTCAATTGTATTCGTATATGTTTTCTTGCCCTTTGTGAAACACTTTGGTACAAGCATGTGAATAAACACACTCCAGATAAATTTGTCTTTGACCCAGCTTGCCTCTTTTGAGAAACCCTGTATCAGTCCTTCAATCACCATGACGACAGCCTGCACAGAGACTGTGGACAGACTCGAAAAGCAGAACGCTGCAGCAGAACTGGGTATAATGTGAAACCAGCGGGGATTTGTCAAATCCAAATATTTTCAGGAGTTCAGTTTGGCAAATCGAGTCTGCAATGGGCTTTGGAGCCTCGCAGCGCGATCTCACCCCACTGGGCCACAGCAACAGTTGAAAGTGTAAACTCGAGAGAACTTTTGCAAAAAAGCCCGCAGAGGCAAAACTGAACTTTTCCCTCAACTTCAGCACATTAAAGATAGCACAGTGCTGCATGTCAATCTCTTTACTTTCCAAACTTCTGGCCTTAGATGACCGAGGCTCCACTTCAAACGTTCACACTGTTTTGTGCATGTGTGCGTGTGTGCTGCATATTTCATTTGAAATGTGGAGAAACATCATTTGCCTTTTAATCAATGTCAGCCCGGGAGGGTTGGTATCACTGCGGTTCCTTGTTGTGTGACTGAGAGCACTGCCGCTTTGTAACACCGTCAGAAAAAGGCCCTCACATGGACATGCTAGGAGAGTGCTGAGACCGAATGGATAGAGACCTGTGCTTGTGATTTCCCATTCTATACTGTACAGCTGTGCTAGTGGCTGCCAGAAGAGACACGAAAAGCTCTGGGAGTAAGCGTCTTGGTGGAATGACCTTGGTGCATACAGTAGTCAGAGTCAAACCCAAACACAGACAACCTAAACACAAAGAGACTTGACTGAACAGATGGTGAAAAGGTTTATGTAATAATAATGTAATGATACATTCTCTGCTACTTTTTTTTTGGCAGATGTGTTAAAGTTTTGTTGATGATTACAGTGGTTACATTTGAGGATTATGTAACTACCCAAGTTCTGATTCTATATGCAACCTGCAAATCTCTCAAAAAAAGCCTGACGCTTAATCGACACAAACTAACCAATGTACAGTAAGTCTATGATCAGCTTACTCTACACATAGAGACAGCAGCAGTTTGAAAAACCAAACGTTTGAAATAAACGCATTGGTCTCAGAAGGATTAGAAGGGAAGAGATTAGACTTGAACTTTTACACTTAAAAGATCTACAAGATTATCCGAACGACCGCCAAAGTCTTTCAAATGACAATCAGACATTGGCTAAACTGTGGCTACAGTTTTGCAGTTTTTCTACCTGACGGAAAGCAAGTTGACATTTTATACTAAATACGTTTACACAGAACATAATCAGTGTTCAATCAATCAATAAAATGTATCCATACAAAGGATATTTTTTTACCAGAATATCTGACCTACAACATCCAGTTATCGATTAGCTGTAATCTTAATGTATTAGAATGTATTTTTATCAAAATAAGCACCAATGTTGTAATGAAGAAAGTGTTATTGTTGACCTTTTTCCGCTAACAGCAAAAAATGTGCTTCACCTAAAGATGGAACTCTCAGTTTCTTGTGGAAGTTCATCAGTTCACACAACACTACAATATGTATACACAACTTTGATTTTATCCAGGGGTGATTTGGATCAGACCTTTTGGTCAGAATTTACAACTAAAATAGAAAACATCCGTTTTGTTTTTTAGATTAAAACCTGTTCGGCCATTCCATGCTGACCGCATTAGATCTGATCTCGTCCACTTCAACTAATCAACTACGTGTATGACTAGAAAGTCATCAATGCATCTGAGAAACCTAGATAATGTTGAACCACATCACTCAGTTCAAAAAGATAAAAACCCGCATGGTCATTACGGGAAGACGTCGGGGTCAAACTTCGTAATACAGTACTGTATGATTCATTTGCGTAAAAACAAAATTTTAAAAAAGTAAAAGATTTCCAGAACATGTTAACGTTGACAGCCCTAATTAAAAAAATATAACATTACTTCACTTTTACCTGTCCAACAACCCAGAAAAAAACAGACGTAGTTAGGAAGTTATGTGTAAAAATAAAGGTGAATATCATCCTTAGTGTGTCCACAGATAATAGTTTAGGCTCCAGTCAAAAAGCTGTGAGCACTGGGTCGTGACCTGAGTGAGAGGCATGTCATCAACTAAGCGAAGGACCTTTTCCCAGGGACCGGTCCTCCATGATGACATGTCATTCTGAGTCTAAATGGATCGCCCAATGTGTCCTCAATGTCCTGCGTCAAATAACCATAAGACTGGATCATTCGTTTCAGCCCCGATCTCAAATTGATCTCAAATCCTCCTCATAGTGAAAACATGCAGTAAGTCATAGAAGCAGAAATATGGTGCTGCACTGCGTTCTTTCTCTCTTTTCACATGACTACTCGTCCTTTCCTTCATCACAATGAATCAAATCACTTCTCTCTTGACTCTCAAGACACACGTATACCAGATGAAGACCCTCTGGATTGACATATCTGTAATTTACTGTCTGTTCACACAAACAAACTATTGGATCCGTAAAGCTTTTCCTGTTCTACATGTGTGATGAGGCTTTCTAGGCACACTAGCCTGTGCCTCTTGAGGTATGCTTTTAGATTATCATCCCAAATTAGATTTGTTTCCAGAATTTGCTATGTAATGGAATCCCTTGTGTGTTGTTTGTTCGTAAAGTGCAACATTGCAGCATGAGTTACATCTGGGATGCTGATATGAACGGTGATGTGAAGACAATACAAACAATCCTATCATTCTGATATATACTGTAAAAACAGTTTGCCATTTGAGTGAACACTTACACTATCCATATGCAGCAATGGTCATCCATCCATCCATTATCTCAAGAAACACTTGGAGGTAATCCTCCTGGCACAACTGTCTACTTGGACTGTGTAATTAACTGTTTAGATTTTGGTGGTCAAAGATCAAGGTCACTGTGACTTCACGTATGTCCCATTCTCATCAGTGCTATATCTGAGAAACACATTTCATTACATGGAAAACATCCATCTGAAAATCTTAGCCATACAACTGCAATGCAGTAATTCTAGTTTGAATTAAAATGTTCCACGCATGGGGCCAAACTTCTTCTTCTCATCTGCCTCTATCATGTTACCAAGCCACTGCGACCTGGAGTTGGCCTCTTTCCAATGCTTTTGCTCAATTAAAATTATATATA